>OY783214.1:3697679-4020621 GCA_963678705.1 Panorpa germanica
ACATAACAGCGGATAAGTCATTGGATCACAATTTTCGTTTAGAATATTAATGTTGCGGAGATTACCATCTTTTTGATAGACACAAATGTCTCTATCAGAAGGTGGTAATCCATCTTTGCTAGTAAAAATTAAAGCTACTTCATTAGTAGACGGCACGTTGTATCGCCGTGGATCTTTTGTGAGCTGCTGAACAATATTCATCTGCACATCAAAAGGGTTTCTACTTTCTAAATGAGCTTTTGCAATCTCCTCTCTTTCTACTTCAGCCATCATTTTATATGCAGCAGCGTATGGATTTACTTTTCTTATTAAAGAATCCAATTGCTCAAATAGTTGTCTCTTGCATTTACGGTTAACATCGCCTTGCATTCTTTTACATATGGCCTCATCAGGATCTAGAATATACAGCTGACCATATTGTGGCTGTTTTCCTTCTGTAGGGTGTGCCGATGATATTCTATGGTAAACCTGACCACATATCCTGAAACAGTACGGCCCACGTGTGCCTGGACGGTGATCAATATGTGCTCCCAATGAAGCAAATGCAAGCGAACTATTGTAATTTCTGATGTTATCCATAAAATTGGCAGAAAGGGGATGCATATTAATCATTAGTTCCATTAACAGCTCTGGAAAAGGGTTTGAAGAATTCGGAATTGAAACTTTGCCTTTTGAACAGCATAATGAAAATCTCCCATCTGTCGGCTTTTCATTTTTGAAATGACTTGCATTGCAAAATTGACAGATGACGTTCATAGATCCACAGTGATGTTGTATTACCAATGCTTCATCGTCTATTTCTTGAAGTGCTGTACTAAATGTTTGTAGCGATATGGTGGGTGCTTTATTTTGTGTTTCACTTTCTAATACTTTATCTAATTTTCTTTGCTTTTGCAAAGCTATATTGTTTAATCTATTACGTTTTGCGTCTTCCTTTTCATTGGCTAACCTAATTCTTTTTCGAAATAACAATATTTTTTTTCTTCTATCTTTTTCTTTTGCATTTTGATGTAGTACTCGAGTTTTACTTCTTAAAAGTTGCTTTTCGAGGCGAATTTTTTTTAATTCATTTGTTTCGTTAATCAACTTATTTTTAAAAGCTGTTTTTACTTTTTGTAGCCTGTTTTCTTTTTCATTTGGCGTTTCCCTTCGAAATTTCTTCTTATCTCTCAAAGACTGTTTTTTCAAACGAATATGCTTTAATTCATTTGTCTCGTTAACCAATTTCCTCTTAAAAACAGCTTTGAGTTTTTGTAGCCTTTCTTCTTTTTCAATTGGCGTTTCTCTTTGAAATTTTTTCTTGTCTAATAAAGCCTGTTTCTTCAAACGAATTTGCTTTAATTCATTTGTCTCGTTAACCAATTTCTTCTTAAAAACAGCTTTGAGTTTTTGTAGCCTTTCTTCTTTTTCAATGGGCGTTTCTCTTTGAAATTTTTTCTTGTCTAATAAAGCCTGTTTCTTCAAACGAATTTGCTTTAAGCCATCTGTTTCGTTAATCAATTTCTTCTTGAAAACAGTTTTTAGTTTTTGTAGCCTCTCCTTCATCTCATTCGGTGTTTCCCTTTCAATTTTTTTCTTATTTCTCAAAGTCTGGTTTTGTAAATGTTTTGCTTTGTCTTGCCTTACTTTTTTCAAAAGTCTTTTGCTAATTCTTTTTGTGAATGTAGTACTACGTCCAAGGTTTTTCTCTTTTGATGATATTGTGTCACTGTTCTTAATTTTCTGTAATTCATTTAATTGAACAGTATCACTTATTACATTATAACTGTTTACACTATTTTCACTATATTTAATGACACTATCGCTAATAACACTCACTTCACTATTAGGGTTTAAGTAATTGTATTGAAATATTTCAGAAATATCAATATTTCCGGTAAAACTATCCACGGTAATTGGATTAATTGTAAAACGCGAAGAACCTATAGAATCCCGAAAATTGTATTTAATTAAATCAACTAAATCACTTAAGTGTGTATAGCACAATAGTACTGCTTTGCCATTCGAACTCGAAAAAGATTGTCCCTTTGAACCTCTAGAATGAGAATCAAAAATCCAGAAAAGGCTGTCTTGTTTGAAAATTGAAATTGTTTGA
Organism: Panorpa germanica; assembly: GCA_963678705.1. NCBI lineage: Eukaryota > Metazoa > Arthropoda > Insecta > Mecoptera > Panorpidae > Panorpa > Panorpa germanica. The sequence goes on from OY783214.1 coordinate 3,699,775, forward strand.
CTGCATGTAGTGAATAATCCGTTATTGAATTTTTTAAAGAAATTTTCTAAAAAGTCACCTGTCAATGAGTTAAGATCACCTTGAGCAGTGTCCATAAGATCATAACCAATTTTACATGTACCATTACCAATCGATATAAGTGTATTAATCTCTTCGATTAGTAAAAATGGGTGACAACCGGGTTTCAAATTTTTCCGATAACAATTGTCTCCTAGTATTAAAATATAATCTAATACTCGGGTGGTCCAATTATTTAAAGCAATTATTTTATGAATACATATACTAAATGTAGCTATTGCCGTGCATTGAGAATTTTTAGGAAAATTTCTAAAAACATCACTTGCTTGGTTAAAATTTGCATGAATAATTTTATATGGTTCTGGCAATTTAAATTTAGTTAAACCTTTTTCAGAGACATTAAGATTTGGATCATTAAAAATTGAAGTTTTTACAATTTCCTCACCGTTTACAGAATTAGTAGAATTATTTATTTCTGTTAAAGTACTATTATCTTTAGTGTTTAATATATTAATAGGAGCAATAGAAAATGTTGTGTTTTTACAGCTACTATAATTAAATTTAATTAAATTTATAACATCAAAAAGGTCTTTAAAACATAGAAGAACGGATTTTCCATTTTTTTCACAAACAATTTGTCCTTTAATACCTCTTGAATGTGAATCGAACAGCCAAAATAAATTAGATTTCTTAAAAATAACAAAAGTCTCATCATTAATTGTAAACAATCCTTTTTCTTGTTCTACGAAAAATGATTCTAGAAATGAAATTGTTAATTCTATAATATCCGCCTTTGCATTTATAAAGTCGCCACACAGGGTTTTCGATTTATCACAGTATACGACGTATGTGTAATCATTTAAAGAGATCTTTTGTTGTACTTCATCACCTAATAAGAAATTGTGTTGACTACCTTTACAATTATCTAAATAACACTGATCTCCTAATTTTAAAATGGAGTCTAAAGTCTCTGAATGCCACGTATTTAATGCAGTAGTTTCGTTTACACATATTGCGACAAAGCAATTGAAACTACACTGCTTTCCAAGTGACTTATTACAAAATCTTTTGTCAAATTGACTAAAGCTACCTCTTACAATTGACAATGGCTTGTTTAATTCACTTGAATTAGACTTTAAACTCGCAATACGAACAGAAGACACATTTCGTTTCCTTCCAAATCCGAATAAAGATTTAGACATATTGAAGAAACAAATAAATATGTTATATATATCTATTATAAAATAAAATTTTTAGTATGAACTAAGCTATTATTAGAGATAGGAATAAATAATGATTAAATAAAGGAAGTAAGCAAATATTTTAATATAATATACTTAGCTCCTTAAAAGATCTCTGGAATGTAACATACGCCACAGAATAATATGTTCTCACGTATATTGTAATATATACTTATATAAATAAATGTCCAATGCAGGGATTTAAATTCTTATTTTTCTGAAATTCAAAAAAACAATATGATAATTAAAAATATATATGGCTACAAAAATCTATAACATAATAAAGGTAAATGACTATGGGCACTAAAATATTTTTTTGGAAACTAAGGGAATATGCAACAACCTAAGGTTATTTAAATTATATAAAATATATGGAAACATAAATAATAAAACACACTGCAATGGATCGAAAACATGCATCAGACGCCTTTTTCTTAGACTAAGGTTGCAATGCAGAAAAGAATACCGCAGAAATAATAACAATAAAAATATAAATAATTTCCGTGCTACTTAAAAATCAGCACAGTGTATATACATTTATATGATTCAAGTGACGGAATTATTTTTGTGATATTTATTTTCGCAATGTACTTTTAGCATAAGTAAAAGGCGTCTAAAGCATTTTTTTGATATTTTTACAGTTTATAATATAAAATATTTATAAATAAATAAAATTAACAAACCAGTAATAAAAATTCTACTCGTCTTAGCTCAATATTAACATAGAAGTAATATGTGTGGTAATAAGTATAATTTTTATCAAACAGGAATCTGAAACAAATAAAAGAATTTAATTTTTGTAAAAGCAAAATTAGCCTCATGTAATTTTTACTGAATCTAAAGGTATTAAATATGTTATGAATATCTAAAAAGTATTACAAATCATTTTAATTATGTAGTGACAGGTGCAACTATGCAATGCCAAACATATTTGGTAAAACTGCAATGTCAGAATGACTTCTCTGTCTTTGATTTCAATTTCATATTTTGATTTCAACACTAAAACATGTACAATTTCGAGCAATATGACATGTAAACTGAGTTCTGACTGAACCACAGAGCAGAGATTGGGCAATATCATTAATCAATTAATAATTAATATCAGTTGAAGCTAAAAGGGTTAAACATCAATAGAGGACTTTTAACTTTAACAACTACAAAACCACACTAAAATAATCCTTTTCTGATTTGAACCAAAGTTTAAATATATTAGAAATAAAATAATTTTTGATAAAATTTGTCTGTGTTACTTTCTAAAGTGTGGAATTTTTAACATTTGCCTTTCTGCATCGAGGCGTAGACAAAAAAAATTTCAAAGATATACTTAATTTTGCATAAAATATAGAAATGGATTAGATTCATAACTACGAGTATAAGTTATTTATATCTTACCTTTACTAAATATATCACGGCTCAGATTACTTCGATAGTAAGGAATACACAATATATGTCTCAAGACCTGAAAAACATAGTATAACTATTAAACCATATTTTAAATAAGTTGCATTATTAATTAAAGTATTTTGTTATTATCAATAAATAAGGTAAATATTTGAAAGATTCATACAGTTAAATTTTACCTATTATATAAATTATATGTTAAAATACTGTCATAGTAATTGTTATTTACAATAGAACATTTTACACTATTAATATGTTGCCATATTTGGTACAGAAATATAACATTTTTATTGAGTATTGACTATTGAAATATTTATAAACTGATACTCATGAATCGCATAATATTACATAGAATATTAAACAATTATTACTATCATTCAAAAAGATTTACACAACTTATATTGTAACAACAAAGAAATATAAATGCAAATATAAAATGAGATTATAAAAAGCTTACCTTATATCAATTAAACATAATATAAATCAATATGTAGATTTATTACACAAAGAAATTATTATTAACCACTTAAGAAAATAATTAATATTTATAACTTTATGCAAAAAATGTAATAATCTGTAGTCACTCAACTGACTTCAACTGACTTTAACAGACTGATGATATTCACTTTGTTCTATTCGCTCCAAAATATTTTCAATATATACAACATAAAAAAAACGAAACAATATGTATTCTAGAATATTCCAACAGACGGTTCCCGCCAAATATAATGTTCCCGCTTGTAACATATACAATACACACAGTACTAAACAGGCAACCAACATGAGAAATATAAAACATTGTAGTAGAGCGTTAGGCCCTCCTCAGTGCGAAAGGCCTTGGTAAATAATTGCCATACGCTCAGCCAGTAAAACTTATACATGCATGGCAAACATATACATTGCACATTATAATACAGCCAAATACGCATATGTCCGAGTATATAAATGTTTACATGAATCTAACCCTAAACTATAATATCTATAAACTGTTAATATACGTAAATATTCATTTGTTTACATTTAATTTTTTTTAAATTTTAATTACGTTGTGTAAACATTTTGAATTGTGACTTTACTTTCATTTTCGTTATTGAAACACGTTGGGTTCTTACGCTTAAATTTTATAAAATTGTATTATTAATATGTAATTAATAAATTATATGTAATTATTATATATTGATGAAATTAGGTGTCTAGACCTCAAATCTAAAAATAATTCTTTTTAATAATCGCATATCGTGTTATGTTATAAGTTCTTTGGATTTGAATGAACTATAATATATTGGATGAAGTATAATATTTTTGGACAACGGAATTCTAATGCGGGGTCCATACTTACGAATATGATATGCATGAACTTTATGTCTACACATGTGTTTTCATACACTAAATATGAATAGTTGGCTCAAACATACAAATGTGAACCCTAAGTAACACTTATTATAACAGTTTTTGGGTGTCGGGAATAATCATTTTTAATACATTTTTACCATATTAACATTGTATATTTGTTGAAGTTTTATTAATGTGATTTAAAATTATATAGTAAAGTTTTAAGTTTGTCCAATATTTTGGTTTTCCACGAAATTATGAAAAAAATGCGATCACAATGAGAGTATTAACCAAATATTCCTAAGTACATCAAATATTAAGAAACATTGAATGATACAGCTAGTTTTTAGCGCCATTCATACTTCATTACCAAACATTTCCTCTTGTTTAGTTATTAAGTACCCTTCTACACCGTCGTGTTACCTCACCACTGAATCATATTTTAAGATTTCAAACATGAAAAACTATATTTTCTAGTTCGAGATTTTATATACATTTAATCTTCGTATATGCATTTCGTCAATATTGAGGTTTCCCATCTACCCTTAATATTATTCATTTAAATTAAACGAATTAATTTATAATTTAACTTTTAATTATAATTCCATTTTTAAATTGAAATATTTGGCTTTGACAGAGTAAACGCTAGTATAATTATAATATTTCACTTAAATACCTATAGTTTTATTATTGCAATATTATCGCGAATATATCAAGAAAATGTATATTTTTTTTAATTTTAAAACTATGCGATATTTTTGTTTTAAACTTGTGATTTCTATTTCGATTTGTAAGTTAGGTACCAAAGTTAGCATATATACAAAATTTTAGCTTTCTAACACAATTTTTAACTAATTTTTAAACCGTCTCTACGCCGTCAAAAAAAATTGGGAAGTTTTGAATTTTCTTTTAATAATAATATACTTCATTATTATACAAACTTTCTTACCGGGTCCCTTAATTTTCTCAACGCCTTTTTCAATTTTTTAATTTTTAATTTTTAAAAAATGTCATTAAACACCGTAATACAAATGCCAGATTTCAACCCTTTATCTTTTAATACTTAAAGTTATACAGGAAAAAGTATTATTATTTTTTTTTCCTGTTTTTCCAAAACTACTATTTCCAGAGAATTCAGGGAAAAGTCTTAGAATATTTTTCTCTACGAAATAAGAAATTTTCAGAAACATTGATGGAGCCGTTTTCAAGCCACCATACGAATCGCTTAAACATATAAGAATATAGCATTTACCTCCGTCGCAATGGACGACTGTCTTTTATGTGTGAATTGAATTTCACTTCAAATTTTAATTCCATTTTTAAATTGAAATAATAAACTGGTCCTATATTAATTTTACATATAATAAAAAATAATTTTTCATAAAAACTGACTAAAAAAATATATTTTTTTTCAACAAAATATAAAATATTTTCAATTTATTCGGAATTTGACCAACTTTTTTTCAAAATTTGGGATTTTTTTTTTCGATTCGTAAATAAGTTACCAAGATTAGCCTATATACAAAATTTCCACTTTCTAGCACAATTTTTACTCTCGGCAAATACTGCCCCCGTGCCCCCAAATAAAATTTTGGAATTTGGAATTTTTTTTTATTAATAATATACTTAATTATTCTAGAATCCAGAATATGAACTTTCTCCAAAGTTCCATACCGGGCCCCCGAATTTCTTCAACCCCCCCTTTTTCAATTTTTGAACTTCTAATTTTTGAGAAATGTCAGCATTGAATACCTTAATACACATGCAAAATTTCAACTTTCTATCTTTTACGAATTATAAGTAATACAGCAAAAAAGCGCTCACTTTTTTTCCAGTTTTTCCAAAATTACGGGTTTCCTGGAAATTCAGGGGAAAATCCGGGGACGCCAAAAGTCTTAGAATTTTTTTCTCTACGAAATAGGAAATTTTTAAAAACTTCCATGGAGCCGTTTTCGAGCTACCATACGAATCGCGTAAACATATAAGAATATAAGAATATAAGAAAACAAACATACACCTCGGACATTATAATATAAGATAGTTTATTTTAGATTAAGTATTATTAGGTTTCCTCTAAGTAAAATATTATATGGATTGTTTTTTATGAATATCACAAATTCGTTACCGTAAATCGTGCTCATAAGTTTTTTGCCTCAACGACTGAACATTGAATTAAACAGTATTAATATTTGCTTACCTGTTATCTGTTTTTGAAAAGACGTAAAACAATTTGCGATATATTAGCAAATAAGTTGCCATCTTTAAATTTTATTTATTTATCGTTTAATTTTACAATATTTTTTGGTATAAAACAGGACCGTTGTCAGAAGAACTCATCATTCAAGTGAAACTGTTGCATGTGAAGTCCAACAAAAAAATCAAGAAATGTGGTTGCAAGTAATCTTCTTAACTGGACTCATATCCTTGAGTCGGGGCTATGTAAGTAACTGATTAAAATATTCTAACGTATACTTAGTACCATAAAATGTTACACGTGTTGAATTTAGCAGGTACTGATTCAGAAAAATACTTTGTTCTTTCTAGATAACGGAAGTTATAACCGAGTCCGGTAAAATCATTGGAAAAGAATTGAAAACTCGCGAACTTCCTGTCCTGAACGGAAATTTACCACCATCTACGACCTATGTAGCCTACAGAGGAATACCATATGGAAAAGTACCTTTCCGTTTCCGGGTGAGTTGTTATTTACATGTACAAGACCAAAAAACGAGAACTATCATGTCATTTAAAGAACCCCACCAAGTAAGATTATTTATGTTCGCAAAGATTTGAAACGCATTGTTCAATCTGTTTCAGGACGCTGTGCCAGTTCCAAGCTGGACCACGCCGCTGAATGCTGATGCAGATGGTAGCCCATGTGTCCAGCCAGACGGATCAGGATCAGAGGATTGTCTCTTCCTCAATATTTATGTACCGGTTGTAAGTATAAAAACAAAATATTCGGAATCAGCTTTTCTACAAAATTGGCTCATTTAATTTCAATTACGGATTTTGAGAGTCTAAATAGACAAATGTATTTAATCTTTGTGATTTCTTTAAGAGTTGTGACCTCCCCTGGACACTGTACCCTGTAGATGTGTATTTACCAGGTGGCGGATTTAATAGAAACAGCAACAACTTCGACCAGTATGGACCAGATTTTCTGATTAAAAAATGTGTGATCATTATAACAGTAAACTCTCGGCTGGGCCCTCTAGGTAAGATACCCAACTTCATTTCTAAAGAAAACCTTCATTAAATTTCTATGAATGAATTTTTTTATAGGATTCCTAAGCACTGGTGATTGCAACGCTCCTGGGAATGCTGGACTGAAGGATTTAGTTCTTGCTTTAAAATGGATTAAAAGGAATATTAATTATTTCCATGGAGATGACCAAAGTATCACTATATCGGGTCAGAGTTCAGGTGGTGCATCTGCACATCTGTTGACGTTGTCGCCTTCTGCAAATGGTAAGCATCATCGTATCGTAAGGCAAACACTACCACTCGTTGTATTTCTCCTTTATTCTTTCTTTATCAGGTCTATTCCGGCATGCTATTGTTCAAAGCGCTACGGCAATTGCTCCTTGGGCGACGGTACCTCCTGAAAAGGCTAAAACAGCTGCCTTTGCACTCGGTGCAGCATTTAATATAAATACAACAGATAATGCAGAACTTGTCTTAGGATTGAGTAATATTCCAGCAGGAGACCTCTGCAAAGCCAGTATGCAGTTTGTAAGGACAAAATATATTAAACGATTATTATCTAAAATGATTCATACATATTTATATATAAGAGATGATAATTTTATCATCCTCTCGTTTAATATATACGATTGTTGTCTCTTAGGTTATATTTGATTTTATAACGCCATTTTTGCCAACTTGGGAAACTCCGAGCGCTTCGTATTCAACTTTTATCACTAAGCCACCGATCGAGATCATAAAAAATGGAGAATACAACCGGGACACTTCTTTAACTATTGGATATAATTCAGGAGAAGGAATTCTATTCGGACTAGGTATGTACAATACAAATGCGGTTCCACACTAGAAAGATTACTGTCTTAAAACAAAATTGTTCCACGACTTTTCACTACTTTCTAGAACGTGACTGACAATTCCGTTCAAAAGAGAGCCTCTTTTCTTGTTGATTATAAATAATTGGACATTGTTTTTCTATACTGACATGAACAAATATTTTTATTCCAAAGGTCTCTTGTCCAATCCATCAGCCATTCCATTAGCAGTTGATTATGTAGAGAGGTACATTTTGCCGGGCATGCTAAATACAGACCCCAGTAAAATTGATGCCCTTGTAACTACTTTAAACCAGCGCTATTTTCCAGGTCAACCGCCATCGATACAAAATTTCCAAAACGTTGTTGATGTAAGTTATTTGATTTTCTATTTTATTCAAGAGCTTCCTTTCCTCTTTCCTTGCAGTATCTCCTCCAGGCCTACTCGATTCTTCACATTCTTCTGATCCTTACTCTTTTTTTTATCGAACTACTATCGCTATGTATAAATTTAATTTAAATCTCCCGCCCATTTCTCAGTTAATAATCATTGTTTTGCAGTTTGTAACCGACACCTTGTTCAAATGTCCGATAATTAAAACGTTGGAAATACAACAACAGTACCAGGATCAAAAATTATATTTATATCAATTTTCTTTCTATGGGAAATACAACTTTTATTCGCAATATGTGAACCAGGTCTTAGCTAGCCAAACTTTGCCAGTAGTTACGGGTAAGTGTGTTGAGCCACATTAGAAGTTGTCCTAGAAAATCCTGAACTGCTGTTCTAATTATGGTCAAAATTAATTTGCTTCTATTTTCTGCAGGAGCCTCTCACGAAGACGAAGTTGACTACATGATCAGACGAACCAATGTTTTCCCAGGGCAAACTGATTATCCTGCAACAGCGTACGACTCCCCAGAAAGGACAATGGTAGACAAGATGACAACAGCATGGGCCTCAATCGTTAAGAACGTGTAAGGGAATAATTTATTACACAACATTTTACATGTTTTGATTCGGCGTAAAACGAAATATTAATGATTACAGTAGTCATAGTCGACAGATTAAAGAAGAAGATATATTGTAAGGAGTAAATTAAAAAAGTAGACTGTTTTTTAGATTGTTTAGTAAAAAATAGATTAGTTATTACATTTTTTATGAAGATTTAAGCTGATATTTCTTTAAAAGCAGCATACACGTGGTGGTTCATTATCAATAGTGTGATTGTATCCAGTCCGTATGTACAGAGGTCGGCGCTCGAAGTTATACCAATTAAAAATTCTGTAATTTTGTCAATTCTGATTTCTTTTACTTAAAAACTTCGTAAAAACATTTCAAGTTAAAAAAAAAATATGTTATTATCCGATGTAGCCATCTTTAGCGCGGATAATAGTATTGAGTGTTCGAGAAAGCTCCGCACACGGCTCTGCACGAATGTGGTCGGATGATATTTTGTCCCATTCTCGGCGAAGAGCAATCTTTATATTTTTCTTGTAAAAAACGTTGTCTTTCACGGGATGGTTTCTAACGAATTGTTTGAATTCCATTTCGATAACGTTTTTTAGCTGCGATGTAAAACGATATCCGATGTACTTGTAAACAATATAACAGACTGACACTTGTCAAAAAATGAGCGCGCTGTCATTAGCAGTTTTGTTGCTATAGCAGCGTGAAATTGGTAACACTTCGAGCGACGACCACTGAGTATAAAAGCTACTCTTACTCTTTCCGAAAAAAAATATAATACTGTCGCATATGAAGTGGAAGCAGCGTTTGTACTTAACATCCGACTATACTTTTGCCTACGAATGATACTAGTAAACTATCTTAACAACTGTATTCATAACTTTTAACAATGTAGGCAAATACCGCTTATTGACAATATTCCATTGGGCTTGGCGTCGACCCCTTGGAATCCGTTTACAACCCTGCAATATAATTACCTGGATATTAATAATGTTTGGACTATTAAGACAGGAAAGGATCCAGCTTGTGTGGATTTAGACCGGGTAAGGAAATATTACTTTGCATTTAATTTTATAAAAACGTCAGCCCTTGTTCATACATACAACATTACTGTCAATACCATAAATAGTTTTTAATGAATACTAAAATTTGTTTCAGATGGCTGTGACATTTGCGTAATTTGAAAATGAGCTAGAAGATTCCAAATAAATTTTATCTTCCTTCAATTACGAAGCATTTGTATTCCAAAATTTAATAAAAATTTAAAAGTGGCAATTTATATAGTTTCATTTTTCATTATGTTCGCAATCTTATTATGTCTTAAGGTAGTAAAGGTAGTCTTAAGGTAGTCAAACGTTTATCAAAGTCAGTAGAAAAGTGCTGCGCTGGTGTATCTCGTGTAGTATCCCCCCCAAATCCAATAATTGTGCTTATTTATATATCCAATCATCTAAAAATGGGTCTCGCCGCTGAGAACGATTTTTTTGGCGAAATTGGGTCTTTTGGTTTATATGGGTGCAGACGCAAGTCCCAACGCAAAAGTCGCCAAGTTGAAGTCACAGAAAAGACAAGTTCTTGTGAACGACGAGAAATTGATCGTCTTGAGTTTTCTTATACACTCCCGCGCACAACAGCGATGTACTAAGCAGATCTTACGCTCACAGAACTTTTTAAAAATTTGAAAATAATTCTTTTTAGATTAAATGTTACTAGGATTTGTTTAAGTATTCAATAGATGTAAAGTAAATTTACATGTTTGTATAAAATAATAATCTTTCGTGCCCGTATGTTGTGTTCATAAATTTTATGCCTCAACAACAAATTGATAAACATAATCTATATTTAACACTCGTATAAAATGGAATGAAATTAAATAATAAACCTACTGGCTTATTTTGCTTTATTTTTTGCAAGGACGTAAAACATTTTACGATATATCACCAAATAACTTGTCATGCATAACTTTCATTTATTTTTACCACATTATTGGGTAAAAATCCAGACTGTTGCAAGTAAGGCCAAATAAAAGAGCCAAGAAATGTGGTTGCAACGAATCTTCTTGGCTGGACTCATCTCCTTAGGGTGGGGCTATGTGAGTACTGCACAATCAAATCTTATGGCGGTCGTACACCGAAGAGAAGTTAATCTTCAGTTGCTTTAAGTTGCTTACACGTTGTTCGGACATATTTATACATAAAACATAATCCTAGAAACAGGAAAGATTTATTGAGAATGTCCGTAATGTAACGGAATGTTTCTCGTTCTAGTCATCATCAATATCATTGGTTTGGAAGTGAAGTGTATTGAGATTTGTTACCTTCAAGATTTAACCTCAAATTCTACGAATTGATGAGATGTAATCGCACTTCCTCAAAGTTTCCATTTCAAAATTTCCACACGTGGTTTTATTATAACTATAATCAACTGCACTACATATTATACAACTTAAATAATACAGTTAAAACCAGTAGAGATAGTTTTTTAAATAAAATATCATAGGTTTACTTTCGTAAATAAACTGAAGAGACACTTGAATTATCTTGTAGTAAGATAGCAAGAGAGCAACAACACTGTAAGACAATGTTCTACCTGGAGGATGTAACATGTAATTAAAGGAGTTGAATTTAGCGGATATTGATTAACAAAAACATTGCTTTTTCTAGACAACGGAAGTTATAACCGAGTCCGGGAAAATCATTGGAAAAGAAATGAAAACTCGCGAGCTTCCTGTCCTGAACGGAAATTTATCACCATCTACGACCTATGTAGCCTACAGAGGAATACGATATGGAAAAGTACCTGTTCGTTTCCAGGTGAGTTGTTATAAACATGTGTAAGACTTAGCAAGTAAGACCACAAAACGAAAACTACCATGTCGTTTACGCATGAAACGCATTGCTCAATCTGCTTCAGAACGCTGTGCCAGTTCCAAGCTGGACCACGCCGCTGAATGCTGATGCAGATGGTAGCCCATGTGTCCAGCCAGACGGATCAGGATCAGAGGATTGTCTCTTCCTCAATATTTATGTACCAGTTGTAAGAATTTCTAAATGCTGACAAAATTATATTCCTCTAAATTCAATTGTGTACTATCTACTTAGTGGCCAAAGATTAGTTAGAGTAGAGTACAAATAAGTCATTAACGTTATTCATCAACTTCTCCGCCAATTTGGCTCATTTAATCTCAGTTATGGATTTTGTGATTCGTCTAAATACAGAATTATTTTTTGAATATTTATGATTAATTTTAAGAGTTGTGCCTCATCCCCTGCAAAATACCCTGTAGATGTGTACTTCCCAGGTGGCACATTTCTTAGGAACAGCAACAACTACGACAAGTATGGACCAGATTTTCTGATTAAAAAATGTATAATCATTATAACAGTAAATTCTCGACTGGGCCCTCTAGGTAAGGTAACCAACATTCTTAAAAAAACCTAAAACTTTTTTTATAGGACTGTTTTATAGGATTTCTAAGCACTGGTGATTACAACGCTCCTGGGAATGCTGGGCTGAAGGATTTAGTTCTCGGTTTAAAATGGATTAAAAGGAATATTAAATATTTTCAAGGAGATGACCGAAGAATCATTATATCTGGTCAAAGTTCAGGTGGTGCATCTGCACATTTGTTGACGTTGTCGCCTTCTGCAAATGGTAAGCATCATCGTATGTAAGACACACACTACCACTCGTTGTATTTCTCCTTTATTCTTTCTTTATAAGGTCTATACCAAGAAGCCATTGTTCAAAGCGCTACGGCAATTGCTCCTTGGGCGACGGTGGCTCCTGAAAAGGCTAAAACAACTGCCTTTGCACTCGGTGTAGTATTTAATATTAGTACGACAGATACTGCAGAGCTTGTCTTAGGATTGCGTGATATTCCAGCAGCTGACCTCTGCAAAGCCAGTATGCAGTTTGTAAGGGCGACATATATTAATATATATTAGTTGAATGTCATCTGCTGTTTTGAGTCATTACTATGAATCGTAAGAATATTATACAATTCGTTTCAATTTCTACGAATCTAATATAGTCAAAATTGGTTGAACAGTATTGTTGTCAACCCCGCCTTTAATATATACGATTGTTGTCTTTTAGGTCCTATTTGATTTTATAACGCCATTTTTGCCAACTTGGGAAACTCCGAGCGCTTCGTATTCAACTTTTATCACTAAGCCACCGATCGAGATCATAAAAAATGGAGAATACAACCGGGACACTTCTTTAACTATTGGATATAATTCAGGAGAAGGAATTCTATTCGGACTAGGTATGTACAATACACAGGCGCTTCCACACTAGAAAGATTACTGTCTTAAAACAAAATTGGTTCACGACTTTTCACTTCTTTCTAGAACGTGACTGACAATTCCGTACAAAAGAAAGATTTCTTTTCTTGTTGATTATTAATAATTGAATATTGTTCATCTATACTAACATGAACAAATACTTTTATTCCAAAGGTCTCTTGTCTAATCCATCAGACATTCCATTAGCAGTTCGTTATGTACAGAGATACATTTTGCCGGGCATGCTAAACACAGACCCCAGTAAAATCGATGCCCTTGTAACTGCTTTAAATAAGCGCTATTTTCCAGGTCAACCGCCATCGATACAAACTTACCAAAACGTTGTTAATGTAAGTTATTTGTTTTCCTATTTTATTCAAGATCATCCTTTCCTCTTTCCTTGCAGTATCTCCTCCAGGCCTACTCGATTCTTCACATTTTCCTGATCCTTTTAAATTTAAATCTCCCGCCCATTTCTCAGTTAATAACTAATCATTGTTTTCCAGTTTGTAACCGACACCTTGTTCAAATGTCCGATAATTCAAACATTGGAAATACAACAACAGTACCAGGCGCGAAAGTTATATCTATATCAATTTTCTTTCTATGGGAAATACAGCTTTTATTCGCAAAATGTGAACGAGATCCTAGCTGACAAAAATGGGCCGGTAGTTACGGGTAAGTGTGTTGAGCCACATTAGAAGTTGTCCTAGAAAATCCTGAACTGCTGTTCAAATTATAGAAATTAATTTGTTTCTATTTTCTGCAGGAGCTTCCCACGAAGACGAAGTTGACTACATCTTTAGAAGAACCAATGTATTTCCAGGGCAAACTGATTATCCTCCAACAGCGTACGACTCCCCAGAAAGGACAATGGTAGACAAAATGACAACAGCATGGGCCTCAATCGTTAAAGACATGTAGGCAAATAAATATCAACTGCATTTTTAAGATAGTTCACAAATAAAACCACAACATTTGACATGTTTTGACTGATTGTAAAACAAGATATTAATGATGCACGCAGTGCGCATGTTTTGCATGCAAGGAGACCTTCAAGGCATCGTTTTAACGTATATGTAGACAGATTAAAAGAAAGCTGATATATTAGAGGAAAATATTAGAAAAGTTTTACTTTTTTTTAGATTATTTTCATAACTTTTAACAATGTAGGCAAATACCGTTTCTTGACAATGTTGCATTGCACCTGGCGTCGACCACTTGGAATCCGTTTACACCCCTGCAATACAATTACCTGGATATTAATAATGATTGGACTATTAAGAAAGGAAAGGATCCGGCTTGTGTGGATTTAGACCAGGTAAGAAAATATTACTTTGCATTTAATTTAATAAAAACGTCAGCCCTTGTTGATTCACAGAACATTACTTTCAATACCATAAGTAGTTTTTAATGAATACTAAAATTTATTTCAGATGGCTGTGACATTTGCATGATTAAAAAATAAGCAATATGATTCAAAATAAATGTTATCTTCCTTCAATCGCTTGGTGATTTCGTTTCGATAAAACCACATCCGTAACGTCCCTATTTTCCACAACCTTAGCTGTTTAATACTTTGTGGGATACACAACCCATTAAATAATTAAGGCCTTCTAAAATGTAAGGAATATAATGAAATGAATGGGACATGCGAGGTTTTGCTAGCCAACTTTACCAATATATAGTTCCGTTTTATACAAACTCAAAACTCATTAAACCTTCTTAAATATTTACATTTTTGTATAACGGGAAGGAATTTCTAATAAATATTTTCTTCATATTATAAATCTTAAGGCTTTCTTCTACAAAGATTTGAAACGTTGTTTGATTTATGATAAGCTTTTAATTCTACGATATGAATTTAATAAGGAAACTTCGATATTATTCTTCATTTCATGTTCTTTAGAATGAATATTCCCTCTACCTCTTTGCCGAGGAAAGCTTGACTGTTAGCTGATGATTCGAAATGCATGTACGTTTTAATACATCAATATTCAAGGGATTATGAACGTTACGCTGAGTAGGCGATTAAAGTCACATGCTACATACATACAATGTTAAATTTACGAAAGATTAAATCTTCGAAATATACAAATATTAATGTTTAAACGTGCAAATATCTGAAAGCTTCAAAAATACTCAGAAATACTGAAAATAGACAAATCCAAGAATCAATCCGTTGGTTCAAGTTCAAGCTTTAATTTCGCAGTAAATTTTAATTAAAATCTCGGTATTGAATTAATCAAAACTTTACAATAATGTTAATATTACATGAACCATTTTAGTCGCAAACACTCTGAAGTTAACAACTTGTGTTTGGCTTCACGTGGGTGTTGGAGTGTGGATTGGGGAGTAAGGGGGTGACAAGTATGAGTACGGGTTATAGAGTCTCTAGCTAGACACAATAATAATACTTCAGTCTATCTAGTACATTTATGATAATATTCCATTTTCTAGAAAGAACTTAATTTTGTGATAGGCCTAAGTGATGCTATGTAACAAAAGAATTGGTCGCGTTGGCATATTTCTCACCAAAGTGATTGTTTTTAGTATGGCTACGTGAAACCGGACACTAAACTTGAATGGGCTTGTGACTCATGTCTTAATTTCTATAAAACTACCAGAACCTGAAACACTCAATTATTTTATAATAACTCCTTATATTTTAATAGATACTAACCATTAAAAAAGTAATTTTGTCTCTTAAATTATTAAAGGAAACCAAAGTTATAGAAAATTCCAATAAATGTAACGTCACGTTCGCTAAATGGCTATCACTTTTATACAACACCGTGCTAAAGAGATATCATACTTAACACAGAACTCTTTTACATATATGAAATAACTGACTTATCCGTTATTAGTGCGACATATTACGTCATAAATATGGCCGACATCTGTACCGCTAGAACTACAATTCGATTTTTTAATTGCTATAGCTCCGTCAACATTTAGATATTTAATGAAATAAAAACGCCAATATATACTTATTAACATCAACTTCAATTAACAATTAAAAATCGATCCTTAAAAAATGAGTACACAAGGTCACTGATAATTCCGACTAGTGAACTACCTTAATCGAACATTATATGCAAACGTGGCGCACCTAAAATCAACTGTGGTATTGGCAGTGTACCGCACCCCTTAATTTAAGGGGTGTCGCGCAGGCAATTAGTAACGGATATTACTTTAAAATGAGAATTCTGGAGCACAGATGTGGCAGAGAATTTGATTATTATTTTGGAATTTACTTGAACATTTAATCGAACATACTCATACTCGAAGGTTTAAACTATAATGTAAAATAAAAATTAGTTTCAAATTAAATTATCAAGCGAGTGAGAAGAAGGTATAAGAAACACGAAGTGGAAAATCATAGTGAATTTTCAATAAAACGTTTCCCCTAACTCTTAATATCCCGGTAAATATCTGGGAAGAAAATTCATTATAAAAGCTGATATTTCCATAATTACAAATAAATTTGATGTTTTAATAAATTTTGATATACAACTTTGAGATGAAAAGCATACCCACGTTGTTCACAGGAATTAACTTTAAATTGTCGAAATATTTTCTATTGATGTAAAGGAAAACATTGAGATCGCTACGAAAATATTTAGTAGGTACGTTTCCCTGCATCCTAACAGGGGTTGCCAATATATTTCTGGATTATAATATTTAGGAGGTTGCGTTTACTGGAAACTGAGATTTCGTTGTAACAACAAAACTAAAATGTCAATATTGCTGGCACAATGTGTTAACAAACTGTGATTTGGGTAGGTACTAAAACATGTAAAATATGATTCCTACAAATAATTTGTAATATGGTTTATTGTAGATAATGACATTATCAACAACTTTTCTTAGTAACTTTTTCTTGTAACTTTTGTAATAAAACAGCTATTAGAACAAATAACTCTTAAATAAAGGTGTAAGCAGCAGACTGTACTGCTATTGTAGGAAACTGTACAATCTTTACAAACGCTCAGCTTATTAACAAAATACAAACAGGTTTTATTGATAAAAGCTTAGTACAGCAAACAAATTACTATTAAGAAATACAAATAATTACATAACAATACAAAAAATGAATAACTTATTCAGAGTCTTCATCGGAGCTGATGATACGACGATGTTTCTTCGAACTTCTTCTGGAAATCTCATGAACTGCTTCTTCTTGTTCTTCCTCAGAACTGGATCTCAGCCTCTTGTTTCTTAGTTCTCCCTTTTTGGCGATAACAGTAACCTCTCCTTCGTCATTACTATCACTATCAACATTTAACAGCGAGGATATTTCTTCATTTTTATCTCTGTAGTTGGTTGTAGTTAAGTTCCCAGTATTGATTGTACTTTCTAAAAGGGATATGTCTCTTTCTGTAATGTTTCCATCTCTCTCAGACACACTATCATCAGCTACAGTACTTTCTTCCATGATATTCTCAAGAGTTTTATCTTCTCCTTCATCGTTGGAGCTGTCATCGTCCATCAATAATCGATTAATTCTCTGTTTTTTAGGTTTGACGACTTCTTCATCTTCTTCTTCTTCATTAGTTGGGGTTGTAGATGTGTACTTTTTTTCTTTGTATACTCGTCTGTTGTTGCTACTGGTATTTAATTCATTGGATGATGATTCGTTTGCACTGCTATCACCGTCTGAGTCTGACGATGATTCAACATCATCAAGCTGCACTTCTTCTACTAACTGATTCGTTTCAACATTCTCTTCACCTCCGCTGTCGCTATCCCTGTCATTTCCTTCTAATACTCGAACTCGAATATTAAGATCGTTAGCAGTAAATTTTCCAGGAATTCGCCAATAAATTTCCTGTAAATTTATATAAAAGTTTAAAAAATTTCTGATCTTGAAAATTAATAAATAATTGAAAAGTTATATAGTAAACCATTTGAGCTATTGGCTCCTGAATTCCTAATTCTTTTAATAAATTTTGAAATGAAGAGTTTTCTATTGCTGCAGTTTGATCAGCTAATAGAGGAACCAAAGGAATGCCATCCTCGTCTCCTGCATCTTCGTCTCCAGCTAAATCTTCAGCAGCATCTCGCAAACTTTCACACAGCCATTCTATGCCACCTGAACAAAATAAAATAAAGTGTAGAACGATTGGGAAAGATTATAAAATGTAAATCTAAATACAAACCTTCCATGTCGTCTAGTTGTTGCAGCAGATTTCTGATGTTTCCTCGGTTTAGTTTTTTCACAGTTACCACGCGTTTTGGAGCTTTAGTTTGTTTGTCTAAAAATAAAATAAATAAAATTGATTTTAGAACAGTAAAAAATTTGGAAAAAAGACATTTAGCTATAAATGTTTAGTAAATATTACAACATTTTAGTTATATAAATGAGTTTGAAATAGATGAAATGAATAGAACAAAATAAATGTCCTAGTAGATATTGAAAGTAGCAAGTGTACCACATAAGTTTCGTGATTAATACGCTACCTTGATCAAGCTTCTTCTTCGGTTTTCGTGGTTTTTGTGCTCCATCAACTCCTGCAGATTTAGTTTTTGTTTTCTTCAAAGGCACTATTTCCTCTTTGTTGGCAATCAATCCCAAAGTAATTAAACGTCGTATTATTGCAGGTTTCTTGCGGTCAGATAGGGCTTCACAAAGTTTACTCAGTGCATCTGTTCATTGTAATAATAACACAATATTAAACAGATTGTAGCACATTTTAGAAAGATCGTCATTTCTATTTATTTATAACTATTTTAATAATTAATTAATAATTTGAATAATAACCAGTAAAATAATCTACAACATAGTCAAAACTTTTCCAATTTATTACTCTACAATAAATCTGTTTTAAAATAATATTTGTAATCGTTCTACAGGTATACGACAAAACGATAGTTTGTGATATTAAATATGAGCATTTTAATTATTAATATCTCGCTTCACGACTGGTCAAAACGTTTGCAATTTTGTAATTAAATTAAGAATATTTATATTAACATCATATTTAAATTTTATCAAATTCTGTAGAAAAGTGGATCTTATTGATCAGAATCGATAAAACTTGACTTATGCTATTTGTAATGGATTTAGGAAATGCTTTATGCAGCAAATATATTTTCAACGTAAAATAATCAAAATAACATAAAACCAGTAATTTACGATAATAGTTTCCGGCGGAAAAAATAATATAAAAGACTTATTAACAATCAAATGCTCCAATAAAATAATAGATTTATCTGGGCAAAGTCGTTCCTTGGTCGTTCAGTGGTTTCACTGGTTTATGTGTACATTTTTGTGTCTGACCTTCTTCCGCTCTGTGCTGCTCGTAAAGTTCAGAGAGTTGCGCATCCTGATCTCTGGACCACGGACCCTTGGGGTTAGCCAGAGCTGATGATTTTCTTGTGGGTCTCGTAAAAGTCAATCCTAGATCCTTCAGTTTACGCATCACTTCTCGACGAGTTCGAGTCGCAATAAGATTCTCGCAAAGCCAATCTATCACATCTGAAAAGAAAATCAAGAGAATTACAAATATTATAAGATTTATATTAGATAATTAAATATAGATTTTTTTAGGTTAGGTTATAGTCTTTCATATCCTTTATATCTATACTTCTTTAATCTTTTTACGTTAGATATAAAAGTTATTAGACAAGTCAATTTAAGTTTTATTCAATCTAGGCATTCTGGCAAGGCTGTCTAGTCTATGTTATCTTAGACCTTACTTAAGAAAAACCTAGTAATATCTAACAGGTATTTAATTTATTATTTTACACATATTCTAAAAGTCCGAATTCTTTAAAAAAGTCAAATTTAGTTAGGGGCCACTGGAAAGCTGGTTAGTTTTGTTTTGAATGCTAAAAATACATTGTGACCAATAATTGCATTGCATTCAAACGTATTAACACATTTCAATTAACATTATCCCACTTTAAAAAATATATGGTAGAGGCATAACAATATAATGAAATAGTTTTAATTCTCGCAGCGTATTCCGCGGATATTCAGCTCGTTTTTATAATGTACAATGGTGATAGGGACATGAACCGAGGGGTAGAAATGTAAGGGGCGTAGGGGATAGAGAGAGGTTACGTTGCAATATGCGGAACCAGAAACAGGTCAACCGTGAATTTAAATGCATTTCGTTATAACACAATTGTTACAAAAAACCATTTCATTTACAATTTATATTTCACATTAAAATGTTAAAACTTATGGTAAGACTTTCAGTTTAAATTAAAAAGTAAATGAAATGATGTATAAGTTATGGAATATGATATGATCATATCTTTAAAAGAATTAAACATATTAAAAGAGAAGAACTTTACAAAAATAAATTAGTTTGTCAACCCCTTGCTTTATAGGCAACAACTCTAACAGATACAAATAACTTCTGAATTTTTGCTGTTATTGATTATGTATTTCGCCCATCCTCTATTGTTGTATCGAAGAGAAAGTCGAATAGAATTCTCATCCCCTCTAAACAAGGGTGCTTGAAGGGTTTGGTGTGTAGGGGTGAGAGTAGGTTTCTGTTTCACATAAGTGCCGCGCAGCCCAAGGGGTGAACGGTAAACTTCACAGGGGAAACAAATATCAACAAGTTGTCCGCGGTTAGGAAACCGACACCCACTGACAGCCGACAGCCGACAGCCGACAGGTGAGTGTGGAACACTTTAAAAGGGGGGAAAGAGAAAGACAAAGATGAAACGAGATAGAAACTGAGTTACCAGTGTTTTGAACCCTAACCATACTTTTGTAAAGTTAAGAAAAGTTTTAAATGCTTGCGATATGATAGAAATACTAAAAACTTTTAACATGGCTTTTGATTGCAATAATAATTTGATTTGGGTTTTATGTTCAATGGGCTTGTGTCCTCATTTTTTAGTGGTCGATTTTTCAATTGTTGATTGAAATTGATGTTAATAAATGTGTATTGGTGTGTCTATTTTATTAAATATCTAAATGTTGACGGAGATATAGCTATTAAAAGTTTGAATTGTAGTTTTAGCGCTAGAAATGGTCGGCCATATTTGTATGACGTAAAATGCATTTTAACGTCAGTTATTTGTTGAGTAGGTCAGTGCTGTGGTAATGTTTTGTAGTCGTTAATAGTCGAAATAATCAAGTAAAGTCAAAGAATAAGTTTTTATTTTATTTAATCTTTTTATGGCAGACATAATATTGAAATTTTATTATTCCTTGAAATAGCTGTAAATAATATTTGATATTTTGATATATAAATACATATAGCAGAGATTTATGAGCTGTAAGGTTGGTAACCTTACACAAGGATTGTGATGTCACATGCACTTTGAATGTGTACAACGTTGAATCCCTTTAATAATTAAAGAGACAAAATGACTTTTTTAATTGTTAATATCTCCTAACATTTAAGGAGTTCTAGTAACCCTCTTTATCAATATATAGTACACTTTTATAGAAATTAAGACATAGGACACAAGCCCATTGTCGTGACTTATGTCAAAAATATTATTTAATATATAGCTCATTACTAGGAATTTTTAATTAAATAATTTAATGTATGTAGCAGATATTGAAGAAGAGAACAGACTTCTGACAATGAGCTTGTGTACTTATTTTTTAGGGGTCGATTTTTTAATTGTTGATTGAAATAGATGTATTATTTTAATGAATATCTAAATGTTGACGGAGATATAGCAATTAAAAATTTGAATTGTAGTTTTAGCGCTACAGATGTCGGTTTTTGAGATCCTGATATTTTCAGTGCACATACTTCTAGACTTTAAGATATTGT
Organism: Panorpa germanica; assembly: GCA_963678705.1. Taxonomy (NCBI): domain Eukaryota; kingdom Metazoa; phylum Arthropoda; class Insecta; order Mecoptera; family Panorpidae; genus Panorpa; species Panorpa germanica. The sequence goes on from OY783214.1 coordinate 3,721,798, forward strand.
TCACATCCCAAATTATAATATGGTATCCTATGAAATAATGGGCAATTGTACGGGTAGTTCTTTAACGGAGAAATCTCCTAATTGAAGTATGTCAGATTTGAGCAGGGGACCCTACCTGCACAGGACAATAACACTATTGGCCCAGTCATTTAAGCTTAAATTAGGTAAGAATCTCGGAATTCGAGATACCCAGCTGTAAGTCTGTAAATACTTGTATATTGACACCCTAAAGTTGTCTCAAAACCTACATATGGTTTATACACCCTACCATATGTAGGTTTTGAGACAACTTTAGGGTGTCAATATACAAGTATTTACAGACTTACAGCTGGGTATCTCGAATTCCGAGGTGAACTTACTATAATGACTGGGCTATATCCAAACACTATCCAAGTGTTCAAGTCCTTTCAAACACAAAAACAATATTTCGTTCAGGCATTTATTCGACAACGTACAACGTAATACTATATAGTACCTTTATTTATATAAGAAAGTGTTTTGATAGGTTTGTTTTGTAAAATGTTTTTACCTTGTTCGTTTTCTGGAAGTGATTGATTCTCCTCGAAGAGCCTACGCAATTCGTCCTCCTCCTCCTCGCTCCATGCCCCCCGTACACGCCTGGAACAACATTTAATAAATGAACATAAACATGGCGAGTGCGATATTAAATTCAAAACTTTCCATGATTCCATGAAAACATAAAAGTGGCAACATTATTGATATTGCATAAATAACTTTACAAATACACCGACATGAGCCAACAGAAAACTGGCGAAGTAATTACTTTACTGTGATAGCTATACACCCGAAATATGTCTATAAGAACGTTTGTAACGTTTTCTGTACTGAATTAATTTGATAAAATTAATAGAAGCGTTAATCTAAACATTTTAAAATCAAAATAATGGTTCTGATATTAGATATTTTATATCACAACCAAGATAAATAGTAAAATGGGCTTGTGTCCTCATTTTTTAGTTGTCGATTTTTCAATTGTTGATTGAAATTGATGTTATTAAATGTGTATTGGCATGTCTAGAAATGGTCGGCCATTTGTATGACGCGAAATGTATTTTAAAGTCAGTTATTTGTTGATTAGGTCAGTGCTGTGTTAATGTTCTGTAGCTGTTGGTAGTCGAAATAATCAAGTCAAGTCAAAGAATAATAAGTTTTTATTTTATTTAACCCTGCTAAGGCAGACATAATATTGAAATTTTATTGTTCCTTGAAATAGCTGTAAATAGTATTTGATATTTTGATATATAAATACATATAGCAGAGATTTATGAGCTGTAAGGTTAGCAGCGGTTGTGATGTCACATGCATTTGGAATGTGTACAACGTTGAATCCCTTTAATAATTAAAGAGACAAAATGACTTTTTTAATTGTTAATATCTCCTAACATATAAAGAGTTATTATTATTAAAAAATAATTGAATATTTGAGGTTCTAGTAACCCACTTTATCAATATATAGTACTCTTTTATAGAAATTAAGACATAGGACACAAGTCCATTTAAAATCAACTTACTTTTGCGGATCGTTTTCATAATTGGTCTCTAGGTTACAGGCATCCCTAGAAGTTTTCCAAAACAAAAGTTCTGCGAACGTTTTCGGATTCATCTCTGCAACTTTAGTAAACTGACGGACGATGTATACAGCGAGCTTCCGTAGTTCCTATTATAAATTTACGTGTTTACTTCTTCCACGGCATGTGTGGTTCGTAGGAATCGTAATCTAATAAATTCATGATAACTCACCTCATGTCTAATTTCTCTTGGGGCAATTAAAACACTCTGAAATATTCTGAACAATGCTGCCTGAAAAAGCATTCCTGGAACTTTGCAGCTCCAGGCCACTCTATGAAGAAGAGTTACAGCGGCGGTGACGGTCTTAGGAGACAGGTGCTTCCAGTCGGCCAGCAGCAAGGTGCAGGCTCGCACTATTTTCGGATTTGCGAATCTGTTTTTTTTAATAAAATGAGAAATATTATTAAACTTAAAGCTCCGTCGTCCACTCAAAACAGTTTTTGCTGAAGAGGATATTTTCATTTGAAATTTTTGTGACGTCATTTTAGGCTCTTTTGAAAATGAATATAAGAAAATGTAAAAATTTGTTTCCAAACTTTTGGTAAATTGGTATAATGTTGTTTCGTAAATAAATATTTTATTTCGTTGGTAAATAAAAATTGTAATCCGGCAAATACGAAATATCATTTATCCATTCTTTAAATAAAGCAATATTGAATATTGTTCTGAAACCGAGTAGATGACAGAACCTTAAGAAACAACAATTCAAGGATTACTTGAGAAACTGTTTCTTTAAATGCGCTATTCAGATTTTCCCGATATTCATGGTTCAAAGGTCACGTTCAAAGTTTTCTTAAACTTTAACCTCTTAACCTATAAGTAAAATAAATAAAAAAAACTCACCGCATTTCAAAATCCTCGAATTTAAAGTTTGCTTCAGTTATCATTTGAGATTCTATAACAAAAAAAAGTTACAAAACATGAGACTACAAAACAAGAATAATTAAAATATTTAAGTTTTTCTTTTTAAATTGATTTTAGAATCTGTATAAAAACAATAACGTTGAGATACAATTATTTAAATATTTCCAAAAATTTCTAAAAAGATTTTATGTGAAATTAATATCTTAATTAATTTTCCTAAGTTGGTTGCTTCACATTCAACAAAAAAATTCTATTTTTAAACAAAACATGCATATTCTAATTTTACTATTTTATGATCCTTAAGAATGTAGCTTTTAATATTTTTTTAAGTACATCATTATTTTTACCTTCTTCTTCATTTTCTTCGGAGTCAGCGCTGTCGTCACCACTCTCTGCAGGAGCACCGGATTCACCACCGTTCTCATCTTCATCAATGTCTGTAAAAGAAGAACACTTATTCAGTCGAATACTTATAAAACATGAAGTGTAAAAATAATGTTGTGCAAGGATTTAGAAACACTGGATTAATAATTCGCCATCAAGTATTTTATTTTTAACTGTTGTAAATATATTTAAACGAAAATTGTAGCTGGTTGTTATGAAATGAATTATTGAATGAAGATTAATATTTTAAAGATTTATATTTAGAAGGCTACTCAATTAAAATATAATAGAAAAGTTGTAAAAAAATAACGGAGAAAATAATGAGAGCAAAAATCTATTTTAATTGTTTATATCTCCTAAAGTATAGCGCGTTATTAAAACATAATTTGACATTTGAGGTTATGGTAGCGAACTGTCAAGCACATTGTCATTAGCGAACCATTCCACTATCCGTTTATGTTATACAGCAAAGGTCACTCAGTCACCGGTTCTCTTTGTTATTAACATATATCACTAGATCATAGATCAACCTGTTTATATATTTGCTGCTTTTGAATTATTCGATGGAATGGGAGAAAGGGGTTGGAGTCTTTGATAATTCAATAGAGTAGAGGAGGTGGTGAGCTGAGGTGAGAGGGGATGCTGTTCTGCTTTGCGATTATCATTAGTTCGGAGTACGATTAATGGCTATACAAGTGTGCCACTAACAACAACTACAACAATAGTTTCACCACCTTCCCCCACTCCACCAAACTTCCTCATTCTATTCACAAGGAGCTGCGCTAGTGAACATGAAACTAGTCCAGATACAATTGATTTGCGTGGAAGCTGAAAACAGACCCCCAGATTACGCCACTGCCATAACCTCGAAAATTTCAATGACTAAACTCGTAATACTTAATGTGAATAAAATATTAATGATTATAATTAAAGCAGCAGTTTAAGAGTGCCGAGGAAGTTTGCTGGTGCACATATTACCGAACGTAATCTCTTTTTCATAGTACAAGCACTTTATCAAAGTTTCACTAATATTATTAAACTAAATTCGTAAAATTTTCGTTATTTCTCATACAGCGAACATTTCTTCAAGGATTTTAATAACGAGCAAAGAGTAAAATAAAAAGAATTAAAAGAAAAGCTGGTCTTAGTGTTCGCAGTACTGAGTACCCAGTATCAGAGCCCAGAGCCCAGTGCCCAGTGCCCAGGAGACATCGCATCGGTGTTCTGCAGGCGTTCTTCAGTTAAAGTATTTAATAACGTTACAAACTATTAAAACTTTTTATTTCTTAAAACGTTGGAAGGTTCTTAATCCGCTTCCTGAAATCCCCACAGCACCCTCCACGGACCACAACGTCCAACTATTCCGACGGCAATGTAATGTTCAGAGGCAGTGCAGCCGTGTTATTAAACGCCTCGAACCTCGTACTCGTTTTCTGTTCAATTAAATATAATGGAAAACTCGACGGTTGAACATGTTTTAAGCCGGTCTTAAATGTATTATTATTGCAAAACATAATGGGAATTGGGACAAAATGGCAGAACGGCAGACTGGCCATAACAGAAGGTGACCGGTATAGAATTTCCCGGGTACATTAGTAGTTTGAAAATAATTAAGTATTAGGCGTCTCTTTTCTTTATTATGTGTGAAAATTGCTTTTTATTAAAACCGAATATGTAAGATTGATTATAGTCCTCAACGTGGCCGATGCGACTGAGTGGTTGACTATAATATTCGTAAGCCTTAAGACTAGGTTTGATTGCGTGTGAGACTGTAAAACAGAATCGCCTACATTATTTAAAAGAGCTACCAGTTCACATCGGAACACTGGCGCTAATAATATTGTACGTATCTAGTACTTAGATGGGTGATTGAAAGGGAACGAGATAAATAGCATTCTTACCTAAAACTAATGTTTGTAAGGTATTAGGGGGCGTCCATAAATTACGTGAGGTGTTTTTTTAAATTTTCTGCCCCTCCCTCCCCCCCTGGTGAGATGTCGTGAGATTTTATTCAACCCCCTCCCCCATCCCCCAATCTCACGTGAGATTTTTCAAAATGTGGGTTTCTTACGTAAACGCGTTGGATTGTTATTGTAAAAAGAAAAAAAAATTTGCTTCGTGGTTTTATTTACGACTAGTTAAGACCAGTAATCAATATTGCTGAGAGTTTAATTATAAGTGTAAGAAAAATTTAACAATAGAATACTTAAATCGTCATTACTGGTGGGCACATCATCTGGTGGGCGTGAATTTAAATTTAGTTCTATCGTATTGGTATCGGCATCCGTGTCCATGATTCACTGAAATACAAACATAAACTGCATGCAGAACATACCCATGTCGCCGATAGATTTCATTTGACTCGTATTGCACCGTAACAACAAGCGATCTTAGGTATCCCCTCCAGTCTGAGGCGGCTTTTTGCATTTACAAAGGTTCGGATAGGGTATCGTTGTAGTAGTGGTAACGCTTGGATAAAATTCGCCTTTATTCGGTTCTACTGTGCGAGGTAGTGCCGCCCGTATTCGGACGGCTTTGTAGGGTGCAGTCTGAGAGCTCCAGAGCGATCTCATTACATTTACATGGTTCGGATAGGTAAAGCGTAGTAGCCCGTATACGTCCGGCAGAAATTCGCTTAAATACGGTCCCATACTGAGACAGGCCTTAAGCATGTACAATCTAGATTAAATGGACCAAAATAGTATAATTTTTTTTTGTTTCAATCAGAAAAGAAATTGCGTGATATTTGCCGAGACCCCCCCTCTCTCCAACGGAAGATTAGATGAGATTTGACTCGACCCCCTCCCCCCCTTAAACATCTCACGTAATTTATGGACGCCCCCTTACAAGATGTCACAGAGAGATGTGGACTACATAAGCAAGGATAATAATGATCGTGGTGTTTAACCTGAACCACTTTTTAGAAGGAGGAAGTGAAGAGAGTGTACAGAACTGTAGCACATTAAGACTAGGTGAGCTGCAAAGAACTATTACTAAGAGAGAGTTAGGAACTATAAAGTGAAAGGCAGTAGAGAAAAGCAAAAAATTAGAAGAAGGAAGCTAAAAGATGTTGAAGAATACTAGATGAACGAGCAATAACAATGTGGAGAAGAATATGAGAAAGAAGAAAAAGAAACAACGACTTTAGGGATGAATTGGGGAAAGAATAACAAAAGAAAGAAGACAGCACGTGTCAAGAAGGGACTTGTTCAGTTTAGGCGCAGATAATACTTTCTTTGTTCAGTTTTCATGGAAGACTAAAATGTAGTTATTACGAAATGAAGTAACAATAGGAACGAATAATGATAAATTTCTTTAGTTTTACTTCAAATAAAAATTCTCTTTTCTTTATAGATTAATTTCTATAACTCTCTCATTCAAATTCGTTTAAAATAAAGTGCTAATTTCCTATAATGCTAGTTATTCACCTTTAAAAACATTAAGATCTATAAGAACATGTACAGACATTAGGAAACCATTCGTCACGCTGGAATTTCAGCTGGTAATTACTCTGACATGTTACAACCACTACACACCCTTATGCGGCACCACGACAACCACCACTGATGCAGACTGCGAGCGTTTGTAAAGCGTTAAATCATCCCACTGATCTGGGTAAATAACAGAAATTGACAATATCTTTGTGACGTTTGTGATTTACATACGAGTGTAACATCAACGTATTGTCAGCATTAATTATCGCGAGACGCATCCCCTTATCTGTACGGTTATATACAGCTCTACGGCAGTGTGATAACACAGTAGATAACGGATAACGGTTACACGAACGTTGGAGCGTTAATGACAACTAAAACACTCGCACTGATATCTCTGTGTTTGCGTCTGGTTCAGTTATAGGGTAATTATTTAAATGGTGTCGAAACTTGAGATAGCACTCATGCACAAAGTCATGTAGGAAAACAATTTCACGCGTAATTTACGAGCCATTTAGTTTTAATGTAGTTTCACTTGGAATTACACACGAGTATTATATGGAGTGGTGCAAAATTGCTTTTAGTTGGTTGTAAAGATGTGCCTAATATGAACTGCTAGGACGATGAAAGGAAGGTGTGTCATCACTTCTGTGTAAGGATACACAACTGTCTTAAGACAGATTTAGTTTAAACGCACAATGCATCCGAGTCTCTCTTTAGAGCTGGAACACACTGCGATGTTTAATCGCGTGGTTTTATTTCTGTATACCCAGCACGCACTGCGATTAAAATCGCGCGGTCGGTGTGTTTTTAATATGTTTATAGAGTGAGATAGATCCCAGAGCCGGCAGACATCACCTATTTTCTGATGAACAAAACGTGTAAGACTGAGTAGTGTTAGTATGTACAATGATCGTATGCTAATTTAACCATGCAGCCATTTTCCAGGTATCAGGTAATCAAGGTTTATGTCTCACTCACTCTCATGCGCATGGATAATGCCCTCTCGCTCCTACTCATAGCGGAATTAAAATTGGGTCTAGGGGATGTCTGGCCACTTGAATCGGTCTATCCTCTTGTAAAACGGTTTAAAACATGTGTTTTAAATCGCCGCGACTTTAATCGTAGTGTGTTCGGGGTCTTAAACATTTAATTAATATCTATAAATGAGTAATCGGTCTGCACAGGTTTCAATTATTTCATTGAGCGTTTGACAGTGATGTATCTTTAGTATTTTCGTTCGACATAGTTCTGGTCCCGAACATGCTAGATTAGAAAGATTATATTATATCACACAATAATTATACATTTTCCCGTACAAACAATGAAATTTTGGGAACCACTTTCTTAAAGATTAAAATATTTTTATTTTTGTTTCATTTTAAATTTAATTAAGTTGGAATTTGAATCCAATAAGTTGCTAGGCAGCTACTGAGGCTCCACTCTCCTCTTTGTGTCTGGATCTGGTACTAACTTATCTATTCTTTTGTAGAGTATATAGGGGTAATAAATCTCTAGAGTACAGTTAATGTTATTAAATAAATTTTTGAGTTTTAATATTCTAAACGAAAATATTATTGAATGGGGGGTTTGAACTCCAACTCCATGGTGGCATGGAATTGATTTAGAAAAAGATCTTAAATAACAACGTTTCGTTTGTTCCCATTCTTACAACAGTGACAATCCAGCACCGCGACCAATATTTACCATAACATTTAATCTACTGTAGAGGGTATTGCCAATCTCCTATTCCCTAGCCAGTTCCCTATGATATTTATTGGTGATGGTATTGATTGTTTTGGAGCTGTATTAGGACTGGTTTTAAACACCAACATACCGTTCAAACCTTGGGATAATGAAGCACAACAAAGAAATGTAAGTCTAAATAATTATAAACGATAGATAAAGGAATGAATAATTATTTAAAACAATACATTTCGGTTGAAGTGCAACTAAAAAATATATTATGTATGTTAAGCATCATTCCCATTCACTGTTTAGATATTTAATTTATGTTGAGGCTGAATTGAGGCAAAAATATTTGAGGCTGAAATTTTTGCCGTCTACAAATCGATCTACTAGATATATGTTGGCGTCCCTTAGGTTCGCTTAATTCACAAGAATTAACATATATGCAGCAGAACGATCCATAATTTCATTTACAAATATTCACAAGCAACTTCCAAAACTTGTTCAAATTAATAATTCACTTGAAATTTAATAATTAATTAGTTGAAAATTATTTACAAGACAAGGTGATGTTGTTTGACAGTGAACTTTGTGGTAAGTTGTCAAAGTGGAAGCACAAGGCAAGGCAAGGCAAGCATCAACTTAAGAAACATCAGACATGACGCGTGAGACATGATACGACATTGCAACATCAGAAGTGGGACGTGGGGAGGTAGTCACGGCTTAGAAAGATTAACGCGTTAGCGGTAACAGGCCATTTCTTAGGGATGAATGCAGCTGTAGATTATGAATTCGTATGTACAAAGCTACATGAAAAACATGGTTAATATACGGACAATAAGTACAGCTGCAGTATCGTGAAAATCTGTATTTCTGAGAGTGACTAAAGCCTCATTCCCACTCACTGTTTTCATATTTAATGTAAGTTCTTATTTAATATTTTAATCCACATTTCAGGTATTCGAAATAGGCATTTCTTGTCACGTTCGTGTTTTGATTTGAGTTTAGTTAATTTAGTTGGTGCACATGCGTCGTTAGTAATATAAATTTTAATAGTTGGACAACACTAAATGAGGAATAATTAAAATTGCTGTTGTTAATAATAATAAGAAATAGAAATTAATTTTATTTCTTCATTTTTGACAAAGTGACATTGAACTTCTTTTAAAAATAACTGTCTTTTCAATTAGACCGTGACAATATATGAGCAAGTGTAAGTCTGTCTTAAGGTAAAATTGTTAGCGCTGTTTGTTTCATGTGTTTATATGATATTTTGTCTCTACCTTTCTGTGACAAGAACAAAATTGTCTAAGAACACCAGTTGTCCAGTGTGAGGACGCCTTTAGATCAAGCGAGATAATTTAGATCAAGTTGTGCAAATCGAATAGCACTAATAGCATTTATTCCAAAAATCAAGTAAAAACAAATAAATCACAGAAAAATCCAAAAAATCACATGAATCAAAACAACTTGGTAAAGTTGACTGCCATAGATTTATTACGAGAGCTCGGGGGGGAGATGGTCGGGGAGGCGAGGTCGGGGTCAGCTTTTTTATACTCATACATAGTAAATCGTATACATAAAAGATCTGATAACATCCCCAAACATTGTATACTGATCTATATCCCCAAAAATGTCACCCCCAAAAACCGGGACCTTTATTGAAATTTATAAGTAGGTATTATGTTATCTTCCCTGTTAAACAAACTGCGAGACGCACTAGTGATGTTGGAGGGAGGGCGGGGATTGTTTAGTGATAGTATACCCGTTATAACATAAATTCCATTTACAAATTTTCATCAAAATTCCTTGCATTTTCAATAACTTACATCCACTTGTTTTTTGTTGCAAAATGAAAATGAATGCCGCTACTGTTTTTGTCTATGTTTGGGATTTTATTTTATTGGAAATTTTAATATTGATTCGCTTCGAAGCGTTATAATATATTGATGCTAAAAAATGCAGCAGAACACGTTCTTAGATCTTGAGAAGTAACAATATAGTGAACAAAAACAATCATAAGTAATATGGAAAGCGGGAAGGAGGGCAATTAAATTCTAGGAGAATGAGTAATGTTCAATGCGAGATCTTAAAGAAAATAAGGGAAGAAAATAACAAAAAAGAGGTACTTTAAAAGGAACGAAGGGGCGAAGAGGTGGGTAGAAGTGTGCAAGAGTAGCTAAGGAGCAGAGACAGAGAAATACAGCAGCAGGAAAGAATGGAAAAAATTGATAACAGCAAATATAATGAAAGGTACAAGAAGATTTGGGAGAGAGAAAACGCAAGATTTAGATTGAGAAACGAAGAGAAAGATAGTACATACTGTGAAAATAGAGAGGTGTGCGGGAGAGAGATAGACACGCTGGAGCACATTAGGTAATCATGTGACGAAAGACTAAAAAGTGAAAAGTAGATTGTGCAGTTATTGAAGGGAGGCAGTGAAGGGAAGATGTGGATGGTAGAGAAAAGGAGTGAGAAAAGAAGGAGTGGTAGAGTAGAAAATAGAGGGACAGTAGCAGAAAGAGAGAAGCAGTTAAGCATTTACTTTAGTAGAGTAGATAGAATAAGGAACACAATAATGCAAGTCAATGATTTAAGACAGAAGAATGTAGTGTCTAATGGCAAAAACATTAAATAAATTAAATCACATTGTCCCATATAAACTTCAATTATATCCAGTGATGTTATTTTATATTTTGCCTTTGAATATAGTATGTATATCTCTAAATTTGGCACATGGTTATCTAAATAAAGATCTTCACGAAGCTGCACAATTTTAAAGACAGTGTAAAAAATAATAACGTAAATAGAATAGTACAGTGTAAGTACTAAGTATATCCCTTCAAAATCCATTTTCAAATTCAGAGCCCTTCCCCTCCTCTCCCCTCCCCTTACCGGTGCAAATCTCATTCGCTATATGTGCGTTGGTGTTATCCACCCTTGTAATCTGGAAAACCAAATCCTTTGTTATGACTTATAAATGGGGAGGTCCATTCGGTTCAGTTTTATGGGATCCTAAACTTCTGATCCAAGAAGGATATGTGAATGAAAGTCATGTTACTGAAAAGAGATAGACATATTAAAATAAATAAGAAATGAAAGAGATAGCTAATGGTATAAGGGATTGTACTAGTTAGTACATCCTAATTACATCCTTTAGACTTACTCGGAAAACCATGACATATTTTGCGTGATATAATTTACTAATTAAAACGATCGTGTAGTGATACTCGTACTCGTAGTCGTATCTAGTTGTACTTGACGGAAATCGTAAAGTCAACAAGATACAACGACGTGATCACCAACAGATGTCACTAACTGTACTTGTACCTCCCTGAGTTGCGTTGCGTCATCGTGTATTGTTGAAACAAAGTTTAACCCGACGACAAGGAGAAAAGGGAAGCCATCAACAACAGATAAAGAAGCTATGATAACTAAACTAGAGATGACAAACTGAACTTGGAAACAGTTTAATAAGAGCGGTTACTGGGTACGATGTAATGGATACATCATCTTGTCTCTCACAGAGAATTAACATAGCGAGTGAAAGAGACAGCTAGAGATCTGTGGTAATGCTCAGTGGTAATTCTGGTAACAGTTTGAAAACTATGACTATATTTGTTATAAGTTATTCGTCTCTAATTCAATTTGTTACCACGAGAGATGTTCGGAAAGTAACCTCCTATAAATAGATAACCTGAATAGGGTAAAGATGGGGGGAAAGGGAACGGCTAAGTTTCAACTTTTTTTTAAAAATTTTTTTTGTTTGTTTATATTATTGTACAACATATTAAGTTTATTGTGTAAAAAATTGAAATCGATTGGAGTAAGATTTTTAAGTCTTCACCTCTTTTTCAGAGTCGGTGCCCTCTCTAGCTCAAAATCAACTGGACCGATTCTTTTGAAATTTTGCACACTCTTGCTTTACATAAATGCCGAGGTAACGCTGTCGATTTTTTTATTATTTTTTAATTTTAACGTATTTTAAAATAACAAAGTTTCTGATTTTTTTCATGAAAAATCGGTCTTTTGGCTTTTAAGTGCTGTAAAGAATTGAAAAATGCAGAAACTTATCAACTAATGAAATCATTTTGGTTTTTCGATTTCAGAAAATCCAGTGATGAGTTATGAGTGGCACCGCAATGTTACTTTTTTTTGTGATGTTTGCGGAGATTCGCTGTCAATGTCTTATTTCTTGATATTTATTTATGAAAATTTCACAAAGTATTCTTCAAATGTCATTTTATCATGTAGTAGTTATAGAAATAATTATATATTAACTGTGTCGTCAAAAAACATTATCGAAAATATGCTTCTTTTTTATTATTTTGACCTTACACCCCCTCGACAGCGTTATCTCCCTTAAATATATATATATATATTTGAGTGCATCAACTTTCGATAGTTATTAGCAATTAAAACAATATATACATTTATAAACATTTGTAATACATAATTTATAATTTATAACTACGAGATTAAATTAGATTCATTGATAAAGTCAATAAGTTTTTTAAGACTTGCTCTGCTTTCAAATTATTTATTATTATTACGGCATATTACAGTTTTGTCTGTGCGACGAGTACTTGGAGCATTGGAGCTTGGTTTGGTTTTCGTTAGTGTCGGTATTTCCCGCTAGGAGCCCCACAACGCACTATACCCATGACATTTTACCATATGATTAAATTTGTTTTGGCTTCTGGGGATGTTGTAGATTTTCCTTAAAGCTGTTTACATCTTTTTCTTTGTATTCTCTTATTATATATTCGTACAATTTTCTTTAAAAGATTTTCCCGTCTTGATTTCCCTGCTACGGAGATAAGAATCTTACTAATAAGATGAGATAAGGGATCACAAAATTTAATGTAATTTAACAAAATGTGTACAAAAATTATTATTGCGTAATTTCTGTTGAGAACTCCTTTGTGGGGATTCTTTTGAATTTATCACAGCCTCTGGGAAACTATTTAGGGATGCAGACGCAGACGAACATGTTTACAGCGTTAATTGAAGCTAACAAAGTAAAGCTTTTGAAGGGAGGGGGTCTCATTTTTACATCTTAATGAAATTCGAGTACATCCACATGTTAACATTTATCTTTCGTTTACTTGAAATAAAATGTAAGCTCTCATAAAACGATAGGTACAATGTACTCAAAGATAGTGTGTCTGCCAAGCAAGAGCTGAAAGATGACAAACGAATCTTCCTTTAATATTTCTGCGGTTACTTTTAATTTCCTTGATAAATTTGAATTAATTATTACCGCTTGACACGTCCCCACACGTCCCCCGCAGCGATGTACGCGTATATTTTAAACGCGATTATTTTTAATGAGGTGAATAACACCAATCTTTCGCAATAATTTTCCCCTTTTCATTTTCATAACCTCTAAATTTCTTAGTACCGCAATACGCCACCGAAAGCGTAAAGCGCTGTCTCGCTGTTTTTCACTGCTTTATTTTCTCATTCTGTTGACATCATTTATTTTCATTGTATTCTATTAAGTAAACACACTTCTAATTTTAAACAAACTGGGTTTGAAGATAAAATTTATAAAATATGGGATGTGGTTAACAATTGAGGAGACGATCGGTCGGTAAAACTGAGAACACGGCATCTATTTAACGTGGGACATGAATAAACATGAGAATACAAAATGGTATACCATATACCTCATTTCAGTTATTTATTGAAAACTTTAAGGTTTCAACTTTTTTTTATTTATTTATATTATTGTACAACATATTAAGTTTATTGTGTAAAAATTTGAAATCGATTGGACTAAAACTGTCGGAAATATAGAGTTTTAATTCTTCACCTCTTTGCTCTGCTTTCGTGATACTTTGAAACTTTTAAATGCGGTTTCTCACACATAGCTATTTCAGAGTCGGTGTCCTCTTCAGCTCAAAATCTACTGGACTGATTCGTTTGAAATTTTGCACACTCTTTCTTTACAAAAATGCCGAGGTAACGCTGTCGTTAAAATTATATTTTAAAATAACAAAGATTCTGATTTTTTTCATGAAAAATTGATATTTTGACTTCTAAGTGCTATAAAAAATTGAAAAATCAATAAATAAAGAAAAACTCGACAGCGTTATCTGCAGAAACTTATCAACTAATGAAATCATTTTAGTTTTTCAATTTCAGAAAATTCAGTGATGAGTTATGAGTGGCACCGCAATGTTACTTTTTTTTGTGACGTCTGCGGAGATTCACTGTCTCATTTGTTGATATTTATTTATGAAAATATCACAAAGTATTCTTCAAGTGTCATTTTATCATGTAGTAATTACAGAAATAATTATATATTAACTGTGTTGTCAAAAAACATTATCGAAAATATGCTTCTTTTTTATCGTTTTCTGAGAAAAAAATATATTTTCCTTATATTTATTAAAATTAGTTTTAGAATATTTGAAAGGCAAACCGATATCAATTGTCACTGCACTGTCAAGTTATATGTTTTAGTTTTAGAAAGTTTGGAGTTTAACGATATCAAATAAGTGGTCCTACAATATTTTGGTGTCAATAAACTTTGCTAAAACTGGTGCAATTTAATTTTTAAAAAAGCATATATTTTTTTACTACCCATTATTCAAATTTACATAAATCTGTATATAGATATAATAATAATATATACATAAATAGATAATTAGAAAGATAAAAAGCCAATTTAAAATTCATCTAATATAATGTATATTTTACAAAATAAACATCCAACAATGGAGGATCGTGGATGATTGCATCCCCTTTCACTACTCGGGGTAGCGTGTGTACTTTGTACAGAGTGTGTGTGTGTGCTGTCACTTATTTAGGGTTCACAAAAGCAACGCTAGGGGGCAAACAACCAAATATTTACCTAATTATTGAACGAGCACCCAGTTGCACTCCCTGTGCCAATTGAATTAGGTGCATAATTAAAAATAAAAGATGAACGTGATTCTAATTATGTTATGAGACATGCGGTGCGGATAAATGTAGCGCTGATTGCTTTATTACGTCATTTACACGCAGCGGGATTGTAAAACCACGAGTACAATCATAAATGTTGTCAGGCCATGATGAGGGCCTTGTCAGGCTGTCTGCAGGTGCTGCACAGTAGTTTAAACCTGTTGTAATTGCTTTTGGATGGGAAACAATACCGTTCAAGCAAAACAATTCCTTAACAAGTGTTATTCGGACTACAGTATTTTTCCAATTAAAAAGCAATACTTTATCAACGCATGAAATCCAGATTTTTTCATTGTTTTGAATGTAAAGTAATGGTTGGATTATCATGAACTTTTCACACATATCGTTTAAACGTTGATACTATCTAAAAGTCAGATGGATTTGTCAAAAGTGGAGCCATTTATACTTATGTTATCCCACAAACTTCTTGAGTGATTTGTTATACATCCTATGTATAGATCCAAGATCCTATTTAAAGTTAAAGCATTATTGATTGATAGATTACATGTTCTGCAAATAAGGCGACTGATTGCAAACTAGTCGAGCCGTGTTTCATGACTCTATAGAATTTTTAACAATAACATAATTGGGGATTATATTGTGTCGTGTTTGTATGTATGTATGTATCTAAATACTTTTTAATAGTGTTTGTAATGTGCACATCTCTGTTCATGGTGTCACCATCAAAAGCATGAAACCACATGCAACCAAGCTTGGCCCTACGACCGAGAAACGTAATCCCTCAAAATGTGCTCAAAACCAGTCGTTCGTGCCGTGTGTTTTCTCTCACTTGTATACACGTTCGTTTTCTCACTAACAACACAGTTCCATTTTCATTCGGTTCGGGAAGATTCGGGACTAAGGTTCGCTAACTGTACTGAAACAGTGAAATCGACACATCTCCTTATGTCTCTATGTCACACAAAGACAACATTATTCCAATAATGATGAGCGTAAATGTGGAGAACAGTAAAGATATAAGTTTCCCATGCCTTACAGCAATCTTAAGATAATTTTACTTTGATGATAGATCAAAGGAATGTTAACGGCCAGTTATAATACTAAACCTACGAAACGGGAATCAAATTAAACAAGCAATTAAATTAATTAAAGCGAATTTATGTGTGTGACAGACTGACGACTGACGGTGCATGAAACAAACATCGGGATTCGGGATTCGGGAATCCTATCCTCGTGTATTAGTTTGTACAGTATGGTAAACCGTGTACTATGCTACACTCCCTCTAATCTAAATATATATTAATGTATAGTACTTGTACATTAATTAGATGGTGCTGAAACTGTTGGATTTAATACGGGTACATAATTAAAATCATCAAATTTGAATTGCCTCTTTCCCCATTAATGCATTATAAAATTTACGGGCTATTCATGAGTTACGTTATACTAATTTTTGTATCTACGAGGGTAGTTTGATAATTCAGTGATTTTTTTTTTGAAAAAGCGCTTTATTTATCAACATAGTCTCCTTTAAGATCGATTCATTTAATCCTGCGTTTTTCCAATTTTTATATTCCTTTCAAATAATAGGTTTTTTCAAGGCACACAAAATTGGCGTTTGGTTGAGTGATTTCAATGATGACCTCTTTATTAGACTCAAATCTCTTACCACTCAGTCATTTCTTCAGGCTTGGAAATAGGAAATAGTGAAAGGGGGCTATATCTAAAGAATATGTTAGATGGGCAGCAGTTCGTACTCCAATTTATGTATTTATGAAGTGCTAAGCATTAGTTATAAATAATTCAAAGTAGTGTATCGTAAATTGTTTTGTTTTATGAAATAAAGTAACTGTAAAAGTGGGTTATTATTTAATTGTACTATACGTTAAATTATTAATTAGACATTATTAAAGAACCCAAGTCGCGTGCGCGAAGTCTCTACAAATAGAGAATGTTCCAGAACTAGACTGCCTTCCATTTTCCCTACACGTATATGGTGACAGATCCGTGTTTACAAAAACTTATTAAAAACATTGTTACTTGATATAGCATGCGTATAAGGTCTTCAAGCCACGGACTGAGAACCACTGCTACTAATAACAGTGATGAGTAAGGACAGAATGTAACTTACGGGGGTGCAGAATAAATTTAAACACAACATTAGCGACTGGGGGGTTATATTACTCGTACAAGTATAATTTGAAACCAGATAAAACCATTTCGTATACTGTTACGTTAATGGTAGCAACAAATTATATTAATATGGATAATTTAACAAAAGTGTGCAGTCCACACGTCAGACAAATCACACAGTGCAGTCATGATTGATGACGTGTCACTGCCATTACAACGTTGTGGAATTGTAGAGAATACAGATATCACACTGTCAAGCGTGACATAAGTGTCAACAACCATAAAAAATTAATAAATGTTCACTAACAGAATATTTTTAGGTTAAATTTTAAATATAATAAGGCACAACTATCCAGAAATGTGTTCCAACATCATGTAATGCCTAACTTGCCGCTTCTCTGCCTAATTTGAATGTGCTGATTACAAATATGATCGCATTCAGCCTCAATGGGTTTGTGTCTTATGTCTTAATTTCTATAAAAGTGTACTATATATTAAGTTGGTAACTAGAACCTCAAATGTTCAATTATTTTTTAATAACTCCTTATATGTTAAGAGATATTAAAAATTAAAAAAGTCATTTTGTCTCTTTAATTATTAAAGGGATTCAACGTTGTGACCAAATGTATGTGACATCACAACCGGTAATTGCTCTGACAAGTTTACAGGTTACCAACCTTACAGCTCATAAATCTCTGCTATACGTATTTATATATCAAAATATCAAATATTATTTACAGCTATTTCAAGGAACAATCAAATTCCAATATTATGTCTGCCGTAACAGGGTTAAATAAAATAAAAACTTATTATTCTTTGACTTACTTGATTATTTCGACTACCAACAGCTACAAAACATTACCAAAGCACTGACCTACTCAACAAATAAGTGACGTTAAAATGCATTTCACGTCATAAAAATATGGCCGACCATTTCTAGCGCTGAAACTACAATTCAAATTTTTAATTGCTATATCTCCGTCAACATTAAGATATTTAATAAAATAGACACGCCAATACACATTTATTAACATCAATTTCAATCAACAATTGAAAAATCGACCACTAAAAAATGAGGACACAAGCCCATTCTGGATTCTGATACTAGTCTGTAATCCTTTATTTTGTCGACAGATGTCTCCCGTTCAATAACAATCAGCATTTGCTAATTTAATAGTTTCAGGGCAATTCTACTTGAAGTACCTTGGTAAATTTACGATACAATTTGCCTAAAATAATAAACGGGATCAATTAGATCGCTATTCACCTTACGGAACATCTGTTAGTGTTTGTTGGGAGGCTGTTACATTTTACGGAAGTGTTAATTCGATGTTGTTAAGATAATCTAGGCATGGGACAGTAAAGACGACCACCATCAGCAAGGACAAAAGCTTTCTAGACCTGAATTTCTGCAAATGGGAACAAAACGAACACATAGTAAGATTGTTTATCAAATAGTTTACGTTACATTTATAGCCTGGGATTTGGATGAAGGGCAGGGTAGCAGAAGGGCAAGAGGACAATAGCCCACTAATATTAAGATGGTCTGATAACTTGTGAATTAAGGTCTGTTAAGATGGAAGGTATTGAGAGATAGCAACGAGAAGGGTTCACGAATGTATAGAAACGTGTTTATTGGTAAAGTGGTAAGTTTCCTTAGTCTTAAATTCTATAGAATTGTAGCCTGTATATACATATCTCCCAAAGGTCCGGTCCGTTTGTCTCATAATGAGTTATAATTCTTCAATGCATCAAGTACTCATCGCAAACAGTAAAGCTACAAGCATAGTAATCTGATCTATAGCAAGCTATTGATTCGATGATGGTGATGATGAATACTAAAGAATTAAAACTAAAATAGTATTAAAATTTGGTTCAATTAATAATAACAAAGCAAAATATTATTATATTAGTTTTTAAAACAAATATAAAAATTAGGTGCATTATTTCTATTTAAAAAAGTATTTAAACTAACATGTGAAGCTCGTGACATTTGCTTGTTAACTGATGTTGGTGACGTATGGTTTAGTAGCGTGTTGGAAACCGCGAGCACAAACTCGATTAGGAGCCAGTAACGTAGCATGCCTTAGACGGGCTCCGTATCAAAATTTGTTAGGGGCCCAAGTGATGAGCAAAGATTTTTCATAAAAGGAACAAAAACGCTCGCAGTGAATTAAAATAATTATATATCTTAATATATATCTTAATATATATAAATTACGTGTCACGTTGTTTGTCCGTGTTTGTCGCCGATGGACTCCTAAACTACTTAACCGATTTTAATCAAATTTGTACACCGTGTGCAGTTTGGTCCAACTTGAAAGATAGGATAGCTTAAATCTCAATTTATTTATCTTATTGCTAATTATTTGTCTATTAATTATCTGTATATGACATATGACATCGGGCGACGATGATGACGACATCTGTTGACTAGATTGAGTAAATATTCTGTTGAGTAAATCGAAATCTGTTGACTAGATTAAGTAAATATTCAATAGATGGCGATACGTTAGGCACAGCAACGCGTGGCCGGGACAGCTAGTTGATTATACGTTATTACTTATATTAATAGTCTTAGGAACTAAGCTAAGTACGGCCTAAGAGTGTTAAGTGAGATTGTGTATAACATTCTAACTGTAGCCCGGGGGCACCATATCATTGATACGGTAGATACGGCGGTAGCTACGCCACTGTTAGGAGCTGAACACTACATATTTGAGTTCTATCATTTAGAAATTTAATTATTTATTAAATCAATAAATGACTGATACAGAATTGATGCAGATTGAAGAAGAATTGCTACAGTACGAGTTTAAATAAATACAATTATACTTTATAACATTACATAACAAAAGCTATTAAATAAATGTTTAAAATCCCCTTTCACACTTTCTTAACCTTCTGATTTCTCTGGTGATATAGAGGCCTAAGGGTTTCCAACAAAAAAGAAGGTCACAATCCGAACTTATCCCAGCAGTAGTTTTCTGTGAAAGTTTCATGAATGTATTATAAAGACATGACCCAATTCATCGAGGAAATCGGGTAAATCGGCTGTAAGAGATACCCCACGCGTTATGGGGACCCCATGGACCCCATAGACTGAGCTGAGCTGAGCTATATCAGAATAAAGGAAATGTGCAAAGTTTTAAGTACATACTAGTCGTACTAGGGTTAAGTTTACTATTATGAGCATGGAGGTTCAGCAAGTTTTGCAGTTTATTGTATTGTGCCAACCATATTGATGTTTAAGTAGGAAAGAAGGAGAGGATAGAAGAATGATGAAGAGAGAAAGAGATAGCTATTGTTTTTGACATACTATGAGATTTAATAGGTCTTGATTAATTAAAATTTTCGTGTCATAATAACGCTTCTTGTTGAAAAGATTGTTTCTTATCTTCTTAGTTTAACACAGTTGAAGTTTAATATAAAATGATTGTATAAAACGTGGAGATAGTGACGACTGATTTGAGTTGTTAACTCCACGACAAGTGATATCTGAATTGTATCCTTTTCATTTAAGCTAGTCCACGAAGACGATATTTTGAATGTTCATACCAGAGCGAGAGTCGAAAATTTTCATGAAGGCAGTTAACTAAATAGCACGTGATCCTTCATGAACACTACCCATATAGTTACGAGACATTTACTACTCTAAACTCTACGACTCTAAAATAGACGAGAAATCTTGAAGAATTATAAATATAAAAAAAATATGATACAACATATTAAAAATGAAAAAAATTGTAAGAGAAGGCGAAGTACACACGTGGTTCATAGCTGGCACAATTCCAACAAGATACGTTATTAATTCCTCGAAACTTTGCCCACGTTTTATTAAAAACTATGTTTTTCTTTTTTTGGTAGGCGCACATGCGTTACACACGGAAATGAATCTGTAGTCTGTTAGCTACTTTTTTAATTTTTATATTTATTTTGAGTGCATTAACTTATGATAGTTATTAGCACTCAAAACATTTTATAATACATCATTTTTACTTTTTATAATTTTCTGCAATCTATGCATAATCCTCTTCCATCATTGCTTTCTTAACAACCTGATCTTCCAACTTCCAACATCGCTTTCCTTGTATTTTTAGGGGTTCATTCGTTTTCACTGAAATTGTCTCCACTGTCATATGCCTGTAATTACATTTCTTGCTCCTTTTTAAATGTCATCTGCTAATTAGGTCCTCCCAGAAAACAACTTCCATCCTTTCAGCCATATCCATCTCTTTTATAAAGCTGTTTTGTTCTTCTCTTCCATTGCTCTTACAATTCATTCTATTTTCTTCTATTTTTTCTTTTCTTATTTTTCTTTGTGATCATATTTTAATATTTGTGATTATGTGAGCACCAATTCAATTTAATTGCAACCAAACGGAAAATATTACTCTGAGCCGAAGATCGAACCTGCGGACATAGTAGTCAGCGTCACGTATCAATCCTCTTGCCCACTATAAGGGTTTCAAATTTATAGTCCGGCCCTGATAAGTGTTACGGATATGTAAACGCCTTTAACCTCTGAACTTGAGCGAAATATCCATTACAACATATCAAACACAGATGATGTGCTCTATTCACCCCACCTCATCCACCCTCTTGCCTTGCCTCAGGCTGCGCTTAGAATCATTCGTATCCGGGGGATGGAGAGAGGGGCGAGTAGTGTTAGAGGGGTGTGTATTACATCGTTTTATTTAAAACATTTTCGCTGTATTTTTATGACACGGGTTTGACAGCTTATGCTTTTTCTGTAGTAATTTTGTCCCGGGCACATAACAAGGCCACCTTCATAAACACTTTTTCAAAAATATAATTTAATACCATATCGCTGATAATCGCTTTTAGATTTGGATACTGTTTTTAGGGGCTTGTTTTTCATATTCATCTTTTATTTTATTTTTTATTTAATTTGTTTATTTTTGTATACTTGAGCGGGCTGGAATTCTGAATACGTTCAATACGGAGAATTAAATGTTTTCTACCCCCAAAATATAGTTATTGTAATATGGAAATAGAAATGAATACCTTTTCATTAACGTACCTTTTGTTACGCAAAATTTGTTACGTTTGTTAAGATAACGCGGTTGTTTGCTTTTAATATTTGATAATAATTATAATATACATTGTTTACACAGATTGTACAGCTCAATCTCATGTCTCCAACGTTACGATTTTACATTTCTAGTTTGTTCTTTATCCACTTAAGTCAGTTAGGTAAGTTTTTTTTAACACATAAAATTACGTATTAAATTTAATACGTATTAAAATATGATATTCTTTCTAAAGCTAACGCTTATCTTATCTTAATATATATAAATTACGTGTCACGTTGTTCGTCCGCGATGGACTCCTAAACTACTTAACCGATTTTAATCAAATTTGTACACCGTGTGCAGTTTGATCCAACTTGAAAGATAGGATAGCTTACATCTCAATTTATGATTGCAATATTATCTTATTGCAAATTATTTGTCTATTAATTATCTGTTAGCTCCAAACGATAACATCTGGCGACGATGATGGCGACATCTGTTGACTAGTTTGAGTAAATATTCTGTTGACTAGATTGAGTAAATATTCAATAGATGGCGCTATGTAATGTAATATGACAAAAACGTTAGTCACAGCAACGCGTGGCCGGGACAGCTAGTAATATTATAAAAATACTAGCTTTTACCCCCGTCGCAAGCGACGTTTGTTTTTTGTGAGTGGCTTGAATTTCAAGTCAAAATTTAATTTTTAAATTGAAATAATAAATAAACTCGTCCTATATTGATTTAACATTTAATAACAATTAATTTTTCATACAAACTGACTAAGAAAATACATTTTTTATATCAAAATAAAAAATATTTTGAATTTATGCGATATTTGAACAACTTTTTTTCAAAATTTAGGATTTTTTTTTCGATTCGTAAATAAGTTGCCAAGGTTAGCCTATATACAAAATTTCAACTTTCTAGCACAATTTTTACTCTCGGCAAATACTGCCCCCGTGCCCCCCAATAAAATTTTAAAATTTTAAATTTTTTTTTATTAATAATATACTTAATTATTCTAGAATCCAGAAAATGAATTTTCTCCAAAGTTCCTTGCCGGGCCCCCGAATTTCTTTAACCCGCCCTTTTTCAATTTTTGAATTTCTAATTTTTGAGAAATGTCAGCATTGAATACCTTAATACACATGCAAAATTTCAACTTTCTATCTTATACGAATTAAAAGTAATACAGCAAAGAAGGATCACTTTTTTTTCCAGTTTTTCCAAAATTACGGGTTTCCAGGAAATTCAGGGAAAAATCCGGGGACGCCAAAAGTCTTAGAATTTTTTTCTCTACGAAATAGGAAATGTTTAAAAACTTCCCTGGAGCCGTTTTCGAGATGCCATACAAAATTCGAACCAAACATATAAACATATAAGAATATAATATACACTTGGGACATTATAATATACTTGAGTTTACCCCCGTCGCAATGCGACGTCTTTTTGGCGTGTATCATTTGAATCCAATAAAATAATTCGTAATTAAATTTCATATTTAACTGTTCTATTTTTAAATTGAAATAATAAATAAACTCGCGCACATATACACACATATAAATTGACTAAAAAAATATTATTTTTTTATCAAAATAAAAAATATTTTCAATTTATGCGTTATTTGACCAACTTTTTTTCAAAATTTGGGATTTTTTTTTTCGATTCGTAAATAAGTTACCAAGGTTAGCCTATATACAAAATTTCAACTTTCTAGCACAATTTTTACTCTCGGAAAATACTGCCCCCGTGCCCCCAAATAAAATTTTGAAATTTTGAATTTTTTTTTATTAATAATATACTTAATTATTCTACAATCCAGAATATGAACTTTCTCCAAAGTTCCCTACCGGGCCCCCGAATTTCTTCAACCCCCCCTTTTTCTATTTTTGAAATTCTAATTTTTGAGAAATGTCAGCATTAAATAGCTTAATACACATGCAAAATTTCAACTTTCTATCTTTTACGACTTGAAAGTAATACAGCAAAAAATGGATCACTTTTTTTCCAGTTTTTCCAAAATTACAGGTTTCCAGGAAATTCAGGGAAAAATCCGGGGACGCCAAATGTCTTAGAATTTTTTTCTCTACGAAATAGGCAATTTTCAAAAACTTCCCTGGAGCCGTTTTCGAGATGCCATACAAAATTCGAACCAAACATATAAACATATAAGAACACAAATATACACCTGGGACATTATAATATACTAGCTTTTACCCCCGTCGCAAGCGACGTCTGTCTTTTGTGTGTGGCTTGAACTTCATGTTAAAATTTTAATTCCACCAGAGTTTACCCCCGTCGTAAAGCGTCTTTTTGGCGTGTATATTTGAATCCAATAAAATAATTCGTAATTACAATTCATATTTAACTCTACTATAGTTTACCCCCGTCGCAAAGCGACGTCTTTTTGGCGTGTATCATTTGAATCCAATAAAATAATTCGTAATTAAATTTCATATTTAACTGTTCTATTTTTAAATTGAAATAATAAATAAACTCGCGAACATATACATTAACACATATAAATTGACTAAAAAAATATATTTTTTTTATCAAAATAAAAATTATTTTCAATTTATGCGTTATTTGACCAACTTTTTTTCAAAATTTGGAATTTTTTTTTTCGATTCGTAAATAAGTTACCAAGGTTAGCCTATATACAAAATTTCAACTTTCTAGCACAATTTTTACTCTCGGCAAATACTGCCCCCGTGCCCCCCAATAAAATTTGGAAATTTTGAATTTTTTTTTATTAATAATATACTTCATTATTTTAGAATCCAGAGTATAAACTTTCCCCAAAGTTCCCTACCGGGCCCCCGAATTTCGTCAACGCCCCCTTTTTAAATTTTTGAATTTCTAATTTTTGAGAAATGTCAGCATTGAATACCTTAATACACATGCAAAATTTCAACTGTCTATCTTTTACGAATTAAAAGTAATACAGCAAAAAAGGGCTCACTTTTTTTCCAGTTTTTCCAAAATTTTGGGTTTCCAGGAAATTCAGGGAAAAATCCGGGGACGCCAAAAGTCTTAGAATTTTTTTCTCTACGAAATAGGCAATTTTCAAAAACTTCCATGGAGTCGTTTTCGAGCTACCATACGAATCGCGTAAACATATAAGAATATAAGAATATAAACATATAAACATATAAACATATAAGAATATAAGAAAACAAACATACACCTCGGACATTATAATATAAGACTAGCTTTTACCCCCGTCGCAAGCGACGTCTGTCTTTTGTGTGTGGCTAACTTCATATAAAAATTTAAAATCCAGTAACGTTTACCTCCGTCGCAAAGCGTCGTCTTTTTGGCGTGTATGATTTGAATCCAATAAAATAATTCGTAATTACATTTCATATTTATTTCATTCTATTTTTAAACTGAAATAATAAATAAACTCGCGCACATATACATTAACACATATAAATTGACTAAAAAAATATATTTTTTTCATCAAAATAAAAAATATTTTCAATTTATGCGTTATTTGACAAACTTTTTTTCAAAATTTGGAATTTTTTTTTTCGATTCGTAAATAAGTTACCAAGGTTAGCCTACATACAAAATTTCAATTTTCTAGCACAATTTTTACTCTCGGCAAATACTGCCCCCGTGCCCCCAAATAGAATTTTGAAATTTTGAATTTTTTTTTTATTAATAATATACTTAATTATTCTAGAATCCAGAATATGAACTTTCTCCAAAGTTCCTTACCGGGCCCCCGAATTTCTACAACCCCCCCTTTTTTAATTTCTGAATTTCTAATTTTTAAGAAATGTCAGCATTAAATAGCTTAATACACATGCAAAATTTCAACTTTTTATCTTTTACGAATTAAAAGTTACAGAGGAAAAAGTAAAAAAAATTTTTTTCGTTTTTCCAAAATTACGGGTTTCCAGGAAATTCAGGGAAAAATCCGGGGACGCCAAAAGTCTTAGAATTTTTTTCTCTACGAAATAGGAAATTTTTAAAAACTTCCATGGAGCCGTTTTCGAGCTACCATACGAATCGCGTAAACATATAAGAATATAAGAATATAAGAATATAAGAATATAAGAAAACAAACATACACCTCGGACATTATAATATAAGATGATAAATACATGTTTTTTTGTTAGATGGTTACTTCTGCACGGTATATCTATTTTCAATTCTTGATCGGGTTCTATTGCAAAAGTGTAAAAATTGCACAGCTTGTCTATCGATCACTGTTTCATTTTTGACTCAATTGAAATAATCAGCATCTTGTTCTTTTTCAATTTGTTTTTATCACATTACTGCGCATCAACTGCGCAGATATTTCTTGTGTTCTATTCACAGTCGAAAAAACGACATGAGTTAAAAAGACAGTGTGAGATGAAATAATGAATAGTAAACGTATTATTAGTTCAAATTATTGTCCGTATACGATGGTGAATTTTATTTTATTCGTTTCTATATACATTAAAGTAAAGTTAGATTTATATGGCTCAACGTGCTGTGAGCATTGGTCAACGCCGCCTAACTCTCGTAATTTAAACTATAGCTAATGCATGTATAATGCTAGTTTATGGCGGCCATTTTGAACACGTCATAAAACGTGTATGAGCGAGGGTGGTGGTAATCTTATGAGGTTATCGGTTATTGAAAATAATTCAAACCGTTTCAGATTTGAATAAGTACGAACATTTCAACTACAAATACGAAGATGGCGTTCTCTTGCAATCTGATCACGCTCAACATACTTTTAATAATGGCGGCCTTTGTTATTGCAAAACTTGGAATAGGACTAGACCCGGAAATGACAGTTGACAAAATGAAAGCATTATGGTTGGATACCGAAGAATTGGAGAGGGCAAAAGCCTGTTTTAAAAAAATTGGTCCATGTACTCCTCTTCTTAAAAACGTAACAGGTACAGAATGAAATTTTTTTACGTCTGATAATTTGAAAAATTTAACTTTGCTGCATAATTGTTACTCCATTAGAGATAGAAAGAAGAAATCTTTAATATGTATTTTGCAATTATTTACGAAAATGTACCTCTTCTAGAATAATAAAACCTTATTAAGGATTAAACATTACTATGTTTCGCTTAAGAAAAATGTTCCATGTTTTTGAAGTAGCATTCCTGGAAAATTTATGAGCGGAGCTAAAGTCGTTGCATTTTTAGTTTATTTCTAAATTATTTTCAGAGTTGTTGCCGGAAGTATACAGGACCGCATGCGCCGCCTGCAATGAGCGCGAACGTCAGGTGTACAGGCTTGGATCCATGAACACATTCTTACGAGATCTGCCTTGCTTCAGTGCAGTTATTGATAGAATCGATCCAGATCATATTTATTTAGATTCATTTAAGAATTTTATCTGGGATATGTATAACTAATTATAATAATCATTCTAATCCTTGTAAAGCATAATAAATACGGCTGTGTCACTGACCACATACCGTGCAAGTAGAATTTCTATTGTAAACCTATTGTTAAATGTCTATAACGAAAGATGGCAATATAAGAGTAAATACATTAATAAAAAAAACAATTTTGTAATAAGTAACACAATTGTATCTAGTTGAAATCCTTGTTTTGTTTTATGTGTTTCAATAAAGTTTTAGCATATTAGAAGAAAATAAAAGATAGTTGTCGTGCTAAAAGCCTCATGAAGAGAATGCAATGAATTTATCTACAAGTATAAAGGAAATCAATATGTTATTATTATGAAAACTTGATATCAATTTACAGTTTGGAGCTCGAGGAGAAATTTAGTAACGGTTCGATCATTTTTATTAGACCAATAAGACTGTTTGACGTGCGATTATGCCAGTACTATTATTGTAAATATAAAACAAATCGGTGAATTTCCTAATAAAAATACCTAAAAAACCTCAGAATAGCAGGAAATTTGTGTGACGTAATTTATGGATGCTTGTACAAACTAAGCAACACATATATATGTAAAGAAATTATATTTCATTAGTTTGTAACACTGACAAGAAATATTACAACTGGTCAGGTGAGCTGACAGTATATATTAGTTATAGCTACTTTCATTGTAGTGTGTGCCAACAGCGAACACAGTTGATATTTGGAGCTGACAGAACTCTCTGTGCATAATGTTAAGTTATTATAAAATTAGATAAAAACAAATTGACAATTTAAATAACAAACTTTAAATGTCGTTTCTTTGATTTCAGGTAAGATAGTATGATTTAAGTTAAACAGTGTAATTATTATAATGTGTATGTAAATTACTAAAATAAAAGTCTTTGTTTTCAGAAGCAACACATAAGATTGATTAAAAATGTACAATTCCTAAAATGTTTTATATAAATTTATAAATGAGGATATGAGAAGACATATTTTTAATATTTATTAAACGAAATATTTATATAAAAAGAGCGAAACAAAAAAACTCTTGCAAAAATGTTAATTAAAATACACATAACTGGCTCTAAAGGAGCTGCTGTTACATACATAATGTAAAGTAATAAAAGAAAAAACGAACAAAAACTAAAATAAATAAAACTCACGGCTAGTTAGAACTTTTATACTCATTAAAATTTCATTCGCACATTTTCTTTTAATTTATAAACTTCACATTCGTGAAGCTTTGAGCATCCTGGTTCCTTGTATACCCGTATAGCGCTACTGTAGCATTTCAGTGTCCGCATCTAGCGCCCGTTTATCAAATTAATATGATAACTAACACTAGGTAATTAAGATACATTAAACTTATGTTATAATTAAAGGAAATTATTATTTATTCAGCGAAGAATAATTAACTTGTGATTTATATAGTTTCTGCAATTCGTATGTTCGTTTATTTACAATATACTTAATATGAATGGGTTAAGGTTACAGCGGTGGAAGTTACATTTTCTTTATTGTCTAAAGATTATTATAACAAATTTCTCCTAATTTTTCTAAATTTTCGTCAGTCTATGGAATGTATGAATGTATCCTAACTAAATATAAACTGATCCAAGAGGCACAAGACAGATGCAGTAACCTGCTGTAATTTAATTTCTAAGTCAGAAGTGGGAGCATCAAATACTCATCTCGCATCACCTACAAACTTCTCTGGTACCATCCCTGTGTGCGTGTGCTAATAAAGTGTGGTAACCATTCTTCGGCAGTACTCGTACGCTCGTGTCATGGTCTTTCAACCGTAAATAATTTGTTAAATCAACGTTAGTGGCTGGTTTACAGAATTATTCAAGTTTGAATAAACAATTTAAGTTTCTCTACAATAATTTGCATAGGACAACAGTATTATCCAACTCTGGAGTAAACGGCTTCATAAAATATGTTGTTTATGATCCTTCAATCAGCCAGGCATGCTCGTTCGTCTGTTCGACAGACGTGAATAGAATCTATGTTTACTACACGTCACATGGAGAGGTTCGAAAGGGGGGAGGGGAGGTCATCCTCTGGTCTACTACAGAATTAACATGGATTTACATAGAATTGTGAATCCGTGGAGTCTAGTCTGCTGGTCAGGTGAAGCTCTGTTGTGTACGGTTCACTTATACTACCTGGCGTGGACATGTCAAGCTTGCTAGAGAGTTGCTGGCTGTGCATACAAAAGAAAAGACCAAAAGTTTCCGTCCAAAAAGAGACTGAAGTGAAATCAGTGTCAACACTACAAGTCAATCGAGCGACTACTTTTCGAGTGTTGCGAGCACAAAGATACACAGGATGAATTTTTGTATTTATTATTTATTTATTTAATGTTTTACCTTTCGGCATTACATTCTTCTGCCTTAGTACAATACATTTTATTCCATAAGTATATATATATATATATATATATATATATATATATATATATATATATATATATATATATATATATATATATATATATATATATATATATATATATATATATATATATATATATATATATATATATATATATATATATATATATATATATATATATATATATTTCCTTCCACTGGAACCAAAAACAAAAACCTCAATTATCCTAATATCTACAAGAAAATAAATGGTTTTGCACATTTTCAAAAGATTTAACTACCTTCAGCCAATGTGCTCCAGTGTTTCGTCCTCCGTTTCGCATACTCTACACATTCTTTCCTCTTAACATTCCCAGTATCTGTTTCCTTTTTCCTCATTTCCCAATCTAAACCTTGCTGTCCTTATGTTTTTTATGTCTTTTTCTATTAAGTACTGAGGTATATTACTTTCCCAAATCCTTTTATATCTTGTGTTGTAATTGCTTTTATCGATTTTTTCCATTCTTTCTTGTTGCTATATCTCCTTATCCCTTCTCCTTAGCTCCTCTGCCACACTCGCGCCTCCTTCTCTTCTTCTCTCAGCCTCCTCGATCGCCATTCCATTCCTTTCAAAATACTCCTTTCTCTTTTTCGGGATTCATCCACAGGAAGAATTTTTATATATAAAGAAGAGATTATCGCGAATAAATCTTAAATTATTAAGTAAGAAAGAGTCCAACTGAAATCACAATTACTGTAATGCCATTACAGTTTGGTAGATAGACTTCATTGAGATCTCTTCTGATTATAAAACGTTTCAATCTCTCAAAATATGAATGCACCTTCCCTGTTAACACATACGCATGCTTCCTCCTACCTATTGCCACACAAATGTGCGGTCTAATACTTTTTTAATGGTTATAATTTCAATATAATTCATATATCAGTGTTATAAAGGTCTAATGTCACGATAAAACCAACCACATTATTATTTATTAACATGATTTAGTATCAATAAATGTATTTTCTCCACATGTGCTACATCATAAAATGTGAAATAAAATGTTTGTAGCATCCTGGAAAATGTAGAGGGGGATGGTAGAGAGAAGGGGATAGAGGGAAGTTTATATAAAATATTGTTTATTACTTTTGTTACTGGGGCGTCTGTTTATATTATAAACAATTCCAATATTTGTGGGTGGAATGAAATGTCAATGCATGAAGACCACAACGCCGACTCGGTGATATTGACTGCAGTTTAGACTTATTGAGATGGTAGCACCTGCGGCTGCATAAAAGTGAAGCACTACATTGATACATCGGTTTCATATATTGACGAGAATAGTAACTAGAGACAATCTCACACAAATTGGTCTTAAGCTGAACGTGAAGCTTTGTCAACTACGTTGATCATCTTTGAATTCACAGGGTCAGGAAGATATCAACAAAGTCATGCGATAAAGGTACGCGCTTATACTGTCCAATGTGAGTTCTGTGAGTGATGTGATATTGTTATAAATATGAAGGTATAATATAAAAGATTATTAAAATATCGGAAAATTTGAAAACTGGAGGCGAACACAGATCTTACATTCAGTACGCTTTATCAAACAAGCTATCTCTGACAGACAATTTATAGTCATTATTAAGCAGCTAGACCTACAACTACGGAAGATGTACTGGCTGATAGGTAGGAAATCATAACTGACCATATTCATTGGTACACAACAATATCAATATATTTTGACACCGCATATATTTTAGTACACAAAGGCGGCCTTAGCCATTGCGAGGCCCCGTGCGGAAGAACATTGTGAGGCACTTGTTCTTTGTATAATTTATGTAAATTGTAAGTAAGTATTTTTCACGATAATTGACGACAAATAAAATTTTATATTGGAAGTCTTATAAAAGTCAACAAGCACAAATGCGACAAATATTAATGATGATAAACTAAGGTACATGAATGCCGAATGAAGAATTCTAAAGAGCGAGGCGCGAGATTCAAATACATATATAGTAATGAATTTCTACTTGGGTTGTTGCGCGAGAATGCTAGACCCAGGCGGTTGCCCTGCTTACCACCCCCTAAGGACGCCTCTGTTAGTACATCTATCTCAGTTAAGTGGTCATATTACAGTTTGCTTTGTTGTTATAGCACGCATACACAATACTCGTCTTGATTGATAGACGCTGGCAGTAACACATTTATGCGACTAAATATACAGACATACTGGAGTTCTCGCTGCATACGTTTTCTCTTCCACGTTTCATACGCTGGTGAACGCTTACCACAACATTTTTTAATAACAATTCAAAAAAAGTGAATGTAACTTATTTTTGCCTAAGACTGCTTATGTGTACATGCGCTTATATTTAAATAAATGTATGTTATTAGTTTCCACCAAAGCCGCGAAATTCATGAATACCAAATCCCTAACAAAATACAAAAATGTACATTTACATGGTAATACTCATAAACCTTTGTACGTACATCTCTTAAACATCATCCCCCTCCCCCTCGCTCCGCCCTCTCTTCCACGCACATAATTTTTGACATGTTTTACATGGTTTCCGCAACTTAACATAATTTGTTTATCATATTCCCCATTAGTACAGCAATGAAGCTCTCCTCCTTGTCTCATCACGGTACTGTTCCCCCCCAGCGCACCCGCCACCGCCTCACTGTACAATAGGTACAGGAGGAATATTTCTCCAGAAACTTTAACGGCTCCATTTAGTATTTTTACATGGGTTACTTTTACTGTTATTGTTATTCTAAGCACATTTTTTTTTGAATCGTCCCTTTAATATTTCTGGACTACATAAGGCTAAGGACGTACAGGTTAAAAGGATGAAATAGGGTGGTTAAAGTTAGGGGTTAAAATAGGGTTAAGCAGGTTAAGCTTGCTTGAAAGACGAGAGAGAGAGATGGGGGAGAGTGAGAGTTTTTATTCTTAGCGCAAAACAGAAAGCTTCGAACACGCACACAAAAGTGTAAAAATACGTGTTGTACAGTCACCTTCAAATTCGCAAATACTTTTATCTGTCTCTTTAACGTGAGACCGAACTGTTATCAGTTGATAACGACTCACGCATCTGTCAAAATCAATATTAATTCAGACGCTTTTCATCGGAGTTTCGTCTTCTAAGTGTTTTGTTGGTTTTCTTTGTATTAATACTATTCAATACAACGTTGAGGTTTTTGTTATCAGTTTCTAAAATAGCAGCAAGAGATACACGAGCACAGTAGACGAGCAAAAAATTCATAATACTGCGTGGATTTGTTTTCAGTTACTTTGTTTTTAAATATATGTCGTCTATGTATTTTTTTAACATTGTGTGTTTGTAAGAAAATCGCGTTGTACAGGGCCGGATTTAATGGTGTGGAGGTCCTGGGGCAACGAAAGAGCGGAGACCCTGGCGTTGTATAAAAATAATAGTCACAATATCTCTGCACGTTTTCGCGTGATGAAATTAGACCATCCTATGGTTTGACGTACTCTTATCTGTCAGTTCATAATTGTATAAGGTTTAAAACTTATAATCGTTACCTATACGGAGTAAAATTAGGTATTAGGTAGATAGGATAGGTATTTGGTGTTATGGCTACATGTCGGCTTAATAATCATTGTTAAATGTTCCCAGTAAACATTTGCTGAAATAGAATGGCTTGGTGAAGGAAGTTCTAGTCCCTCGTACATTTCAATTCTAACGTTTTACAAGTTGGAGCAACACACAGAATATAAATTTTAGTTCAAATTGATTCCCTACCTGTCACAGAAGTCGCTTTTATTCAACAGTGAGCAGTCGTTGCGCCGTCTGTAGCTCATAAAAGAGACATTCCCTATGAACGACTGAATAGAAAACAAACGCGTTTATGACAAAAAACTCATGGAAAGTAATAGAAATGAAATAGAATTTACTCCAAAATGTTTAATGGGTTTCATATGTGTTCTTTCTCTCACCCTTACTCTCTTAACATACTATATATCTCCCTGTATAACAACGTATATATTAGGGACGTAACGAATGTTTGATTTCCTACAATCGCGAATGCGAATGTCGCCTTTTTAAATATGGCGCCAAATTTTGGCATATGGCATCACAACTTTTATTCCTGAAGTTTAAAATTCCTTTCCTCCAATTTAATTACTAAATGTTTTACTCAGTAATATACATAATATAAATCCTATCATTTGTGTTCTCAATATCATTTAAAGTAGTTTTTTATACATATTTTACAATTTATAATTCTATTTTACAAATTTCTAAATACTTAAATAATTCACTAATTAATTTTGAATCACTTAACAAAAATTTAGTATTAACGGGAAAAGTTTTAATCACATGTAATATTTCATAGTTGATATAATTTTGCGGGACTCATTTCTAAACCATCTTTTCTTTAATTAAAACTAAGTAATTTACTTTTAGAATGTGCGTTTAAAAAGTTGAAAGGTTATTGTGGTTATTATATAATTATTAATTTATATTGCAAGTTCAAGTAGTAACTAAAATAAAAATATTGTACACCGAATCAGTTGCATTGTTATTTTATAAATTATTTTCACTTTTCTTTGACAAATATATTCGTATAATCTATTGTGAAAGCGAATATTCGTTATATCTCTAGTATATATGTATATGTACGTGTATGTCAAGCTGGAGTGCTAATTTTTGAATCCGTGAAATTTCCAAATCAAGTTTACTCAAACATAACGAATTAATCACAGTTCCAGTTTTGACAGCAGTGTGGACTTCTGCACTGTACACTGTGGACTGGACAGATTATGTTATGTACGCGTATAATTTTATTCCGGCTTGTTATTATATTAATACACATCATTTATTAAACCAATATGTCAAAAATATATTCATCGTAATTGAATAATCCGAATAAATCCAGCCCCTCTCACCCCGCAATCGTTGACACACCTAATCCATTTGGAAGCATAAAAATTTATAGTAATCTACCCCCACTCCTTCCTCATATACTTTGAATTCAATGAATATAAAATATTTAGGACGTTAATTAAAACCGGCCACCAATCAACGGTTGGCTGAATGGCCGCTATTGATTAAAATCCAATTACAGCAAACAAAGAGGAAACCATTTAAAAATTAAAACAATCAGCGATTTGCAATACCGTGGTTTTGCAATCGTACATTTATGTGAGCGTTTCGGTGCATGTATTTCTTGATGTGGTTGTATTAGTGAGGGGGCGGGTGCACGGGGGGCTTGTTTGCAATTAACGCTTATTTCTGGAGAACGCTGTTCAGTTAGAACAATGGCTTTGAATTTGTTTGATAACAAGTATTCTTATTGTCTTCGGAATTGGAAAAAAGCTTAAATTCAAATTGAAGGGAAAAGGGTTGTGGATTAAAGGAAAAAATAAAAATGAATCGACTCGCGCCCAAATTGAGTTGCCACCAATTATTTCTATAACATCTACCGTGGTAAAAATTATTCTGCGCTTGGGTTTCTATAGAAAAGCGGACTTTATTTGAAAATCAAAAGTAAATTTTAGCTATGTGAACTAGTAGACCCCTACCTTAACATTATATTAATAATCTAAATTAAAGAAGGGCGAACGTTGTTGATTTAAGAATCATTCCCAGTTATTGTTTTGATATTAAATTTACCTTTTTATTTAATATTTTAATCTAGATTTGAGGTTTTCAGAATAGGCATTTTTTGTCACATTCATGTTTTAATTTTAACTTAGTTAATTTAATTTGTGCGCATGCGTTATATAATTAAAACTGCTGTTTTTTGTAACAATTAGTAATAGAAATTGTTTTTACTTCTTTAAGATATTTGACAAACTGATATTGAACTTTTTTTAAATAAATCCTATTGTATTTCGACAGTTTGTCACATTTTGGAGGTTATAATATAATACATATTTTTTTAAATGTAGTATTTTTAATGTAGAAACATTTGACTTTGTAAGGTACAGGGAATGACTACTTCTATATGTTAGACAATTTAAATGAAATACAGAATTAAAAACAAAGTTAAAACAGAAACAGGTGAGAGGGAATTATACTATAAACATTTACCTTTGCTTGAATTTAATTTCACCACAGCTCCATTTCTTAAAGCATTTAATAGTCAAAATAAGAATAAAATACGAATATGAGTTTACCTGTCCCAGAGATACATCTTTATGAATATTCCGCTTTCGTTTATTATGACGAGTAAGATCTTAAGAAAAGAAAGATGACAGAGATTTAGATTTAGATATGCATAAACTTGCAAAAGCAAAGATTTACCCAGAGATTCACATGTTAACGTCTGCCATCTGTATTGTGTCAACCTCTAAGAAAGCATCAACTTATTATTAAAAGAAAAGGATATAAATAAAAATACTTATAAAAAAGGTCAAGAGATTTATAAAGGAAAATACGAGTAAGGGTTCTCTCACACTGAAATAGGCTAGTTGCGATCTTCACTTAGTACAGTTTATCACAACGAGGGTTTTATAAGAATAGTTATAAATACACTATTGAACCGTAAAAGTATGCAGTACAAATATCCGTATTCACTGTTTCACTGTTGTATCTTTTAGACGCCAATCTCTTAGGCTAAGCCTGCACTGCGAAAAACAACAGCGCAGAAATAAATCCATAATTCTGTAATACATTGAATCATACAAATGTAATTATATGATTAATAATTATTTATATTTTTATTATTATTAATGCCGCGCTATTCTTTTTCGCAGTGCATCCTTAATTTAAGATAGTTCCGACCAACTCGTTTACAGTGTAGAAATTTCATTTCATGATTTCTTAAATTATAATTTGATTGGCTTCAAGATTGTCCGATTTTCTCGCTCAAATCTTTCTGCTAACCTTGTCCCTTACTTCTTTTCCCTTTTTCTCATTTTTTATTTCGACCTCCTATGCTTTCTTATCCTTACTTGATTTAGCTCTATTCCTTTTTATTATCTGTATTCTGTTCTATATCCATTGCAGCAAACTGTGTCACCGTCTTCATGCTATTCTCCATACAGTAATGATGCGAAAAAGTTCCCTTCGCAATCAGTTTATTCCAGTGTGAGAGAAGCCTAAATGTCTCGGCCAATTGAATGCCAGAGATTGTCGTGTCGTCTCGTCTCGTTCCCATGGTTCTCTGAGCAGATTATTATTGTTATTTACTTGTAACTGAAATATATAAATAAAATCTCTATATAAAGGAGTGGGAGTGGGAGTGGGATGGAGTATTAGTCAGTGAACGCGATTATAAAAAAGAACAGAAAATAAGACGTTCAAGAGTTTTATATTGTTGAGTGGGCTAGACGAATGGTAAATAAATAAAGAAATAATCCGACAGAACACGAAATAATTTCAATTATCTATCACCCACAGGGGACGGCGCAAAAATTATTTAGAAAATATATTTTCTGGAAAAATATACCTATCCCAGTAAACAATTTGGTGAAGTGTCCTATTTGGTGAAGTTCGAGTCACTCGTACAATTCTATTCTAACGCTTTACAAGTTCTCTACCTGTCACAGATTTTGTGTTAGTTTTTCATAATAATATTCTTTCTTTTTCCAACATTCATTTCATTCATTAAGTATTTCTGTTTCTTTCCCACATGGGTATATTTTTATTATCCGGTCATAAATCATAAACCTACTCCGCTTTTAATTCAGCAGTGAACCGTCGTTGCAATGTCTGTAGCTCATAAAAAGGACCTTTCCTATGAACGACTGAATAGAAAACGAACACGTTTCAGACAAAAAATTCATGATATGTAATAAAAATTAAGTAGAATTTACTCCAAAATGTTTACTGGGATGTTATATTTGTGAAAATATAACTTGTAAATAACACGCAAAACAGAAAACATTGATGTTATAGTCCAAATCCCGATAGTTCGTCGGCGACTTATACTTAAAAGAGGTTATAAGAGCGGTATAAATCTATAATACGATAACTAATTTTATCTTATTCGTTTCTATACACATTATAGAAAAATAAGTGAGTCAGTGCTTTTTAGTTAGTTTATACCCCACAACTTGTTTTAAGTATGCGTCGCCGCCGAACTCTTGTAGTTTGAACTATAGCATTTGTATTTATTTATTTAAGGTTTTTTATATTCTTTCCAAATTTAATTCTACCAATTACATTGCCTCTATTACTTAATTTTACGTACAAGTAACATAAACTAAATTAAAATTATAAGAAATTTTATTCATCTTCTCGTGTCGCTCTTCTCCTTGCCAAGTTTGCAACATTTTTAACTCCGTGGTTTTCACTATTTCCCTCTTTCTCTCTCCTTCTCTGTACTTATACCATCCATCTCCTTCCTTCATTGTCTGCTCTCAGCAGTATTTTCACTGGCAAACTTAATTCCTTTACTGTTCCCTTCTCTGCTACTCTTCTTTTTCCGTTTGTACTTCCGCAATCCACCTCTTTCTTTCTCGTTGTCTCCTCATCAGCTCCTCTATCTTACATTCCTCTAGCTTACATTCCAATATTTTACTTAAGAGGAACCTTGTAATATTTTATCTATAAGCGTTTAACCTTTAAAGGTGTGTGTAATTTTTGAAAAGTGCAAAAGTATGCTAACTAATTATTTTCCTAAAGATATTAAATTTAATTTATTTTTATAAATTATTGACTATCGTAGAACAAATTTAAAATGTCTCAGCAAGTTCTTCATTCTTTGCTACTTCACGAAGATCTCCTTAAGATAGTCGTGTGTCCAACGTACGACCGCCATTAGTATATTAAAACAACAAAGCACCACCGAGCTTTGCATTTCTCTGCATGACTATACCCACTTCCAATTTATAACAAAAGCTCTTTATCTGTAAACAACCCAATAAACAAACAATAGTTTTATATAGCTCCCGCTCCCGCTCCAGCTCCAGCTCCAGCTCCAGGTCCAACTCCAGTTCCAGCTCCAGCTCCAGCTCCAGCTCCAGCTCCCGCTCCAGCTCCAGCTCCAGCTCCAGCTCCAGCTCCAGCTCCAGCTCCAGCTCCAGGTCCAACTCCAGCTCCAGCTCCAGCTCCAGCTCCAGGTCCAACTCCAGCTCCAGCTCCAGCTCCAGCTCCAGCTCCAGCTCCAACTCCAGCTCCAGCTCCAGGTCCAACTCCAGCTCCAGCTCCCGCTCCCGCTCCAGCTCCAGCTCCAGGTCCAACTCCAGCTCCAGCTCCAGCTCCCGCTCCAGCTCCAGCTCCAGCTCCAGCTCCAGCTCCCGCTCCAGCTCCAGCTCCATCTCCAGCTCCAGCTCCAGCTCCAGCTCCAGCTCCAGCTCCAGCTCCAGCTCCAGCTCCAGCTCCAGCTCCAGCTCCAGCTCCAGCTCCAGCTCCAGCTCCAGCTCCCGCTCCAGCTCCAGGTCCAACTCCAGCTCCAGCTCCCGCTCCCGCTCCCGCTCCCGCTCCAGGTCCAACTCCAACTCCAGCTCCAGCTCCAGGTCCAACTCCAGCTCCAGCTCCAGCTCCAGGTCCAACTCCAGCTCCAGCTCCAGCTCCAGCTCCAGGTCCAACTCCAGCTCCAGCTCCAGGTCCAACTCCAGCTCCAGCTCCAGCTCCCGCTCCAGCTCCAACTCCAGCTCCAGCTCCAGCTCCAGCTCCCGCTACAGCTCCAGGTCCAACTCCAGCTCCAGCTCCAGCTCCCGCTCCAGGTCCAACTCCAGCTCCAGCTCCAGCTCCAGCTCCAGCTCCCGCTCCAGCTCCAGGTCCAACTCCAGCTCCAGCTCCAGCTCCAGCTCCAGCTCCAGCTCCAGGTCCAACTCCAGCTCCCGCTCCCGCTCCCGTTCCAGGTCCAACTCCAGGTCCAACTCCAGCTCCCGCTCCCGCTCCCGCTCCA
Source organism: Panorpa germanica (assembly GCA_963678705.1). Classification (NCBI taxonomy): domain Eukaryota; kingdom Metazoa; phylum Arthropoda; class Insecta; order Mecoptera; family Panorpidae; genus Panorpa; species Panorpa germanica. The sequence continues at coordinate 3,761,405 of OY783214.1, forward strand.
GGTCCAACTCCAGCTCCAGCTCCAGCTCCAGGTCCAGCTCCAGCTCCAGCTCCAGCTCCCGCTCCAGCTCCAGCTCCAGCTCCAGCTCCAGCTCCCGCTCCAGCTCCAACTCCAGCTCCAGATCCAACTTGTAGTTAGAATAGAAAAAGGGACGTTGAAGTTTATTTCGACTATCGATAGATTACAAATAAATCCGCAGTCAAGAAAAAAAGGTTTTGATATTCCCAGAATTCTGTTTGAATCAATTTATTTCAGAGAGTGATATATAAATAATGATGTGTTATGCTTCGTACACATTGGTGCGACTTGAACATGCGACATTAATAAAAACTCTACGGATTATTTCTATCATACAGAAATGTTTCCAACCTTTGGCGGTACATCACAAAAAGATTTACGATTTTGAATGTGTTCTCTACCTTGCAACGGTATACAGCAAACTAAAACAATTCCGCTAATATTATCCTCAGCTGGTTATTCCGCACTTTACTATCAGTAAGTGTTCTTAACATCTTATTATGATAACAATCTAAGAAGTTCTGTACTTAATCCCAGTCCCAGATCTAGACCAACACAGCGACCGTGTATAGAGTGTCTCAACAAGTAAACAAACACGGATGTGGATGTGGAAATGGAAGACAACACATGCTTCCCTCGGAATTAATATCATCTCAGACAACGGAGCATTAAAGACTTTGCACGACATAACTCTATCATATTATAATTACAACTAATCCCGTAAGAGGCGCTTCTCTACTTGATGGAAGATGGAACTCTAGACTAAATCAAGATAACAAGTAATAGACTGGAAGGAGATTGAGATTATTTCTATTTATCGCATTCTCTACTTTTTCTTGATATATTTACGTTTGGGAAGTTATTATCTGTCATGGATTATAACTACATTATTCTTCAACTTTGGAATAATACATACAATTACATAAACAAATTTTAGTTGTGAAATATTATCCGTAATTAGCAGAAATGGTTCCACAGACTGTACACCTTACACATATACCTCTGCGACATAAACAAAGTTGTTTATTTGAGACGTAATAATTTTATTGCGCTGATTTCTTATAGTGAAAATAATTACTTCCGCTGAGTAATTAAAAGAACTCAAGTCGCGCGCGTGATATAGCATATATCGAAGGTTCGAAAATCAGTTTCTTTATGTAGCGTAATAAATTGTGTATTTAGTCTGAATATGTATATGAGAGTAATTCTCGAAAATAAAATACTATCTTAAATGTAATGTCCGTAACATTTGTGCTGAATATCCAACTGTATTTCTGCCTGTTGACAGAGGCAGCCCTTGGGGGGTTGCAAGCAGGGCAACCGCCCGGGGCCTCGCATTCTCGCGCAACAACCCAAGTAGAAAAATTCATTACTATATATGTATTTGAATATCGCGCCCCACTCTAGAAAACCTACTACAATCGCTGCGTATATCTTTTAAGGCATTCATGTACCTTAGTTTATCATCATTAATATTTGTTGTCTTTGTGCTTGTTAACTTTTATAACACTTGCAATATAAAATTTGATTTCTCGTCAATTATCATCAAAAATACTTACTTACAGTTTACATAAATTATACAAAGAACAAGAGCTTCGCAATGGTTAAGGCCGGCCTTGCCTCTTGACTGTCACTAGAACTACCTTAAAAGAAAAACCTAAAACTGAATGATGGAATCATATTTTAAGATTAAATAAAGTACATGCGATGTTCTTAAGACCTTCAGCAATCTTTTATTGCATTATTTAAGTCAGGAAGTTTTGATCTAGTTTAAATACGAGTACATTAACCTATTTATGTCACAAATGATTTTTCAATCTCCCTCATAAAACAACAAAGAGTTTTGTTCATTCAATAACAAAATAAAAATCCGTTATTTAATAACTCAGCGCACAGAACGTACAAGTATCTTATTTAAACCGTAGAGGTAGGTATTATGAAACTCCATTTCTCATAATTTCCTGTTACTTATTTTCTTCATAATTCACTTCTCCAAAAGTTATTTCCCTTCCAGGAACTACAGGAACTCTACAACGTTACACAGACCGACAACCGACAACCGAACACCGAACGACGTCAACCATAAATTTATAATCTTCATCTGGTTTGTGTAACAGATTTCTTTTCAGTAGATTTTTAGATATTTTTATATAATTCGACTTCTACGAATTTTCCGAACTTCTTAAGGATCTTTCACACCGGAACAAACTAATTGCGACGCTGACTTCTTCAGGAGGCATTAGCATTTCTAGGAAATCGTTAATTAAGAATTTTAATTTCTAAGAAAAATTAGAATCAATTCCTTTATCTTTTATAAAATCGCTTTTAACCTATGAACAACTAGTTTTTTGAAAAAATATTATTATTTAAAATTACTATCAGTAAATTAAATATCAAAACAGTGAGAGGGAATGAGGCTTTATGAAGTGAAATTCACACTTCTGAAGAATGCGGTGTCGCTAATAGTTTCTTCTAGCGTGATAGCAGCCCTATGTTGATTGAGAAATAAGCATAACTCACAATTTAATGTTCAATGCATATTTCTATAAATCAACGACGTCGGCGTCGGCGTTATCTCTGCAGCAGCGTGACGACAACGACGAAACAAACGTTACGTAACCTTTCTCATGTATATTGAGAACCATATTTCTATTCTCCATCTATTCTCATATTTCCATCCTCGTTTTCCGATAATGCGTATAAAACCGTTCCACAATAGTTTCCCCCTAATCCACAATCTGTTCCACTTCCACAATTCCGTCGAGTTTCTTTTTTTTTCACATGACATTTGATATTTTTTGGTTGTACATCATCGCGCTTATCACCATATTTCAATCTCATCTTCTAGTTATATCTCATACAGCGTGTGTATAGATATGTCATCTGATGTCCTCATATGTCACACGAATCAGGACTCATATGCGTGATTCCTGATGCCATTTGACGGCGACGGTGACGGCTAGCAGCAGCGGGTTGGGAGCGCTGGGGGATGACACACATGCTGTAGATAGTCCTGCAGAATCGCTACATCTCACTAGATTGCTCCTTGATACTCGTATAAGCATGATTGCTTATCCAGCATCCCTGAACTTATTTTTCTAGCTATTACAATATCATGTCCTCACTCCCCCTTTCCCCTTCCCGCTACTCCTTCATTTGGTAAGGGCCATATAGACGACAAACTATTTATATACTTTTTTATAACATATTTTTATATGGGTTCCAAACTAGTTTATTCATCGCAGAAACGGGCAGTTCAACGTGAACAGAAAAGGAGAAGAGAATATGTCTTTACTTTGAATACATTAAACAGAGACAACAGAGACAATACCAATAATTGCCCCTAAGGTAATCTTGTCACGAGGGTTTATACATGTTTGTTCCTTTGATTGACACCAGACATAACATACGTATATAGTTCTGGTCCCTTGAAATTTTCTAGTTCTTAATATGATGTAATATTTATTCTTATTTTTTTAATTATTCAAGTTATATATTTTACAAGTTATTATTATGTTTTATTAAACAAATGTCGCTAGTACACGTCTCGCAATGACACTAAAGCCGATACCAAATGATGCGGTGAACGTTTGATTCAAATTGATCTGCCACCAACGTGTGAGTCAAATGTTGCAAGATTAACATGGTAAGGTTCCTGCTACACGGTGAAAAGAATGTTTGATCCGAATGATTTATTTATTTTATTCATTTAAGACACTGTTTAACAAAAACTTACAAGTAAATAAAGAAACTTACAAATAAAACCTTCCTTTGTTGGACGATTCGTGCAACAGTACATGACATGTGGATCAAGTGTGTGGTTTTCGTATTGACTGTCGGACTATACTTCTGTCTCCGATTGTCACGGCAAAACTACCTTAAGAAGACTAGCTAAGATCTCCTTCGCAATATGAAGACTTAAAGAGCCGATCTGTAATAAAAGAACATCGTCTGTACGACCCTTAATAATTTTATCTGACTGACTTACTTCAACGATAAAAAAATGATATATCGTAACAATAGTATGACGGACATTTTTCATCAAAATCTTATAAACGAATTGTTACATCAGCTGCAAGAAAATGTTTACGTTCGCAGTACAAAACCATCGCAGTTTGAGCAGAGTACAAATAGCCGAGAAGAGTGATTCATAACACCCTCTCTCTCCCCTTTATAGATTAAAAGCCCTTTCTCACATTCAATAGTGGTACAGACGTTTTAAAACAAATACGGCACACTGCAAGCGTATTTAACGCCAGACGTATACGCGCTACAACGCTTTACCTATCCGAACCCTGTAAATGTAATGAACCCTCGCACACTGCAAGTGACGTCCGGTCAAAAATCGCTTAAATACGCTTGCAGTGTGCGACAGGCCTTATAGACAAGACAATACGTCGAAATATCCAAACGACAAAACAAAACATTTTAAGACAGTCATTTCTCCAGTGTTAGTAATATCTTTCATGGTCAATCTGAACTCATTTTCTTCCACAATTTCTGCAAATTATTCATAAATAACCTAAAATTCACAACATATATATTTCACAGGTAATAGTTTTCACAGGTGTTCATACATTAACACCCAAACACCAATCAAACGCATCAATTAATGGACCTGACACGTACACTCCACTGGAACATTGATTTCGTTGGTAACCCTCCATCTATGCAAACTCTATACTATGTTCTATTCACAGCGATAGTCAATTTATTGTTTTTTGATCGCGTTTCGGTTTAATTAAAGTTCTCATGCCGTGTGATAAATAACTATATTTATTAAATCCAATAACCACGTCGCGCTATAACAATGAGCGCCTGGTGCGACCTCTACACCTTTTACATTGACTCACACTAGCATACGATTATGTCTGCTATATGTATGCTGTATTATATGTGCGAGTATGTGTACTGGCACTTGTATAGTACCTGCAAAGTTTAATGAAGCCTATGTACCTAAACATACAGCAACCAGAAACCAGACTTTATATTCATAATCTACAATATAACTTTTGCTGTAATTATGGTAATAAAGTTTATACTTTGTTTTATTATATTGCAGTATAAAACTTGTTTCCACATCTAAGACCAAGCAACTTATGAAATCTTTATTTGATATATACATACCAATATATATATATATTATTATAAAAAGATACTAGCAGCTTTCGTTCACCCGTGCTAGGTCATCTTCAGGTACTGTTATGAAATACAGATTTTTACAGAATGTTAAGGAAGGTTCACAGAACAAAATCACAAAAAAGCTAAAAACTTGCGTTACGTGTTCTATGGTTTACATAGCTATTCCGGTTTATTATGGGACAGAGAGTGTAACTGTATACTCAACTCAAAATAACTGGACTATAGATATACAAAGTGTCCCAAAATTCAACGACAAGCGGGCACCAGAGGGTGGACCTGATCATGACTACTCGAGAATAAAAAAAAAATTGTCTCATTTTGTTTTGAAATTAAAAAAAAAAAAATTAAAATCTTTCGAAAATTGAAACACCTTAACATGTTTTTAACAACCATGACCACAATTATTCAAATATTTCTGATTTTTTCTCATATTCACCACAACCATTAAAAATCACAGAATGCCTGTAGTTTTTACACAAAAATCAATCCAAATTATTTTTTTCCTTAATATTTTTAAAAATTTTTACTTTCAGAACAGTTTAACTCATCGTAAAAAAAAGTTTGAACACTACCATGGCAAGTTTTTTTTAAAAATTGGAGCAACTATTCAAGATTCCAAATGGTATAATACTCCAAGAAAACTAGCAATAAAAAATTATTATGCATACTATTTCTAAACAAGAACCAAATTTCATAAATTGTTGTTGTTGATAGTTGTCACTTTTACAATACTCAAAATAGGTTTTTTATTGTTGAATGAATTAAAACCAATGGTACAAACAATTTTTCATTTATTTTATAAATTTATTACATTATTTATATTACAGTACATGTTCAAATTGCTATATATTAGCATGAGCACCCGTAAAAAGTATGACAGGAGAGGGCAAATTTCCATATTCAATTCTCCCCAGTGTAAATTTGTCAACGATTGCATTCTATCTGTTGTTGCTTATTTCCTTTCACCTGCGGACGACCACGACTATTCCACTAAGTGATTAGTTCGATTTCAGGAAGTTTCGTCCTTGACATTCCGGCTTGTAGTTGCGGTTAAACACTTTAAGCGGTATTTCATGTTACTCTAATTGCATCGATTTGTTGTGCAGGAGTATCCGAGTGTTGCCCTCCCTGTACCCTGTGTATTTTAACTACACTATTTTTATTTTTACGTTTTATTTTCGAAACAAACAAACACTAAATGTTGTCGTTAACGCTAATGGGTTGTTCATTTAATACGTTATGCTATTTTTAATCCACCTCACTGCAATTACCCCACCACCTACAAAATTACATCACGCTTTTATTTCTCTAATTTCTTGAAAGTTGAATAAAAGTCAATCTCTTTGAGTAATAATTTCTTGTCTTACTTAGCAGTAACATTTCAAATTTCATTCATGGATAATGGAAAGCTAACGAGCGAACGAGACGGTGCTATACCACGAGAGTGGGAAGAGGGACGCGGCATTGGGTAGCGTGGTTCGAGAAATTTTAGATGGTAACATGTCATATACGAGAGAGCAACGCGCTTCTTGTTTGGCCACGTTCTTCATCGTCTATTTCGACTTCACTATCGATTGCGGAATATTGATGAGGACCTTATTCCATGCGATTTTTGTATTTTGGGTTGAATAAGTCAAATGTGTACGATAATGCCCCACAAACTTCAGCAGAGTTGATGACAAACATCGCAGAAAAAGTTGTGTCGATTTCCATGCCTCTTTTTCAGAAAGTTTTTAGAAACCAACATCCGAAATTCGAGGAATGATTCCGAATTTTAAAAAATAAATAAATTCTTACCAATAAACAATTTTTTGTACCTTGAAATATCATTGTTTTTATATTATAGGTCTATTTATATTTTCTACGTCTTACCTCCAACTAACTTCAAAACAACTTCGTTTTAGATACTTTTACATACTTTAACGCATCTAAATTGAGTCTACCACACTACGTTCAATAATTGTCAGCCTTGAAATAATCAGCAGCGATGTTTATAAGTTTAACGACTTGTAACAAAACGTGAAAATATAATGAAGCAGTGTAAAAAGTTAGCCTGCGTTATAATTACATCCACCGTCTAAGTGCTACAAGTGTATAAGGTTAGAAAAAGACGTTCTGTTTAGTTTCTTTCCTTTACATTACAAAGCGGAAGTCAGAGCACATAATTCCATCTTTTCCAGATAATAAGAAACAAGGAAGATATATACCTATTATAATTTAAAAAAAAAAACAGCTTTAGTACTTCCCAAAATCGTTTCATATAATTATGAGCGCGTCAATTTCCGTAGTCGAGGATTGCAAGATAATTTTCACATGACGTTAATTTCCTTTTTTTTTTAGATACTTTAAATTAAGCTCTAATCACACAGGAGCTTTTTATAAAGCTCCATCATCCCCAAACAATACACACATTGTTCGAAAGTTTCACATGTGCTTAAGACGTGTCATTTTGGCATTCTCTTTCTCCCCCACCCCCCTCTGTTGATGTGGCCGTCGTGATGTGTATTTTTGGTATTTTTTGTTGTGCTCCGCTAACAATGACATTCTAAGCCTCCTTGGGCCGGTTTCAGTCTCGACCTCCGCCTCGCCTCGCCTTGCCAGTTGGCAGTCGGTACTCAGTCCTGGGTTCCAGCTTTTCGGTTTATCTCGACTAATCGCGGATTCGTGTGATTGACGGCTTGTTATTGAGAATGGAGAACGTTGGCAGTTGGAAACCCCTAACGCTCCTACAACAACCTACCTAACTCTAACTCCAACCCTAAACCAAATACAACCAACCAACCCCTATATTTGAAATGTCTATTTCTTCACATTCACATTTTCACAAAGTTTGCTTTTTGCTGATTTTTTTTTATCTGAATAAATCTACAATAATTGGGTTTTTACCAGAGAATTTATATTGAAAATGGAAGCGGAAAGAGCGGAAAAGGCAGGAGGGTGCATATCTGAATAATAAACATCTTTGGATATAGAAATACAATTTATAGCTGGCTCTGATATTATTAACTGTTTTGATAGGATGGTACGACTACCTACGGGTACGACCCCTGGAGTATGAACTGGAAGATAAGCCGATGGAAAAACTGATCCTGTCTTCGGGTTCATTCACACCAACTGACCATAAATAAACAGCCACAGCGGCATAAATAAGCAATATGAAGATAGCAGTTAAAGTGTGGCAGTCAAATAGGCAAACACTTGTTATATTAATATTTATATAAAAACAAAACAAACGAAATTACTGCTGCGTTGTTCCAAAGCTGATAATTAGAGAACGCCATCCAGATCTAGATGTTTGAGTATAAAATCTAACTACCGATAGACGCTCTTAAAAGAACCCGAACCAGACGCAATGTTTTTCTTTGTTGTGTTTATTGTACAAACCGATTGCTAACAAAAAATAATTGTCTATTTCTTTTACAATAGAACATGGGAGTGTACCACTGTACCACTGTTCCAATAAACTAGTAAATAAAGAAAAATGACTCGTAAACAAAACTGACGGGATAAAATAAATCTTGCAGTCGTTGAATCAGGACATAGATGTCATTTCCGGTTGTTGTTTTATTTTTATTGGTTGAATGAGCGTAACTAATGTTAAATTATTGATTGTATTGACTACAGTGCCATCTATACAGTAAGGAGTTGATAATTGATTAGATATAAACTATGGGACTTATTTTGTAACTGTTTGACATGCGTCGATAACTTCTGACGATTTTTCAAAGGACTATTCTGAATTAGGATATTCAAGTTTACCCAAAACAGCAATAGCTTGGAGCGGACATGAGTAGCTTATTTAAGGAAATGTGGGCCTTTGAAAAATCGTCCTAGGCCTGTCGCACACTGCATATTTCGTATATTTCGAATATTGAACTTTCTGTATCAAACGAGTATGTCAAGGTCACCTTGTAAGTGTGTTGGTGATTTTGATAAACCATTGTGGCTTCAAAGCTCAGCTCTTCATTATTTAGTTCATCAGTTTTCAATAAACCAACTTCACAAAGATCATTATTCAATGTTTTTATCGCACATTCTCCTTTGTGCTTTATTTGTGCTCCAGACCAACGCATTAGCTTTAGGCCCCAGGACCCAGTAAGGCAACGCGTCCTCTTAATCTGTTCGCATAATATGTATAAATTACCCAGAACCCACTAAAAATAAATCTGTATTAAAAACATCCCTTCCAAATGTATAGGGTTAATATATAAAGATGAGAAATTTAATAAAGAAGAAAAAAAAATGATGAAAAAATATAATTATGGCTAATTTTTGTAATATTTTTAATTGATATAATAAATTATTTTAATGTAAACAGAGATTAGAGTAAAGACTTGTAATAAAGAGACCGACCGGGGCCCATCAATGTCTTGTCCAATGACTGAACATGGTGTTACATTAATTAAGAAAACCGCAATGCAGTAGAAATGTTGTTCGTTTTGTATGATGGCCGCAGTAAAACAAATGGCCGCGATTGTGTACATATTGACATAAGTAGCTTCAGTTTGCTGCAGTAGGAACTTGTAGATGATGAAGACAATTACCCATTACGTCACAAATTAAGGTCTGGACACACTACCTCAAATTCATTCCTTTATATGTGTCTGTATATGTGTATTTCTATTCCACACATATCCACATTCTATTCTTTTAGTTTTAATATCTTTCTGTATTCATAATTCTAATACACGAGTATATACTATTCAACTGTTTTTGTTTTTAGTGTTTTTCTGTGTATTCCATAAAAATTATAAACATGATAAACAACAACTCGAGTTTACATCGAGTCTTCTTGGTGAGCGCACGTATTTACAATAAACAAAACAATAAAATAAATAGTGATCTTTTTTTTTTGCAAATTATAATATTTTTTTTTTTCGTGATTTATTTTTTTTTAAATTATAATTTATATTATTATTAAGTGTTATTAATTAGAAGTGAAGTAACTTCTATTTAATTATCACTGGTTAATTAACAATATGGATATGGAGGTTGAACCTCCCGATAAAAATCCGATCAATAAAAACAACTCTGTGACTAACAAATCAATTCCTACAGATAAAACATCCAGTGATATAACAGAAAACTTAAATAACAATAGTGACAATGTTAAAAAAATATTTAATAATTTATACAACACAGAAACAAAATATGACTCGTATAAAGTAATGATAGTTAAAAATAATAGTGATGGAAATACATTTTTTAGTTCTCTTAAATTAGCAGAAATAATATGTAAAATTAGCAATAAATCTAATATAATAGAAATTAAAAAAGTGGGAAGAAATAGAGTAATCGTTCAATGTGCTAATGCAGTACTAGCTAATGAAATTACCAAATCAACATTGCTGAAAAACAATGGGTATGAAGCGTTTATCCCATTTTACTGGTGCACAAAAGTTGCTATTATAAAAGGTGTTGATATTGAATATTCGGAAGATACAATTTTAAATAATATAGAGTGTCCACCTTTTAAAGTAACGAGAGTGCAAAGGTTAAATCGAAAACTAAGAGTTGACGGAGCTATTAAATATGAACCCAGTACAACAGTGAAATTATTCTTTGAAGGACTTGCTATTCCTGCTTATGTTTACATGTGGAGAGTGAGACGAGCATGTGAACCATTTGTACAACAGACGATACAATGTTATAATTGTTTTAAATTTGGACATGCAGCCACAAAATGTAGAGCAAAAGTAGCAAAATGTAAATTCTGCGGAAGTGAAGATCATTTACGTACTGCATGCACATCTCCTAATCCGACATGCATAAATTGTAAACTTAACCACGAGGCTACAGACAATGAATGTCCTGAAAAAAAAAGACAAATCAAGATAAAAGATCTCATGGCCCAACACAATCTCAGTTTTTATGAAGCAAAATTAGAATTAACAGAAAAAAATACAGACTATTTATACTCAGTAAGAACTCAAAACTCTTTTGAAGCTCTAAACTACAATGAGACTTTTCCCAATATCACTAATAAATACAATAGTATCAACATAATTCCAACATACAAACCAAACCCTTTAACCAGAAGAACTAATACCAGAGTGAATAAATCAAATACAGGTAACTCGTTACAAAGATCTTACAGTCAACCACAACCTACGACATCCACTAAAGAACCAATTCCAAAAAGAAGAAGAGAAGAAAAGAAACCTAACAATGAAGAAAGCGACACATACCTTAAGATAACTAATCAAGGAAAAAACAGAAAGCAAATCAACCAAGAGACACCTGATATTACAATGGAAAACAATGATAATGATACCTGCTATACATCAATATATAATAAAAATAATGATGACAAAATTAAAAATACAAACAAAGACCCAAATATTACATCCCAATCCCTTAGAAGCTACAAGAAACAAATATCTAGTGTACAATGGCCAAACTCGTAAGAAAACATCGATATATAAATTAAGTTTATTTTTTAAAAATCTATTCACATCACTAAACCTAATCGTTTAATAAATTTACTAAAATATTAAATCAACAATAATTATATAAACGGAGAGAAAATAAAATAAAATAAAATATATAAATAAATCTAACAACAAGACCAAGGACAGATATAAAAATCAATAATTAATTAAAACAGTTAAAATGATAAATTTTATTCAATGGAATTGCAGAGGAGTCAGATATATTAAAGAGGAACTACAACATATGTTACAGAAGCATAACATACATATATGCATACTATCAGAAACGTTTTTAACAAAAAATATCAATTTCAACATCAAAGGTTATTTTATTGAAAGAGAAGATAGGATACAGAATACAAACTATAATCCCCACGGGGGTGCTGCTATCTTGATTCATAAATCTATAAAATATAAAAGAGTAATGCTAAATAACCCATTTAATTCGGTCGAAATAGTTGGAATAATTTTAACACATAACGAAACTGATGTAATATGTATTTTATCAATCTATGCTAAACCGAATCATAAACTATCTAATTCTAATTGGTCACAGATAAAACAACAAATAGATGTTCCTGTTATACTTGCTGGAGATTTTAACGCGACTAATCTTGCTTGGGATATAAATTGTCCAGGTAGTCAGTATGAAGGTAACGAATTGTTAGATTTCATAGAAAACGAAAATCTAAATATTATCAACGATGATAAACCAACTAGAGTAAGCAATCTCAGTACAAGGGACAGTATATTGGATCTCACATTGGTATCAATGACTTTAACACAACAAATTACTTCGTGGCAAGTTCTTGCAGATAGCTTAGGTAGTGATCACTACCCAATTTTTTTCTGTTTGAATGACTATAATAAAGACCGTTACCGTACATCTGAATATTTAACGAGGAGAAATTTCCGAAAAGCAGATTGGGAGAAATATAGCCTTGAAATAGAAAGTAGAATTTCAAACCTTAGCACAAATGGAATCACAAGTAATTCCCAAGATGTTGAAAACAAATACAACCAATTTAGAGATGTTATTAATAATTCGGCAGACATACATATCCCATCTACCAGATTGTATAATATAACTCCTAATAAAATAAAACCGTCTTGGTGGGACACTGAGTGCAATAAAATGATAGCTCAAAGAAAATTAGCACTAACTATTTTTAATAAAAACATGACAATGGCGAATTATTTAAATTATAAAAAACATCAAGCTAAAACCAGACGATATTTTAGAGCCAGAAAAAAAATAGAATGGCAAAATTTCTGCGAGAATTTAAACCCAAACACAACAACCAACATTGTCTGGAATAATATAAGAAAAATTAACAATAAAAGCTATAGTACTAAAAGGATAAGTGATAATGAAAATTTAATAGAAGAATTCATTAAAAAAAAATTTCCACAGAACAACAATTTAAATATTACTACCACCACCATCGTAAATGATAATTTTCTAGATAATAACATAAATAAAAATGAAGTAAAATTCGCGTTAAATCATAATAAAAACAGTAGCACAGGATTTGATAGAATAAATTACAAAATGATACAAAACTTACCTGACAATGCAATAAATCATCTTACACAAATATACAATCTGTCATTAAACACTGCTGATATACCATTAGACTGGAAAAAACATATCGTTGTTCCTATATTAAAAACAGGAAAAGATCCAAACAAAGAAGAATCATTCAGACCAATTACTTTACTATCATGTATGGGCAAAACTATGGAATCCATCATCAAAAACAGACTGGAGTGGTATCTCGAACATCATAAAAGATTACCTGAGTTACAATTTGCGTTTAGAAAAACAAGAAGTACACAGCATAACTTAAACATATTGAATATCGATATTCAAAGAACATACAGTAAAAATCATTATATGATAGCTGCTTTCATTGACATTGAAGCTGCTTATGACAATGTTAATCTAAAAATATTAAAAGAAAAAGTAGAAAACATAGGTATATCTTCCAAAATATCCAACTGGATTATAAACTACTTCCAAAATAGAGAAATAACAGTTAGATACAATAATAAGTTAACTGGTCCTATACTATGTAATCACGGAATTCCACAAGGCTCAATATTATCTCCCTTATTATTCAACATATACACAGAAAAGTTAACAACATTATCAGATAACAACACAACAGTACTGATGTATGCAGATGACATGGTTATTTATAGTATGGGTCATACACAAGATATAGCTCAAAACAGATTACAATCGAAATTAAGAAAACTAGATATTTTATTAAAGGAAATCAAATTAAATATATCGTCAGAAAAAAGTAAAATAGTTATATTTACAAGGCATAGAATAAACTGCAGTCCAAAAATAACCATCAGAAATAAAAATATAACTGTTACTTCAAATACCAAATTTCTGGGTATATTCTTTGATACGAAAAGCACTTGGGCGAAAGAAATTGCACATATTATTAACAAATGTCAAAAAGGCTTAAATTTGATGCGATGTATAGCAGGATACAAATGGGGCGCACACCCAACAACCTTAATAAAAATATATAAAGCTATTGTTAGACCGCATATTGACTATTCTAGTACTATGATCTGCACCGCAAATAACTCAAGATTAAAAAAAATTGAAATTATACAAAACAAATGTTTAAGAATAATATTAGGTGCAATGGTTTCAACACCAATCCAAATCCTCAACTATCAAACTAATATTCCTCCGGTAAATATCAGAATACAACAAATATCAGACAGTTTCTTTTGTAAAAACAGACATAACTCTTGTGGCCCCTTAAATACAAGATTATCTAAACTATATGTTCTTTATAATAAACCATATTGGACAACTCATAAAAAACCGGCACTTTTAACTAGTTTTGATAGATATAATAACTTGAACTTAGAGGTACACAACATTATACCTTTTTTCAAATTTCCATTAGAAATAAGCATGACAACAATACATACAGAAATAAATTTGTTCAAGAAGAATGACAGTAAGGAAATAACTTATCAAAAATATATGGAATATATAACAAAAGATGATATAAACTGGAGTATATGGTTTACCGATGGTTCATTCGAAAAAAACTCTAAAACTGGAGGAATTGGCATTTTCAATTATAATACAGATCAACAGTACAAATACAAACTTAACAACATCACAAATTCTTATAATACAGAAATAACAGCAATTATGAAATTACTAGAAATAATACAAAAAACTGACAATAAAAATATATTAATCTTCACAGATTCTCGTAGTGTTTGTGTATCTTTAAATAACAATAAATTCAAAAACAATAATAATAACAAAATATGTTCAATTAAAGAATATCTTTTAAAAATGAAAAAAAATGATATCAATGTTAAACTTATTTGGATTCCTGGACATGTAGGCATAAAAGGAAACGAAATGGCTGACAAACTGGCCAAAGAAGCTTGTGTAGATGGGGAAATAATAGAAATAAATTGGTCAATAAATGATTCCAAAAAAATAATTAAAGAAAATTGTATGGCAGAATGGCAGAATATATATAATGAGAAAAGTCAAAGTACTGGAAAAAATTTTTTTGCAGCGAATCAAAAAATTCCAACAACCACATGGTTTAATAAAAACCATTCACGAAGATATATTTCAACAAATTGTCGAATGAAATCTGGGCATTCTAGATGTCCAGCTCATCTATACAAAATAAACATAAAAGACACACCAAATTGTATATGTGGAGAAGAAGGGTCTTTGGACCATATAATTCTAGGGTGTCATCTTTTATCATCAAAAATTGATAGACTTTTAAATGATTTACGTAATGTAACACAGTTCCCAGTCAATATGTCCTGTTTAATGACAAGTGAAGCAACGGCGGAAATATTAACAAACTTTGTGATAGAAAATAATATAGAAGTGTAATTTAAGTTAAAATATTTTATTTAGTATGTATTTAATTTTAAGTTTAATTTTTTAAAAGAATCAATTTGTTTTGTATTTATTAGAACAATTATAATTTATATGTAAATTTTTATATAATTTTACAAATAAAAGCAATGGCAAGAAGGCTGAATAAGCCAAAGCCTAAATAAATAAAAAAAAAAAAAAAAAAATAAACAACAACTGACAAGCGCAAATGTTCACAAAAAACAAAACTGCGTGTTCAAACCAAGCAGACTAAAAATCAACAACAAACGTGTTTTCCTTTGATTTTACCGACTCCAGATGGGAATGTGTATTGTTTACTAAAAGAGTTTTTAAAGACAAAAATTGGAGTTTTGTTCAGAAAAACAAGTTTTTGTTCATGTTTTATTCAACTGTCCCTCTGGTGTGAAGCCGGCATTACAATATGTGTTAATTTTAGAACTGACGAACTTCTCACACCGACCCCGCCTGCATTAAATATTAAGTATTAATTATTAGTAACGGAAGTTTCAGGTGGCCTGGGTTAATTAATCCGCAAACTATTTAGAAAGTAACTAAAACAATGATTAGTGGGTCGGGTCGACACGGGCTGTATTACGGATGCTATAAGTCTAGCATTATGTGTTTCAGCACATATCCAATCATCCATGAAATATGTGAAGAAAATGTACTCGTACTAAAAGGGACAAAGAAGGGGGGCGGGAATGAGGACGGGCAATTACGTATTCATGGGGGATCATTCCAGGATACCAGTAGAGATTTGGGAGGCATGTGACGTTAACCGGTCTACAGGAGTCTACCGGGAGATAATTTAAAAAAGCTTAACGTGAAAAAACGTATAGTCATATATAGTCTGCTAAAAACTGGAGACGGTCGACAAAAAAATACGAGTATAAAAGCACATGGGTTTAAATAAAATTGACAATTTATACAAATATTAACGTAGAAAAAGGTGTCGTTGTTTGAAATAGGGGGGTACGAGGGGAGGGATAATACGTGGCTGTGTTGGTGTACAATTCGCAGGACACAGACGACGCGGTGGTGTCAGATGAATAACAGAACAGGGTGAAAGTTCGCAGACTGTTATTAAATATATTGATTCGAATAAATATAAAATATACTTTGTCACTTCATTTACATTTATTGGTTATCTACACCAAGGGCAAGGGAGTTACACAATATTGAATTACGTTAAATAAATACTGAAGGGACACGTGTATAGATTTCATAATGTGTTAAAAATATCACTACAGTTCCAAAGGCATCTATAAATTTAGAAATTGAGATGAAAGTGAAATTACCTACATATAAATTTTTAGTATAACCAAAATATTGAACTTCAATTTGAGAAATTAAGCTATCATTAGCAAAAGTCAACTAAACGAAAAGATGTGAAGTAAGAAAAAATGGTTCATAAATGAGTCCCGCAAAATTAAATCAACTATAATCAGAATCGAAAGTAATCATTGTAAAACTCCAGCTCACCTGTACAAAATTAATATTAAATCCGATGATAAATGCCAATGTGGCAAATTAGGAACTTTAAATCATATTATATTTGAATGCACAAATATACGAAGATCAAAATTCAATAGTGAAATATTAGATGTGATTAAAACTTTCTCTGTTAAGTGTTAAGTGATTCAAAATAGTGTATTAACTAAATAATACTAAAATAGAATTATAAATGTTTTGTTAAATATAAATAAAAAATGTTTTATGGTGGCTATGACGAATAAAAGTCAAGGCCAAATAAATAAATAAAAAAATATAAAATATATATCAAATTAAAGATAAATTTGTTCTCTACATAATGGTTTGTTTATATAAAATTATCCGCAAATAGGGGTTGGTAATAGTCATCTTTTTCTTTGTTGAAAATGTACGTACATAAATTGTGAGTAGGCGGGAAGACAATTATTTTTGATTTCCTCGAGAAGAGGAGTCTAAACCACTCTCTGAAGTGATTTCTGCTACAGCTAAGAGCAGTACTTTGCTTTCTCCAATTTGACATATTTCACAGTATGTTTTGATAACAAAGTATGATTTGAAAACATAACAAAAATAATTTTGTTCAACTTGGTGATTGTCGACATTGGCTGGTGTAAGTACGAAATATGGATATTTAGCGAATATTCCGGACATACATCAATCGACTATGTGAATATTGACATTCCCCGGAGAATGTCGACATTCTCCAGATTTCGGTCTTTTACGGTAGCATATACAACTACATGATACACTTGAACAAAATTCATCTCCTAATGTATTTCTATCTGAAAGCTACACATCCGTAGCTGGTCAGGAATCTGGAGTGTACTTCTCCTTCCCTCGTCTCCTCACCTCCGCTTTGAGTAGCTCATACCTGTTCATGTCTAGTCTACAATTATGTATTCACTTAAATCTAGAAGTGCAATGCAGACGTAAACTCCACCAAATATGCTTATATCCACTTCGTTTCCAGCTTTATTGCATTGCAAATTCTATCTTATTACATAGCGTTATACGAGTCATTTTGGAATGCGACATTAAAGTGTTTTTGTTCGATATTCGTCTCTATTCCTGTAGTTTAATATACGAGTACACCGGAACATGAAAATGATTTACAATGCAGTGCGGTGGGAAGACTTTTATTAAATAAATGATAGACGACAAAGAGAGCGAGAGCATTACCGAACATTATAGCAATAAAAACTTATTATTCTTTGATTTGACTTGATTATTTGACTACCAACAGCTACAAAACATTACCACAGCACTGACCAACTCAACAAATAACTGACGTTAAAATGCATTTCACGTTATACAAATATGGCCGACCATTTCTAGCGCTAAAACTACAATTCAAACTTTTAATTGCTATATCTCCTTCAACATTTAGATATTTAATAAAATAGACACGTCAATACACATTTATTAACATCAAATTCAATCAACAATTGAAAAATCGACCACTAAAAAATGAGGACACAAGCCCATTGTATTACAAATGAAACAATAGTAGTAATACCTACGTTAATTAATAAAGTTATATATTTAAATTTTTAAGATGATTGTTAGAAAAGAGATTTTCTTGGAACGTCTTTAAGACGTCGTGTTTTCAGTGTGCTCCCCTTTAATAGTTTGAGCATCTGTTCTATATAAAATATATTTTAGCAACAAATAAAAGCAGATAATAAATGTTGTATTTTAAAATAAAAATGCCAGTAAATGAATGAGGGTCATATAAGTTTTATAACGGTCTGAAAAATAAAGATTCTTTGAAACAGTTGAAATTCCTCCCATTAATATTATATACCATTTTAAATGGAGAAGCAGGTCCTTGCTGGAAATCTTATAGATCTGACAACGGATATTGGTACAAGGAAGTTGGGTTTGAGGCGGGGAGTGGGGTGCGGGGTAAAGGTTGATATAGGTTCATATGTGTCATATTTGTTTTATAATAAAAATATATAGAAAAAAAATAAAAATGTAATTGATGTGTCAAAAGATTAAATATTTATAAGTTTTATTGTATCTTTTTTATTTCCAGTTTACTGGTATATAAAGTGATGCTCCCCCCCCCCTCCCCCCATTGTTAGAATTGGAAAAATCGGTTTAGATTTGTAACCTAAGGGTTTGCAATTTATTGCCAACAGGCACAGATAACCCCGTCTTATATAAAAATTGGATTGTGTTCTTAAGGGGGCGTAAGGTTTCAACTTTTTTCTTTTCATTTTATTTAATTAATTTATATTATTGTACAACATATTAAGTGTATTGTGTAAAAATTTGAAGTCGATTGGAGTAAAACTGTCGGAGATATAGAGTTTTAAGTCTTCACCTCTCTGGTGTGCTTTCGTATTACTTTGAAACTTTTCAAAGTCGGTGCCCCAAAATCTACTGGACCGATTCTTTTGAAATTTTGCACACTCCTTCTTTACATGTCGAGGTAGCGCTGTCGAGTTTTTTTTAATTTTAACGTATTTTAAAATAAAAAAGTTTCTGATTCTTTTCATGAAAAATCGGTATTTTGACTTTTTGGTGCTGTAAAAAATTAAAAAAAAGAAAAACTCGACAGCGTTTTCTGCAGAAACTTATCAGCTAATGAAATCATTTTGGTTTTTCGATTTCAGAAAATTCAGTGATGAGTTAGGAGTGGCACCGCAATGTTACTTTATTTTTGTGACGTCAGCCTCATTTGTGTGCCTCATTTCTAGATATTTATTTATGAAAATTTCACAAAGTATTCTTCAAATGTCATTTTATCATGTAGTAATTACACGAAAAGGGGGAGGAAGGTCCACAAATTGTGACAAGATGTGTAAATGGGGGTAATGTAAACTAAAACTAATAAAAAGTGCCACAACGAATTGAACATAAGTAAATTGTTGGTTT
Source organism: Panorpa germanica (assembly GCA_963678705.1). NCBI lineage: Eukaryota > Metazoa > Arthropoda > Insecta > Mecoptera > Panorpidae > Panorpa > Panorpa germanica. Next base: position 3,781,286 of record OY783214.1, read on the forward strand.
GTTTGTTGAACACCTGCTATTCCAAACTGAATGAACCCAAGATAAAGACCGGGTAGAGGTTAGGTACTTTTTGTTATAAAATACCAATTTCTATTTGTATTAAATTGCTAAACTTGAAATTACCTTATATATAGCTAATAGTATTTATTCAAATGTCCGAGAGCACTTGTGCGAACCTGAAGGAGTTATATTAGTTATCAGGACAGAACTGATTATTAAATTCAATGTTTAATATTTGTTTGTTATCACTTGAAGTTTACTTTCGCTCCTTAATGGTCACATTTACATGGTTCTGTTATTTTGGGATAATTGATTTTCTAAATGTGTTGTTTCAATATAAAGTTTTAAATTTGGAAAATATGTGACGTCACATCAAGGGTGACGTCCGTAAAGTGTGACAAGTATTACAATACAACGAAACTATTACATTTGTTATAATTTAGTCATTGACATAATAATAAAACATCAATCTAACTATTTCTAACGAAGTGCTAATACCGAATGCTGGAGTGGAGGAATATGCTAGTTACTACCGATCTAGAATTACTTCATTAAATTAAAATCACTTTTTGTGTAGTTGTACTAATTTAGGAATCTCATTCATATTGAGATTTATCCCGGACACCACTGCAACAGCCGGACTTGTAGATGCTAGCAAGAAGGATGTGCTACGGCATTCGGCTTTTGGCAACCCAATGGATGGTGGTATAATATAAGTCAGGGGTATAAGATTGCGCGCGCATCTTTATCTATATATAGGTACACTACAGTGAGGAACAACATTTTTGGTACTAGAACCAAATCAGTAAACCATTTAGACTTCATAACTAGTACATACTTCCTTTCCACTATTTGGAGTGTGTATGCACAATCCAGGTCACAATACAACTAAATTTTCGACGAACCTGAGTATTGAAGTGGACATAACAGTATTGCAGACTCGAATTAAATATTATTGAATATATAAAAAAAGCTGCCAAGACATACTGGCCGAAAAATTATAGATGTACGAGTCTGTTATATCCTTCCTTTTGCCCCCACCTTAAGATACTCTGATTCTCCTATACCAAAACGTTTTACAAGAGGATAGACCGATCCAAGGGGCCAACATCCCCTAGACCCAATTTTAATTCCGCTATGAGTAGGAGCGAGAGAGCGTTATCCGTGCGCATGAGAGTGAGTGAAACATAAACCTTGATTACCGGATACCTGGAAAATGGCCGCCTGGTCAAGTTAGCAGGTAGGCATACGATCATTGTACATACTAACACTACTCAATCTTATACATTTTGTTCATCAGAAATCATCTCACTCTTTAACTAGGACATGTCTGACAGGGTCCTAATCAGGTAGACATGAAGCTAGGTGAAGTAGGTTATGTGGCCCGCGTGCCGCTATTTTCACTTCCCTGGCTTGTACCGATACACCACGTTATAACTCTAGCTTCAACGTTGGCTGTCGCTGTGGCTGCGGTGGAAGTACACTTCAGTTCTAGTTCCAGCTCCAGCTTCGACTCCAAACAATGTAATTCAAATAGGATTTGACGTAAATTAGCCAGAGCGAAATGAGCACATTGGAATGAATCACGCTATAAATTTGAGTCAAAGTGAAAACGAAAACTGAATTAACTGAGACTGAAACTACGAGTATACAACGAGAGAGAGAGAGTAGGAGAGTACGAGAGTACGAGAGTAGTGGTGGTATCTTGTAGCCTGTATTATAGATTGTATAATTTGGAGAATTATTGTACAAGAGAGAATAGGGTAATTGCTTGAAGATGGAAACATTTGCATGTACTAGGTTGATGTTTTGTTGCATTACTCGTATGTCTAAGTGGGAACATAAAATGTGTACTTTATTTTCACCATTCCTTCTGCTACTTCTGCTACTGTATCTGTCTCTGTGGGATGTTTATGACATCACGAGCAATGTTTGTGTTCTACTGCATTTACATACTCGTATCAAATGTTATTCATATTTAATATTAAGCTAAAACTACTTCGTAAATCGTAATCGTAGCAAAACACATGCATCTACTTACAAGATATATTAATTTAAGTCAGACGAAGATGATAAATTTTACTGATTAAAACGTTTTAATAATCAACTACTGGAAACACTAGCTCTCGGCTTCCCACTCAAAGCTAGCTTCAGGCGAATAGTATATTATATTTTACAAAACATTTAGGTAAACTTTGACACATACAATGCTGATTATTTTCCTAAAAATAAAACGATAAAATTTGATATAATCAAAAATGAAAATTGACCCAAGACGTGTGATTATTTTCACCATCTGATGGAGAATATCTTATATGTTCCTTAATCAACATTGTAGAAAAACCTCAATCATTGACAGATAAAACATTCATTAAATGTATAGGCAAGAAGATAAAATAAGATGACGATGATATTGACATGCGACCCATAGCTAACAAAATAACAACTTAAAGTTTATCAAATTATTATCATTACCCTTTCCCTCCTCCCCACTTGTCCATGCTTAGGAAAGGTAAGTGGATTTCCCTTTTTATGTCAGAGAGATACAAATATTATACCATTCCTGAGTCGACAAAACATGAGCAAGTTTTTAAAATGATTTTCTCATTTCGTGTCTAGAATTTTTCTTTCACGACAACTAGTCAAAGATGAAGTTAATGTTTTCGCTGATGTATTTTACATAATTCATCGACAAAGTAATGTTGGTGTCTTCTTAAGTAACTAAAAGAGAGAGAGCTATCCAAGAAAACGCTGGCACTAACAATGGATAATTAAAAAAGAAACTTTAAACTGACGATATCTCGAAAACCATGCGACTTTTACAGAGATCATGTTTAGCTTATTCGATGCGTCTGAGGTCCGGTGTTAGTGTGACGTGCTACTTTTGAGACACTCTGTATATAGGTATTCCTGTATAACCTGATACAGTAGCTATACGTTTTTCATCTTGTTACCTGTTTTCAAGTTTTCCATTTATAAATGTATAGAAAGTAACATATCGTATTTCCTAAGTATTTGAGGCAATACCAGTCTCCCTAGAAACTGTTTACGAAGTGATATTGTGTATTTTAATCCTCTTTCAATACGCCCCCGGTAGGTAAAAAGAAATTGCTGAAATATAGAAAGGGATAAAGAAAAAATAAAAACCATTTCTTTACAATTTTGTATACTGTATAGTGTATAAACTACTTCAATAAAATAGAATAAATATGTTTGATATATTTGAAAAGTTTCTCATATATTCTTTCAATTCACCTTCACTGATTATGAAATATTAAACCCTTATTTAATGTGATGAAATTTATAGCTCATCATGACCTGTAGTGATCTGACCTCGGTAATTAAACAAATGGGAACGCCTTGCGGACAGGAAGTTCATAGAAACTCCTGGCCTAGAAACCTAGTGGAGAAGTAAATGAATGGAAAAGAAAATATTCACCAGGTTGGCGAACCGGAAAGAGGGTGCTAAACACAGACATAAAAACGTGGTCAGCAGAAAGAGAGGGAGAGAGTTAATTGGCTTTTAAAGATGACTAAATAACAGATCGATTTATTATTAACAAAGACTAATGAGTTTACAATAAATTGGGTACATTCCCTATTTCTTTGTTATGGAATATTCACAAAGTTCTTCAAAACTAGGATTTTTTCCAAATTAGAAACTAACGAAAATTGTAATTATTTTAATTTTACATAAGAATTTCTGTCATAAAACCATTATACTATGTTCAAACAGTAGTTTTTACTGTGTCATATCTCACAGTGTAGTTTGAAAGCTGTAGTCTATTGACACGTTGACAATTGTACTGCTGTACCTTTGAACTTTGATATTTATAGATGTTTATATAGGGTGTATCTGTATGGGTAGCATGACATATGACCCGACATATGACGTATTCACCTTTAACCAAGAATGGCTTTTAAAAACATAACAAATCAATATTACCTTTTTCATACTACGTGTCATATATCGAGAACGCACCAGAAATTTGTGGCCTAAATTATTTGCAGTGGAGATAACAAGATGATAATAGTAAGTAGATAGAATTAAATCTGCGTCAGTTACTAGAATGCACTCATTTTAGTCAGACATGTTATGACTATGTAATTTTAAAAGTAGGTTAGAAAACTACAAATAGAAAAAGTTTTACTTTTTACTGAAATTGATAAAAAAGAAGCATATTTTCGATAATGTTTTTTGACGACATAGTTAATATATAATTATTTCAATAATTACTACATGATAAAATAACATTTTAAGAATACTTTTTGAAATTTTCATAAATAAATATCAAGAAATAAGGCATTGACAGCGAATTTCCGTAGACGTCACAAAAAAGTAACATTGCAGTGGCACTCATAACTCATCACTGGATTATTTGAAATCGAAAAACTATTAGGTAAGTGATTTTTCAATTTTTTACAGCACTTAGAAGTCCAAATACCGATTTTTCATGAAATAATTAGAAACTTTGTTATTTTAAAATACGTTGAAATTAAAAAATATCCTCGCCATTTACGCAAAGATATAGTGTGCAAAATTTCAAAAGAATCGGTGCAATAGATTTTTAACTAGAGATGACACCGATGAAACCAGACCAGAGAGGTGAAGACTTAAAACTCTACATCTCCGACAGTTTTACTCCAATCGACTTCAAATTTTCACACAATAAACTTAATATGTTGTACATTAACATAAATAAACCTTTATATAAACAGTTTAATACCGTTCACGATCAAATTAATATCAAACAAAATAGCACAACTAGTTTCAGTTGTCACCGTTATATCAAAGGAGCGCTAGTGTAGATTTTAGTACGATACATTAAAGCTTTCAATTTGTTGTTGGAAATTTTATTATAAATAATATTGTACAGTAAATCCTTTTAAATTGATAGATTCGATTCAATCACTCCAGAGTGTGATGGAACATGGTGGAGGCCCGTTAAAGTGTTATTGCGTGAATCCTGACTATCTGGTGGAACGGCGCACCAGAGGTCGATTGTCGTCGTTGGTTCGTGGTGTTAGAACTGAATGAAAAGTAAAGTCATCCCACTTGGAACAAGATACATTTGTTGGAAGTTAAGGGTGCTGTATAGTCTAGTCTCTATTGACAAGGTAAACTAATAAGCACTAAACTAGGAGACTAAATATTCAAGTAAGTTATCTTCTTAAGGAGGTGCAAGCAAGACCTTTATTTAAATGAAATTTGGGGGATGGATAAAAATGCTTACCTACTTAGGATGGATGCTTACCTACACATATCTAAGCATTTCGCGTCCACTATTCTACAATCAATTTAATCATTTAAATATAAAAACTCTCAAACATAAAAGCTTATTTTATAGTGATAATAATTTTAAATATTATTTTATAATAAACATAAAATTAACGCCATAATTCAAAGAACAAAATTAAATATATTCTCAATCCTAAATATTTTCCCTTTGAGACATTTTCCTCTGTTAAAAACACCCCAAAGATACAGGGTAATTTATTTATTTATTTTCCTTTAAACCGTCTAATTAGTTAGGAATTATAAAAGAATCTCACGGTCCACTAACACGTCGTGGTTCACGATCGTTCTCAGAGGAGCGAGGGTTAAAATGGAGCAAAAAGAGAGGAAACGGTAAAACATAGTCCCAAGGAAATTAGACATTAACATCCAAATAATTCATACATTTTCTGTTTAAGAACATATCAGAAGTGGGACTACATTTTGTGATACACAACGTCGTGTCAAATCAGATTTTTCGATATCATTCAGAACTACTATATATTACATAGTAAACTAGAGATACCTTTGATATAAAATTACGTATTATTTCCTTGAAGAAAAGGGGTATAGTCTCCTCGGGCTACAGACCAGCAAAACGATAAAATGTCGGAACACTAAAGGGGTGCCTTAACAAAGCAACCGTGCACCATAATATGTTGAGATGCGTTCAAGAGGAACGAGAGTACCATCACAAAAAAGTATATTCTTGAATATATCCGTCTACGGATAATATATCGAACTCGCGGACTTAAATCCCCAAAGCCAAAAGCCAAACGCAGAGCAAGAAAAAAATGCGCATCGCGAGCTACAGTTCAAAGCGCGAATCCCAGCAAGAAGGCGCGAGGCTGAAACGCGAACAAACATTGCTTATGCAAGCCACTTTAAATCTTTCAGTCGATTTGAATTTTATTCGATTGGGGTAACAGATTTATGAATTTTATGGCTTAAATATACCTACTAAAATAAGAAGTGTTTTTTTTTTAATAAAATATAAAGTATAAGAATTATTTATTATATAATAAATAACTGAACATATAAAATTGAAACTTGATCAAAGATTTCAGCCATTTATGATTTTAATTTAATGTCTCAAGTGTTGTAAATAGAGAGTTTTATTTTATGGAACTGTTGCCTAATTATAAAATGTGTACTTTATTGGAAAAAGTACTGTGGAAATTGAAAAACTCAAGCAAGTGCTACTCGATAGTTAATTAAACTCTTAATCTGAAATATATTGAGGCAAAAGTATCGCTGAAAGTCGTAAACGAACATTTTATTACAACAAAGATTGCTTATTAAAATTTACATTTATATAACCAATTCAAATAAATTATACGAATAAGAAAAACAAGTAACAGTCGCCGCGGGCCGCTGTTGCTATGTGGCGGCATAACATGTGGCTCAGTAAGCTTCCATTTGTGCTAATGGGAGCATTATACCACCGCGCGCTTGCTCAAAATAACCTCACAAAATAAATACTAGAATTAAAAATCGCGCCAAATATGAGAGGCATGGTGTGATAAGATTTCTTTGTGCAAAAAAAATCTAAATTATGAGCTGCATACGGCCCAAACATAATGAATGATGGTGTTGTGTATCAGAGATTCGATTGTTTAAAGATTGACGAACAAATATTGATGAAGAATAGAAGAGTGGTAAACCATCTGCAGGAAGTGATGATCTCATCAAGAAAATTGACGGCAAAGATCGTGAAAACCGTCGATTCACGATACGCGGAACTTTTTTAACAGGTCCCACAAATTTCTCGAACTGTTTTCCACGAAGTTGTCATGGAAATATTAGTCTACTGAAAATACTGTGCGCGATGGATACAGAAACTAAATTTTTATAAAAAAAGGCAGTAGTTTTATGCAGAAAAATATTACAAATTGAAGAACCGCTATGACAAGTGCTTAAAATTAAATGGCGACTATGTCGAAAAATACCAGAAAATGTAATGAAATATATTATCGAAAATAGGCTTCGAGAGCAAAATGATTTTCTAGAAAAATCTACGACCGTGTGAATGGTCAGTCGGCTTCAATTCTTGCACCAATTGCACCTTGTAAGGCTTCAAAGCCAAATCATTACGCAAAATATCCTTTCGCCATGCGGTCGTTTTGAATAACCCCAATGGTTGAGAACGTCGAGGAATTGACTGCGATGTTTTCACTTGAACGACCTGTCGAATATGTTGGTACATTATGTACCGAGCCTTTCGACTCAAATTTATCGACCCAATTCTTAATAGCGGTCTCAGAAGGATAATTATGTTGACCGAAAATATCACGAGTTTCACGATTTTCAATGTGGATTTTTATTATTTTAATGCGATTTTCGAGCGAAATTGAATTCATTGTAACAATTGCCAAAGCATCTACTACTGATATGTCAAAACTGTCATGTCATTAGTGTTGCCCCTATTGAAAAAACAAAGCTCTACTTGAAAAACACTTTATCATAGAATTGCAATACTTTCCTTTTTTTATAGTTAGTGTACTTAGCATTTGAGAAGCGTTTTAACTCAGCGTCTCACTGATTAGGAAGCATCGTGTAGCGTTGACTGATGATCAGCTGATAAGAGTACACTCGTACATTTCCCGTAGCTCAGATGTTGTACCAGGTTGAACAAAGTCATGCAGAATCCATCTACGATGTTCGCAATTTATTCTAAAACGTTGCGGTCTTTACCACGGTGCCCTAAATACTAAAACCGATGTATGTATATCTTGGGCGGACCCTTCCCTTACAGTAAATGTAAATGACTATTCGGATTCGGCTTCGGAGTCGAATTCCAAGAAGGACCGGTATTTGTACATGTCTGTATATACTTCAACGGCTTTCAAACCATTCTGAGGCTTATAAGCACGGTTATAAAATGTCTCAACTCGCATTCAACTACATTCCAAGAGCTTTTCTATTGATGCTTCAGCTTTAAGTAAAATCTGTCATCTTGTAGACATTCTGTATCTTATGATCGCCTATAAATAGATTCGTTTTTGTCAGTAGCGTGCCGACGATGCTCTTGACGACTGACTCGCCCGAGTAACTGAATAAATCTAATTGGATTTTGCAGTGCATCAACATTCGACAGTTATTAGTACTGAAATAAACATATACATTTATAGTTTATAAATGCGAGTATGTGTATTTTAAATATAGATATTAAAATAACATTTTAGAGTCACTATATTGAAGATGCGTATGATTTTTTTGTCATGAAAGAATTCATTTGCAGTTCAGTTTCTCACAGTCGTTTATTAGCAATGTTGTTGTTAATATAACAAACAAACAAATAAATAAGTTCCAATCTATGACAGTTTCGTACGTCACTGATATTCACCACCTCCTCCTTCTCCAACAACTTATTTACTCCCCTATTTCTGATTTTACTGATTCCCTTAAGGTAGAGCTGTCTATTAAAATGGAATTTGAGATTATTTTCGTTTTCCTGTTAATGTCGAGTCTTTTATAAAAGTTGTTTTAATAATGAGGAAAAAGCAAGAGCTAGATAGTGAGAAAGAGAGGGAGAGAGAGGGTTACTTGTTTCGTTAATAATTCTCAAATTACTGTGTAATAAGGCGGTGCATTTATTTTATTTAATTTGGTATAAGATTAATTTCATTAATTATGTAGACAATAATAATTACAGAAGTTTATAAAATCTAAATCTGGATGGTTAGTCCTTTAACCAATACTTTGGAGAGTTAAAAGGATACCATGAAGATGTAGAGGATTGTAAAATGAATTGTAAAAGGAAAAAAATAACCTGAACATGCCGGACTAAAGAGTACTGTCTACTGTAATGTGTAAGCTTAAAACCACGATAAAATGTCTGAAGTACTTAAGTATCGATACATCGATGTAAACTGCACTAGTTTCCTTAAATTTGACTTCACAGTAAATGTAACAATGAGCGCAGAATATTATCAGGGAACGACGTATGGCGAACAAAGGGGGAGTTGTATTTGTTATCGTGGGGCCCAGGAGACAAGGGCCCCTGTTTCACCCAGATTTCAGACCCTATTATCATGTTTTTATTGTTGAATTAGTTGCTCGAGTGCATAACAAAGAGCCACTGCGAGGGCTTAACACGGCCCCGAATGGAATAGCGCCCCCTATGTTTATTACTCCGTATTAATTACAAGCATGTTACACTCTAATGCTGTGATTACATTCAGGCGTTCGGAGTAACCGTCATATCTGTGTATTTACGAGTGTCTATGTATTCGTTTGTTTACTATACATACTACATACACTCATACTCGAACATTTATTTGTTTCAGTATACTGAAGATTACTGGAGTAAAATAATTTCGAAAATAATTAATAGTAAGAAACATGATAAGAATTTTGAATTATTGAAGTTAAAATTTTAAAAGTAATATCTTTAAAAAGAATTCAATCTGTAAGTAAGTCAAACGTATTATAATAATAAGGCTGTCCGAAAAGTAAATGCTGCGCTTTAAAAAGTGGGAGCTTTTAAAACTGGGGGGGTTTAAGTTTCAACTTTTTTATCTTCATTTTTTTTTAATTATTTATATTAATGTACAACGTATTAAGTTTATTGTGTAAAAATTTGAAGTCGATTGGAGTAAAACTGTCGGAGATATAGAGTTTTAAGTCTTCACCTCTCTGGTCTGGTTTCGTGTTACTTTGAAACTTTTAAATGCGGTTTCTCGCACTTAGCTTTTTCAGAGTCGGTGCCCTCTCTAGCTCAAAATCTACTGGACCGATTCTTTTGAAATTTTGCACACTCTTTCTTGTGAAAATTCGCTGTCAATGCCTCATTTCTTGATATTTATTTATGAAAATTTCACAAAGTATTCTTCAAATGTCATTTTATCATGTAGTAATTATGGAAATAATTATATATTAACTGTGTCGTCAAAAAACATTATCGAAAATATGCTTATTTTTATCGTTTTGACCTAAAGAAACACCAAAAACCTCAAAAACTCATAGATGCTTTCGGTAAATTAAAAAAAATTCATGTGCATAAAAGTGCTAACGTGAAGTTCCAGTTTAACAGAGCATTAGCATGTTGACGGTCTCTGCAAACAAAGTTAATTCCAAGTTATAAAACTATGATTTCTCTATTATTTCACACGTCCGACGTCCTGGTGCTAGATCAGAGTTCCAGAGTGTTTGCTGCTCTGGTCTGTACTTTTTATTGCATGTTGAAAATGCGCAGACGCAAAATCTCCAGGAGATTTAAAGGAGAGGGTTTTGACAAGGAATAGAGGAGAAATACTGTAAAACCGGGAACATTTTTACTAACCATAGAGCACAGTTCATATCGAGAAGTCGAACTGTGATCATTTGAAGCGTCGGGACGCTAAAAACCGACGCAACGCGAACCTAATATATCAAGTACTTTAATAACGACCACGGGGTTTTTATTATATAATGTGCTCTGCTCTAAACACGACCCAGAATATTCAATAGAAATTGTGAACTATGTATTTGAATAGATTTTAATAGATTTGTTTTTGTGATTTTGATTTCCTTTTAAATAAATACGACTATGTAGTGTTAGACTGTAGTAATTGATGTACATGTGATCTAATAAGATGTTTGTCAATGTATTAGTGTCCTCTATAAACTGTTAAGTCAGTGGGTTATTTGAAATAGCTGGAAAATTGCAGCAAGGTGACAACTTTACCAAAACACAGGTAAGGAATGAATGAATGAATTATGGAAACCTTTGATACTTTCTCATCTTTAGGATGTAAGCATAGTGCAGTAAACCTCTAGATCTTACTAAGTGTCTCATTCCGCTAGCTGATTCATACATAAACATGAACTGGTTGACTCAAATACAGCTATATCTATAAGAGAAGCAAGCAGAAGCTTATAATTTCTATTACTTTGGAAACTGATTCTGCATTAAATATTGAAAAGTAGTTATCTCGATTTAGTGTGGTTAAACTATAACTATTTATTGAAAACAATGCTTTAGACGTCTCTTTCTTAGGCTTAGGCTGCACTGCGAAAAAGAATAGCGCGGAAACAAATCCGTAATTCTGTAATACATTGGATAACAGATGCACATTTTTTTATTAGTTATTTGAGTGCATCAACTTTCAAAAGTTAATAACACTTAAAACAGTATAAATATTTACAAAACATAATTTAGAACTTATAGACACGAGTATGGGTATTTAAAATAAAGAGATTAAATCAGATTCATTGATAAAGACAATAAGCTTTTTCAGACTTTCCCTGCTTTCAAATATTTGTCTATAATCCTCAAACACATTAAAGTCTTATTATTAATTATTATTATTTCTACGCTATTCTTTTTCGCAAGCATCCTTAGCATAAGAACGATCCTTAACAGTGTAGTTTAATCGTGCAAAAATGCATAAGATCAAATTTATAGAGAATATTACGTATACTATACGTTTCATAATAATCTTTAATGACATTCGACACATAGGAATCGAGATATTTACAAAAGAAAACATTTTTTGTGACCGAAACGTGAACACGAGGTTATATGAGACTTCTTAACAAGCCTTCAATATCAAAACAAAGCTCTATGCAAAATTTCTGTTTTCTATCTTTCATTGCGAGCTTCTTCTTCATCTTATTTTACTGGGCTTGTGTGCATATCAAACATGCAGGAGGGCTATAAAGTATAAACAGACAGATTTAACGCATAACTCGAGGATGAGTTTTGCAGATATTTTAAACGAAATAGATTAGGAAAGTTTTGACTGTTTATATTTTGTTTGATCAGTTATTAAAAAAGAACTTTTTATGTTTTGTACAGGTTATAAGTTTGGCTATTTGGCAACGTTGTATATTGTCATGCTTAGCGCGCATTAGAATGCCAAGTATACTACAGTGGTTGCGTTACAGACGACATTAGCGTTCATTTCGTCTGTATATGTATACAAAAGCTTACATGTATTAAGTACCCAGTAAACATTTTGGAGTCACTTTGCCATCACATTGCAGATGCACATGATTTTCTTGTCATGAAAGAGTTCATTTATAGTTCAGTTTCTCACAATAGTTCATATGAAATGTCTATTTTCTCGGCTACAAATAACGAAACCACTCCATCTGTCGGAATACAAATGAAGATAAAGTTGATGCGAACTATAATTAAAGTGAAATAGTGATAGAAACGTCACAAAAAGGGATACTTCACCAAAATGTTTACTGGGTAAAGTCTCCGAAAAAAATTTACTATCATATATTGAGTGTACGTAACATTTGTACTGAATATCCAACTGTACTTTTGCCTATGATTGTCACTAGTGAGCTATCTTAAGAAATATAATACAAAAAATACATTTGCAATCTTTGAAAGTTTTTGTGTAGGTGAATTATAATGTATATGTATTTGTAAGTATTCCCAATCTAATTTCAAATAAATATAATGAAAGATAGAGTTGAAGTAAGCAGACATGTTGTATAGATATAACAGATGATAAATCATTTTCATCAGATACCTTTGAACTAAACTTATATATATATATATATATATATATATATATATATATATATATATATATATATATATATATATATATATATATATCTATATAACTATATATTTTATTCTTTTTCTTATATCCAATAAAAATATCTCATATGTCATCTCATTGGTTCTCTTCGACTTGTAAGCTGATGACAATGATATATCTGTTGACACGAAAGGTCGCGACCCTTTAGCATCGATATTATTTGAACATTTTCTTTTCTGATACCTTCATGATAAATAATTATACATACACACTTATATGTATATATCTATAGTCCAGTCATTAGTGAGACAAGTCTAAATATCAGTCTCGTTATTGCATAGCCGTTCCTCGAGTATTAAGACCTAAGAAGCGCCATTCTTGAGATCCCCAACTCAGCAAACTGTGACTGAATTCATCTGACTTTTACTTGGTAAAGAAAGGATATAAAAGAATTTCTCTATATCACGGTTTTGAATATCATATAGTGGCTTCATGTTTTCTCCAAGAGGCTCTATTGTTAACTGCGCATCCTATAATATATTAAAACCCAGTCTTCATCCTTATCAAGCAAGCGCTGTTATCAAATATGTAATAATGTTACATTATGCATCTTTTTAATTACTCGTCTCGCGCAAATAAAGTTTATATTTGCAGCAGTAAAATCTAAATAAACGGGAAGAGATTTTATGACATGATACCATGACATCTAGGTAGAGCATATTCATATTCGTACGAATTCCTACAGATACGACTTGCACACCCATTGACGTTATTCGTTATAACGAGTCGCTGGGGATCCCGAGGAAACTATCGTATAAATTATACATCGTATAAAAGTTTACGAGAGCGTACAAGTAGAGTAGGAGTAAATAAGTATGTACATAGGTTAACTACAGGCACATCCGGTTGGAATAGTGTATAATACTTTACAGGATATGCCTGTAAACGGAGAGAGTTGCCTTCGCAAAGTTCCCGACTAGAAATTTCACTTGGATTGCCCTTAATATATGGCTGACCCAATTATGTCCCTATGTAAAAATGTATAGAGTAATGTCAGTTTTGCCTCATTGGGAACTGATGGGTACCCGACGTACGGGAACTCATTGTAAAAACTAATAAGGTAATTTAAAATTATAATATTACTTTAAAAAAATTTTTTTTAAGAATTTGAAAAATAGTTAAAACTAATTAGTTAAAAGTAGTAGAGTAGGAGGAAGTGGATCACTGTATCCACTGCTCATAAGCCAGTAGTTCAGTGACATAAATTTTATTTAATATCTTCAGATTGATAGCGTGTAAATTCTCATAGTTAATAAGAAATTAAGAAATAGAAAATAGGTCCAAAATAATATTCTTTACTGTTAGTAGGCTATTACATTGTTCACTGATTAGTTGTAGTTCTAGTGTGACCTATCATGATTCTACATACTACTCCATGGAATATATTGTGCCTTTGACCTTAAATTTATGTGAAGGCTTTTTTTAATTGTAAAAATCGTAATGCACTTACTGTAGTGGAGTGATTCAATTAGCTGCTGTAAACAAACTGGTTGACAAATCTTGCTCATGGTTGGCATGGTAATTGAGAACAATGCTACAAACTTGCGATAAAAAGATTTTTATAAATTCATTAGCGCGAGTTTTTTAAATTACAATTGCCCGGTACTTTTTTGACTGTATATGATTACCAAAATATTTGTAAGGAATTAGAAAATATTAATCAAAGCATTGGCACTAAGATTGCTATTAAAATTCGGTAAATAATAAAACGTAACGTTATGTAAACAATATTACATTAAGTAATACACGAGTTTACATTTTTGCTTAGCAGGTATACAAATCAGGAGTTCTGAATCAAAGTAAAATACTAAACAGTCTGGTCTGGGTTTGTATTATCTATAGTAGTTTATGAATTTTAAAAGAATACATCAAGTTAAACAAAACAATTCTAAAATAAATCTCACAGTAATTAGACTTTAAAAGTTTGAATTAAAAAACCATCTGTGGGTAGACACAGACTGTGTGAGATAGAGATATAAATATAATGATATATGTTGAGAAAAAGAGATAGAGATAACTTATTAAAAGGTTAAAACCAGTTTCATTTATCTTAGTACGATTAATTGCTGTCTACAAAGTTATTTATTTAATTAAAATATAACTTTCCAGCTGGCTGGCATAGTGCCTAGTAGAATAAAGTTAGTATCCTTAATTTTCTGTTGTTTATTGCCGCATTATTTACAAATTGTAAGTGTTTTTAACAACAACTTTGTGTTTTCTTAGATTTTATTAAATTCTTTCAAGAATTGATCATTTGTTATAGTTTATTATATACAAACAACTAACTGCGTCACTTTTTTCCAAATCACTTTAATGAAATGGTAAAAGAATCATCAAATTTAAGCGCCAGTCGTTTCAAATAACGGGAAATTGTTAAGGGTGCTCTATTTGTCTTCGAGAGACTTCCTGGTAAGGGTTCCGTTTATATTTGCTTGTTTAACTCGAAGGGTCAAGAAACTATAACACATACAGACACATACAGAGTGATGAATGACAATGTATATAAGGAGATAAAATAAAACGAGGAATATATGTCCGCTTCTAGTAAGTATGTTAGAGCGATCGCACACTGGACAGTTACGACTGTTTTAAGAGAATTTTTCTATTTACCTTTTCTATAACTTAGTGGACACAACAGTCAAATTTTGACAGATTGTCACAGTTTGTAGGTTATAAACATGAGTAATGGCTTTAAAAAATTAAGGGGCCTATTGTCTAACTGCTTACCTGACTTCTGTTACCTTCTGACGATTTTTCAAAGCCGTATAATTTATAAATTAGGCTACTTATGCCAATTTCAAGACATAGGATCCATTTTGCTCTTTATTTAAAGTCTTCTGATAGTTTTGTGTAAACTTACATAACTTAGAGTTTAGAAAATATAGGCCTTTGAAAAATCATCAGAAATTAACAGACGTCAGATAAGCAGTTACAAAATAAGCCTCTTAGTTTTATATTTTTTTCACAAACTAGGAAAAAATGTGCCATTTTCTTGGCGCTAAAGCGCTTGTTATTGGGTTAAAAGAAAATTTGTAACATTGAAAATGGTTTAATAGTTTTAATGGGAAAATGGCAAACAGTAAAAAATTTCGTGGCGCCAATGTCAAGTTCTTGCCCCGATACTTGCCCAAGTAGAAACATAAATAGACCCTTTGCACGATAATTTAAACCCAAATTCCGTACTATATGAAAATTATCAAAGAAAAAACATAATAAATAATGTGACATTTTCAATATAATATATTAAATATTTTTATAAGATTGTAATTGTTAGTATAATATTAATGTGCGTGTGTCTGTGCGAGGAGTGAGAGGGAAGTAAGGGGCAAGGGTGCGTTTGTATGTGCTAGGTATAATGCTTAATAATCGCTACTTTCAAGTCAGATTCTTTGAACATTTTTGTGGAACTTTTCTTAAAACTTCTAAACACACTTATATAAAAGCAAAACATGTTCTCGAAACCTCCCGCCTCTCTCCCCCTCCCCAATAATCCACATAAAGGTATCGAAATACTAAAAGCTTCCTTTGTGGAAGAGCAGCAGTTGCCATCTAAAGGAAAAAGTAGACGACAGTTTACTTATTGCGAATCCTACTATGGTACTAACCATTATATTTATTTACATTTATTTTAAATGGAAAATGAAAATTGAAAATCATATTTCATTGGAAAATAGCGTAAAAAATCTATTTTAGAAAATATTTACTTTGATTAAAAAGAAGAAAGTATGATAAAAAAAAACCTCAAAGAATATTTTTTTTTTCCTTTTAAAGTGAAGTACGTTTGTGATAGATTGTCACTGTGATAAATATATGTTTGTAAAATGTGTCGTCGTATTGAAATTATATGAAAGCATTTACCGACATTTTGTAGTATTCTGTTGGTTTCGATGTTGGTGGACGAGGGCAGGGCTTGCGCACCTTACTTGAAGCAATAAATTATTACTTTATTACAACGCAAAAATCCACAACAGCATAGATGTTATTTGCTTAGTTGCATAATACTCGTATTAATATAATATGTTAAGCTAAAAAGTACGTCATCGGTGGTTTTATGTATCAACAAAATTTGAAGAATGTCTCTTGGAACAGATTAACATATTATATTATATAACAGGTAAATTATTGAAAAAAAGCTTTATCAAAGGAAAAGTCATTGCTGATGAATAGCGAACTGTACCAATTGATTGAGTTGTGGTTTTATTGCAATTCTTTAGTTTTTAATATGAGGTAAAAAATATTTTATATTTATAATTATTTAAGGTTTCACGTCCATTTTACGAATTAAACAATCCGCACACGAGTCGACTGATTGCAAACTAGTCGAGCCGTGTTTCGTGACTCTATAGACTTTTTAACAATAGCATAATAGGGGATTTTATTGTGTCGTATTTGTAAATATGTATGTATTTAAATACTTTTGAATAGTAATTGTGCACATCTCTGCTCATGATGTAACCATCAAAAGCATGCAACCAAACATTCCCTACGACCAAGAAACAGTCGCTATAAACGTGCTCAAAACCAATTTAGTTTCGTTTGTGCCGTGTGCTTTCTCTCACTCTCAAACGTTCGTTCTCTCACTAACAACACAGTTCCATTCTCATTCGGTTTGGGCAAATTCGGGACTAAGGTTTGCAATCAGTCACCTGTGCTTTGTTATGTCATAACTAAAGTTTAACATACAAAAATATCTTTTGAACTCTATTATTGTCAAAGACCGACCACAGTTACCTAACGAAAAATGGAACCTAGCTAATGGAATGAAACGAATCGAATAAAATGAGAGCTGAGATAGAAAAGTATCCACCAAAGTTTATGACAAACCATAGTTAAGTAACTATTGAAAGATCGGCTTGACTGTGTGTCAAGCAAATCTGTTTGAAGACAAAATGACAGTGTCAACGTAAAAGACACAATGTTTTGTATATGTCTTATAGAAGGACAAACATTCTTGAACAGGTCGACGATTAACGGTTTGCAGACCCTTGATAGTGGCACACGAGCTGCATGTTCTGCATCCCTATCCTAACCATGCTTGTAGAATAAACCCAACACCACCATTCAACCTAATTCGCACGCTGAGTTTCCTATACTATAGATCCATTCGAATTCAATATATATTTTATTCATTCGAAAATAAAATGATGAATGCACAAAGCAGTCCTCTCTCTTCCTCTATTCCCGTACCACCCTTCTCACATCCCACAGGTTTTTAGATATTCCTGTTAAAGTGAAACTGTCTCCACTGTAACGTATTGTGTGTCAAATATAGAAATGTGTTACAAATAAACACTCAAAGGATTCCGATCGACGGAAATGTCCTGCAATATTTATGGAACAATGAAAAACTATATTTATGTCCTGGAATAAATGGTCCAGTGCCGGCTCCAGTAACTGTATATGTTTCGGAGCGAGAAAGAGATTACTATCACGAGCACGGAATGGCGGTGGAGGAGGAAAGAAGGAAGGAGTGTGTATAGCAGAAGGAAAGGATGAGGAAAATTGAGCAAGGTAAATATAATAGGATACAAAAGGATTCAGAAGGAAGATAACAGTATACATAAACAAAAAAGGTCAAAAGAGGCAAAAGGATTACTAGAGAGAAACAAATAAGGGGGGGAAAGAATCTGCAAAGAGAGCAGAGGAAACACACATGAAAACAGAATGCGATTGCAAGGAGACAATGAAGGTAGGAGGTGGATAACGAAAGAGCGAAGGGAAAAGAGAAGGAGCGGATGTGAGAAAGGAAGAGCAGAGGACAAAACTGAAAAATGTATAAAAATTTTATAAAAGTTTTAAGTTTACGTATTGTATCTCAAGGTTTTCTTATTCTATAGTAGTTTACTGTGAATTTAATAATAATGTAATTTCGTGACAATGACAAATTTTGGACAGATTATAAGGAAGAAACATAGGCGTATAGGAAACATAGGCGTAACCCTAGCTATAGATGAATTGTAATGCCAGCACTGGTAAGGTAGCGATTGGAATATTGAATATAGAATTTCAAATGCCAAAGAATACGAAACAGCGTATCAATGTACTAGAAATCGATCGAGAAAGTTACTTCATGTTGCAGGAATTGATTAAAAAGTAAATAAAAAATGTGTTGGACGATGTATCCGCAGCTCTTGTGTGCTATAAACAGACGAAACCTCTGATGCGCTGTACTTACCACTAAGGGCAGCGGTAACAGGACGATAACTTCAATCAAGAGGCAAAGGCAATCAAGTCTTAAGAAATATTTAAATAAACGAATTCATTCATATTTCATTCATGGGGACAGTTCTCAAAAATAGTTATTAAGACCTGGCGAAATTAATTTATTTACTACGGCTGCTCTGTGGGGACCAGACTGAAATTGCACTCGAACTCGGAAATTTAAAGAGGAACTAAAATCAAATCCAAATCCGAACGTCAAAAAGGTCTCAATGCAGTTCTAATATACTGATTCTAAATCTTATGCTTGTTGTAACAAAAATTCATGCATTTACTTTGAAGCACGTTTAATTAACGTGTGGATGTTGATTAGTTACCAACACAATAACTTTACATTATAGTACCGACATTGATATTGATACAAACATGTCTAGCCAGAGCCTGATTCAAATCCCGACGCTGAATGAACGCAAATGTCGACGCCGATGCCGATGCCCGACGCCGGCGTCTGCTAATGAATGACGCTGTGTGCATTTCCTCATCCTCTTCACAGTCAAACCAGACAACAGAGTTACCGCTGAGGATATGATACGTATGATTTGATTTGTAATTAAATCTACGACATCTGCGTCAATGCAATATCATTGCGTCATTGCATTGCGTTGCGTTTCATGGGATAATCAACTGATGCAGTACAGCCTATAACACATGGACTTGGACAAAGGGTTGTTAAAAACATCGATACATCGATAATATGGAATTTCAGTACTATATGTACACATAAAGTTATACCCTGTTATAGAACAGAGATGGTAAATGTTGAACTATGAAAAATGGTGGTATGATAAAGTCTCTTTAAACAGCATTTTTAATTGCTAATAAAAAAATTATTACCCCATTATGTGAGGTTCTGATTAAAAAGTTAATATAATTGACTGTTTCTGACTTTGTGTACAGTACACTTACGTTTACTAGATTTCTCCTTAAATGACAAGGATTAACGTAGATTCTTACACACGCGTTGTTTCTCGTATTTGATCTGCTTTTATGTGGGCTGTTGGACAGCTACTCGTCCTAGGGCACAGGACAGTGTCGTAGTTTAAAAAGATAATTTCCAAATCACTTACCTAGAACAAAAGAAAGCATTATAAGTACATTTTTTTACATAACATTAAGTAAATGTAAAATTTGATGGTCAGTTTTGGGCGAGAATTATTCCGGAATATCTAGAGAAACAGAGAGGTAAGGAATCGAAGGAAATAAGAAAGAGGAAGTGGATATTGTGTAACTATGTAGGATGTGTCGAAAGAAGGTAGAAAAATTAGAACACATTAAGAGTAGGTGTAAGGGAAAGTTGGAAAGTGAAGAAGATCTGATAGAGATCTTACAAGCAAAGAAGAAGAGAATAAGATGGATGATAGAAACTGAGGGAGATGAAGCTTGATATGTAGTTATAAGAATTTAAAATAGCGTAAGTAAGAAAATAAAAGAAAAGGAAAGTTCTCTTCAAAAGCATAGTAATAAGCAAGTAGATTTTCATGTCAGAAAAAAGTAATGAGCGAGAAGAATATTGTAAAGTTATTAAAGGGAGGCAAGTGGATGACGGAAATAGAGAAAAAGAACGAGGAAAGAAAAGTAAGGTCAGAGCAGAAGTGATTTTAATCTGAAGTGACAAAGAGACGAAGAGACAAAGAAGGCAAGAGGTGAGGAAACGATGAGAATGAAGGAGGACTAAGGAAAATGAAGGGAGAGGATCAAGAGAAGAAGAAGCAGAAAAGTACTTTTGGAAATAGAAATGTCTAGAATAGTTTTAAGTTTAATTTTAAATTGAAGTTCTATGAAATGTATTAAGAATGTAGATTGTAAAGCCGGAAGGCAAACAATTAATATAATATAATAAATAATAATAATAAGCAAGCAGTAATTTCTCGAAGGATTAATGATGGATAATGATTAAATTACGAAGGGTCCGATTAACATAGATTCGAATTACTAATTATTCTATTTACTAGTCTACGAAGTTCACGTTTCATACTTGACTGCACACTTGCGCACCTGGCGTCAATTAAAATCAACAACCCGTGTGCTTACGTGGCACTTTTATGTTTTCCTTCCTTAAAGACACCTCTAACATTATGATGACTTTACTACTAGTACTTCGTTCGACTCTCGACTCATTATAATGAGGCACCTAATTGGTCACCCTTACCCCCACCACCCCTCGATCTAACTGAATACACCTACTCTTTATGTAATCAACTCACACCACCTCTCACCCTCCTACATGTCTTATACAGATCCAGTCACGCGGAATCATCCACTTGCCAGGGATCGGAAACAACGAGATTATACGAGTATACATTGTTGTATTGTGTAGCACATGTTTTACATAAAGTGGAACACTTCACTTATATATTTCTAATATTTTTTACTATCGAAAGTCTTACTATCAGGATGTAATTTTTAATATGTTGTATCATTTATACCTTCTAAGATAAAAATCGGTATTATCAATCTGATAGAGCAATCAATTTCCTACAATTTGTGCAAACAACATTTTGCGTGTTTATAATATCTAAAATGGTATTCTATGCAAAATTTTCCATCGCCCTTATACTATACAGCGGTGAAAAAGTATAGTGACGTATTTCAAGACGTCATCAATTTTAAAAATATTTGACCAATCACGCCATTCAAAATATTCAAATATTTAAAAATTCAAACACTTGACAATTGTTCAAGTCAATTGACAAACAAAATAACCTCACTTTCTGATATATTTATATTTGTATATTCATATGACTATACATATACTGTGTATTATTTTGAAATTAAAATTATAAATCGAATTGTTTGACAATTCTAAAAATACAGCGATGGAAAACTTTAAAGTCACATGCGACCTTATAATTTGGTCGATTTTTTTCCAGCGACAAAAATAAAATCGATGGAAATTTCTTACAGAATACCAACTAAAAAATTATCGCTTTTGTGACGTCATTTTACAGCGATGAAATTTTTTAACAGGTGGAAATTCTTTACAGAATAAGGCCCAAATTAGTGATGATTCCAAACAGTAGTTGACATTTACAAATGCTGATTCTTTTGCTCATATTTCTTAAAGCGATATAGATATAGTATCTAGATAAAAATATCATTTAAAAGATTTTTTTAAATTTAATTTCCAGATTATTACAATCTGTCTTGTTTAAAAAATGTTCGGTGATAATTACGTAAAATGTATAATATGTAATTGTTATTCCTATCCCACAATTCCTAAATCTGCGTAATTGCGTAATTAATTTATTGAACATGAAAGTTGATAAATGACAGTTCTTTGATAAAACAAATCAGCAGACTGCCGATTTCTCCGTCAATTTGTCGCATGGACACATTTCTGTATAGTTCTGCCCAGAAAACAGCACAGTATATTCCGCCCTTGGACGTTATATTACCCTCCACTGATTCATATTAATACACCGATAAAGATAAAACGATTGCGTTAACATGAAAACATGAAATCCCTTAATCGCATATCGTATGATTTTAATCATGTTTAATTAGGTTTAGTACCGCTATTCTCCGCAATGGAATCATGGCGCTAATGATCGACTTATCTGTCTTAACATTTCTGTACGTTTGGAAGATCACAAAAGACGAACTCTTGAGATATAATCTATATTCTAGAGAAAATTAACCCTCCTTGTACTGTTACTGATATCACCAAAAAATGAGCAAAATGTAATCGCTTTACTTTGAGGGAGTCTGTTTGATACACGTTGTGTATGCAGATTAGCCGCGTCTAATAACCGCTGATACAGCTTCTTCTTGGATGTATTAAGATGTATTTCGTAAATTGATAACACTTTAAAGGATAATTAGTTATTAATATGGTATTAAGCAATATTTTCGCAAATTTATTTTCTTGAAATTCAGTAACCGTGTTAATCGCCGTCTTGGAGACGTTAATTAGCCATTGTGGAGTTGCGACTTAACGACAGTTAACTGAACGTGTTCTTTTTAATTAATCGTGCGGTGTAGTCTTTCGAATAAAGCTAACCATTTAAAAAAATTCAGCGGCGTGGCTTTAATAGCAATTTCAAAGACAGAGCTACAGATGGCACACCCTCGATATGTTAAGCGCTTTCTATCATGATTATTATTACATATTATTAATAATGGGCTAGTGTCCTATGTCTTAATTTCTATAAAAGTGTACTATATATTGATAAAGTGGGTTACTAGAACCTCAAATGTTCAATTATTTTTTAATAACTCCTTATATGTTAAGAGATATTAACAATTAAAAAAAGTTATTTTGTCTCTTTAATTATTAAAGGGATTCAACGTTGTACACATTCCAAATGCATGTGAAATCACAATCCTTGTGTAAGGTTACCAACCTTACAGCTCATAAATCTCTGCTATATGTATTTAGATATCAAAATATCAAATATTATTTAAAGCTATTTCAAGGAATAATAAAATTTTAATATTATGTCTGCCTTAGCAGGATTAAATAAAATAAAAACTTATTATTCTTTGACTTGACTTGATTATTTCGACTACCAACAGCTACAGAACATTACTACAGCACTAACCTACTCAACAAATAACTGACGTTAAAATGCATTTCACGTCATACAAATATGACCAACCATTTCTAGCGCTAAAACTACAATTCAAACTTTTAATTGCTATATCTCCGTCAATATTTAGATATTTAATAAAATAGACACGCCAATACACATTTATTAACATCAATTTCAATCAACAAATGAAAAATCGACCACTAAAAAATGAGAACACAAGCCCATTATATAGATATTAGTTTCATGAACATTTTATGCAGACACCCCTCCCCAACTGTTTCTAAATTGCTTCCTTAACACAAAACCACACTAATTATTATTCTCTATAATTTTAAGAAAACAATTACTTTTGCTAGTTCGGATATAAAATAAGTACCTACTGCCATAAGAAGTTCCTCTACTTGCGTGTTTGAATAGTTCTCGATCCAACCCTTTGTTCTACCCCACCCCTTTAAGACCGTAGGACCCTATTTCTAACTTTACACTGGAAATAAATAGTTTTCGTTTTATTACACACGTTATAATAACATAACCCGTGCGTTTCTCTCGAAACTAACTTAAAATGTTTGAGGACACCCTAAAGCGATTCTAACACAGTTTATCAATGATGCATAACACTGTTCACTCATTCGTACTGGTGGTAAAGAGGGTGGGAAACTGGTAAAGGGTGTAGTAAAGGGTTTCCCCTTGGTTCCTGATTCTCTTGCTTTGGCTACTACCTCCTACAGTTTGGTGGAGGGTGTCTAAATCCATTGCAACCCCCCTATTACAACTATAGCCCTTCTCACCCCTATTTACCAACCCCTTCTTCTAGATCGATAGACGAACACATGCATATATGTCTCGTATTGTGTTGTACGGTGGAATTCAGATGAATGAAACGTTTTTAAGTGAAACAATGACGGTGCTGAGCTGATAATAGAGTCACTTGAATTACTGCGGTACAAATTGTTTCATTTTCACTCGATTTTTACCATTTTGTTTTGTTTGTATTTTGTTACAATTGTCTTGCATTCTGTGTTCACATTCTATTTAATTCCTATTTAAACTCAGCTTGATATCTAAATGTATCTATCTTCCTCTCGTTTGAAATCCATCTCCCCTTGCCTCCACCATCCACCCTCTTCCTTCATTCTTCCTTACCATATTCACTCTATACTTCTCCCAAAAACTACTCTTAATGTGCTCAAATTTCTCCTCTTCCTTGTCACACATTCTGCATATTTTCTCTCACTGTTTTTCGCAATACCTCCATCCTCTTTCTTTGTTTTCTAGCCTAAGACTGGCGATCATTCTCGTTTCCTTACTTTCATGTTTTTTCAGGATCTCCGGTTTCCTCCTTGTTCATAACTGTCTGTATCTTCTACTGTACTTCATCCATCTTCTTCATCATATCCAGTTCTTGCGCTTTCCCTTAAAAGCCCATGCACCTTCTCTTAGCCTTTCTGAATTCTTCGCTGGTATCCCTCTAATTTCCTTTTCCCATTTCTCATCCCACACTCTATTTTACCATTAATAATATTGTGTATTATTATTTTGATTATTTAATCGTTTCTCAACCTAATTTGCAATTTCATGAATTGACTTTTGTAGCAAAGAATCTTTTTCAACACTTTCTAAGATTTTCGCATGAGTCCCGAGTAAATAATTTATTGAAATGATTTGGCTTAGTAGAATGCAGTTATTTGTTGTGTCAGCGAAGTGCTTTATTTTAAACTGAGACCACTATTTTTCTTTGATCAGAACTATCTGAGTTATCAGAATTTCTAAACCACAAAATTCCTTCTTTTTAACATCATACTTTTAATGGGGCATTTGATTGTTCATGTTTCATTTATTTTTCGCTTCACTTGAATTCTCTACAATTATTTGCACACGATTTGAATTTAATCTCTTTTCAACAAACATATAGTTATTAATAATCATAAGATTGTTATCTCTCTCATATACTGTATACATATCTTAATTCGACTGCATTCATTTGCGTTAGAAATATGGAACCTACTATCATTTAAATTCATTTGTTCAACGTTTACAGAAAATAATATTTTGGTGTACACGCCGCTCAATACGAAGCCGGGTTACGTCGGTAAACCCATGAAAATGTAAATACAAAACGAATCACTGCAGCAATATCCAGCAAATGCTTCGATTACAAATCGTAATAAAACAGTTGCTATCTCATTTGCACGTACCTACTATCTCTTTCAGACTTATTCGATTTATCAGAAAAATATATTGCGATGCAAGAAGCTTTAAAAGACGAAATACATAAAGAAATGACGAACCATTTGTTAACAATCAAAATTCACTTAGACAACTTAAGGGGGAAGAACTCATTGGGCCAATAAGCAAAAGGAAGTGTCATTATGTCGTTTAGGAGGAAATGAATAAATATGAATGGTATCGATTTTAAATCAACTCAGATATACATGGTGTCCCAAAATTCAACGATAAGCCAGCACCAGAAGGTGGTCCTGCTCATGACTACACAAGAAAAAAAGAAAAAAAGTTTTTATCTCATTTTTTAAAAAGGAAATTTTTTTTTCGAAAATCGAAACACCTTAAGATGTTTTTAACTACCATGACCACAATTTTATAAATATTTCTGATTTTTTTTTTGTATCGGCAACCTAAATAGCACTGCTATCCACCACAACCATTAAAACTCCCAGAATGCTAGTAGTTTTTGCAACAACAATTTATGAAATTTGGTTCTTGTTTAGAAATAGTACGCATAATTTTTCTTTATTGCTAGTTTTCCTGGCCTTCTAACTACTAGCATTCTGGGAGTTTTAATGGTTGTGGTGGAAAGCAGTGCTATTGAGGTTGCCGATACAAAAAAAAATTCAGAAATATTTGAAAAATTGTGGTCATGGTAGTTAAAAATATCTTAAGGTGTTTCAATTTTCGAAAAATAATTTTTTTTTTCTAATTCCTAAACAAAATGAGATAAAAAAAATTTTTTTTTTTTGTGTAGTCAAGAGCAGGACCATCTTCTGGTGCCGGCTTATCGTTGAATTTTGGGACACCCTGTATGTATATACTTTATCTTGAATCTGTACTATATTATCATAGAGTTAGTTGTTGGGATATTTTTACAGTAAATACAAAAATATGTTGTATAATATGATAATTAATGTAAAAATTAAACATTACTATGACTGTAGCAATTGTTAGTGTGTATATCTCGCAGTTTACTTAAATTTAGAAAACAATTCTCGCAAAAGCGATGTTGCTAGTATTGATATAGGAATAATAATCAATAATAAAATAAAATAAACGAACTCTGCAGTCGATTTACCTAATAAATGAATAAATACATAAACATTAATGGAACGAGTACGACACAATAAAGAGATATTTAAAATATTATCGAAACAAATATATCATTAAACAAACGATAATATTAATTGCACTGATAATAATTGGACGGTTCACAGTAGTTGCAATTATTGGGATGATTCAATGGGGTGGCACTAACGAACTGTGGGTACACCATCCATACACCATGCAGTTATCACCGTATTTTTAGCAAATTATTACGAATATAATCGAAACACAGTGAAAAATATTTAACCATTTGCAGAATGAAATGAAATTGAGAAAAAAGAAATATAGATTTTTTTTTATTTATATTTATTTAACGTGAGCCGATTTTCAATGCTGAGTCCTATCACCGACAAACTCCTATTGTTGCAAATTTTTAGTGTGTTTATGATATGAGTCGATAGAAAAACATCCGGCTTCGGTGACATAGTACTATGGTTTTATGAAAAATATTCCTATAGATTTAAATGAGAATTATTATAGTTATAGTAATTTCTTATTAACATAATATGTATAATAGCATATTATATTAGCTATTAGTATTAGCTACCCTATATATACATGAAATTAATAAACATGACAGTACATACTTATACTTAAAACAAGTTGTGGGGTATAATCTGCCGATATAACTAAAAAGCACTGACTCACTTATTTTTCTATAATATATATAGAAACGAATAAGATAAAATTCATTATCGTATTATAGATTTTTACTGTTCTTATAACCTCTTTTATGTATAAGTCGCCGTCGAACTATCGTGATTTGAACTATACCTTTGCAATTGCACATACATAAGACATACAGTGTGGGTTTTCCATTACAGCAGCATATACATAGGATATGCAATATCCAAATGATGTCTGAGTACGCTCACATAGTAATTCTTACTGTATATTTCTTACAGTATTTATATTTATACAGTATGGATATAAATAAACTCGTATACCAATGTACATCTGTATCTTTATTGCTATTATTGTTGATAAATGCTTCTGCGCCTATCTTTATGGTTTCAATCACATTCAAAGTCTGTGATTCCGTATGATGGCTGACTGAGATAGGTCCTTTATGGACCATAAAACACATTTAAGTGTCTTCGAGTGTAAAATATACAAGAACAACAACATGAGAACATAACACATGTTATTAATCATTACACTCCACTTGCGTTCTATTTCAGATGCTCAACAAAGTGAACGCAGCCTCAGCATCAGCCTCTGCCTCAGCCTCAGCCAGTGTCGTGTTTTGCATGGATTTATTATTTATTAGCTGTCAGGTCTCAGTAATTTGATATACTGTTTTATTTAGCTGAAATAAGTAAAGTAATAAACACTTTGGGGTATATTGTATTTAAACTTCTATTATATTAGTTCATGGGGTTGGTTAAGTGGGGTAGAAACGAAAATTTAGACACGTGCCTTCAATAATTAATTTCAATAAGAGTTTCTCAATGACATTTTTAGTCATTTTGTCTATTGAAGGAAAAGAAAATAATTAATCAACTTAAAAACTTGTCGATGATGATATAACTCGAAAGATGCGTTGCACATGGCTTTTAGGATCGCTGTGCTTGTCGTGCGAAATTGAAAAAGAAGGTTATTTGTTTTCAATAAATCTCTGGGAGACAATTTTGTAACACGGACTTCTAGGCAGGTACCTATGTTGCCTAAATGCTTAAATGTGGCAAAGGTATCTGCGTAATTAAGTAAGCAAAAACTTTAATATTTATTTTTAGTGCATCAACTTTTAAAAGTTATTTACACTAATACATTTACAAACATTTACAATACATAATTCGTAATTAATAAACTTATAAATAGTTTAGTTTATAAATTCAATAACGTTTTACAGACTTTCTCTGCTTTTATATACGAGGTCTGTTCAAAAAATAAGGTGAGGCAAAAATTTCGCGGGCTACGTACATTCGATTATCGATTATCGATTTTTTTATTTTGTTATGTTGGTACACTCGTCTCGAACATATGTTCACAGTTTTAGCTATATAGCACATTTAGTTTGTTTGTGAGAGGCATAAAAGTTAGAAGTGTTTTGCGTGTTAGGCGATTTTTCTGCTGTCAAAAAACATAAATCAAAGAGTTTGCATTAAATTTTGTGTGAAAAATGGAATCAAGTGCTCCAAAACACTTGAAATGTTGAAAGTGGCATACGGTGAGTCTACTTTAAGCCAAAAAAATGTTTACAAGTGGTACAAGCTTTTCACAGAAGGTCGAGAAGATGTGAATGACGACGCTCGCCCTGGACGCCCCAGCACATCAACAACCGATGAAAATGTTGAGGAAGTGGAGAAAATTGTTATGGAGAATCGTCGAATCACTATTAGAGAAGTTGCTGAGGATGTCGGCATATCGGTTGGCTCATGCCATGCAATTTTTTCGGAAATTTTGGGCAAGAAGCGTGTGGCAGCGAAGTTTGTTAATGCACCTGCTCACTCGTCATTGCTTGTTCGTAATTTTTTGGCCAAAAACAACACCGTAATCATGCCTCAGGCACCGTATTCACCAGATTTGGCCCCCCTGCGACTTTTTCCTGTTCCCAAGATTGAAGAGACCCATGAAAGGACGGCGTTTTGAGACGATTGAGGAGATACAAACCGAATCGCTGAGAGAGCTCAAGAAAATACCAAAAAGTGCATATCAGAACTGCTTTGAGGATTGGAAAAAACGCTGGCACAAGTATATTATATCTGAGGAGGACTACTTTGAAGGGGACAAAATAGAAATTGATGAATAAATAAATATTTTTTGAGAAAAATGAAAATTCACCTTATTTTTTGAACAGACAGCGTATAAGCCTATATTCCTCTATCAAACTCTTATTTGTTAAAACATATACAAAAACTATCCATGTATTCATTTATTGTTAGGAAATATCACGATTGTAAAGTCGGAGTCGAAAGGAAGTCTGGTCTGAGAAATAAGAGTCGTAAAAATAGTACCGACTCTGACTTGGACTCCTAGTTCTTTATTTAACTAACTACTAAAATATTAATAAACATGTGTTAATAAATAAGAGAATAATTAACTAAAGTGTACAGTGTAAGAATGGATTAATATTTTGGCTTTAATATTTTGTGGAGTATTGCGCAATTCTTTCTAAAAACCATTATTAATCAGATAGACTTGAAATTGACTTCAAATTACCAATGTGAAAGTCAATGTACTCTATCTAACGTACCCCTTTATTTCCGTCTTATGTTGAGTCGCCGAGAATCGCAAGGAGTCGCTATAGAAGCGATTTTTTCCGTATCTCATGATTTTATTTTAAGTGATAGCCTCCTAATCAGAACCGTAAAATTACCGTTAATATTTGATGCTACTAGTAGCGTGCCTACCACAATTATTTAGCCAACCCCCGTTTTTCATCACAAGAACCCTCACAAAATCAATTCTACCCAGTCATAATTTAAACGAGCTTTAGGGGGCTAGTTTGGGCCATGGTCTTGTGCTCACATCCACTTACTACGGCTCTGATTGTAACACCACAATAATTTTAATTAGCAAATTATATCATTTGTTAAATGAACACAAATATTTTCTCATGTATTAAAATGTTTAAAATAAATATTGAATAATTTCATTTTAATATTTACATGAAAATATTATATTAAATAGTAAATAAAGGAATAATGTATTAGCATGTGTGTGTGTCTGTGTGTGTGCATATTTACATGGCGCCTGAATATGAAACTTTATAAAATGAAACATTTTACAACTCAATTTATCTAAAAGCAAATATAAATATGACTTACAGAAAATGAGAAAAATAAATAAATAAAATTCGTTGCTTTTATGTTGGATTTGTTTCACATTCTAAATTAAATTTTCTGCGACATATTGTTTATATGTTGCCTTTTGTTATTTGCATACTTCATCCTCTGTACCCCATGTACCAGACCTGGAGCTGGAGCGAATGTACACGAATGAAGAACATCAAATAGAAGAGCTTAAACAAAACTTTGTGCTATCTCCAGTTCAAGCTCCAGCTTCCGTAAGCTTTAGTTACTAACTTGTAAAACTATTACCTTAACCGCCCGATTAAGTTTTCCAGGAGGTAAACCACTTGCTGCTGAATCTCATAAAGAGTTTCCATGGCAACCAGAATGTATTAAAAATTCAAATAATAAAACTATAAAAGATAAGAGCTATAAGACTAGAGAGGGGGGCGGAGTGAACTACGAACGCACAAACGTTGTGTTTTTTTGCGTTGCGCACAAACAAAGCTTTAATTTAAACCCAGATTATAAAAGTTGACACCTACTTAATCTGATTTAACACTGCTACATCATAATTGAATGTCGCTGTGGCGTAGTCCAATGAATCTTGTTAGGAATTCCATAGAAAACATCCCCTTTGTTCAGATAATTTTTCAGAGTTGTGCGTTTTTCAAATACATATACTCAAAATGCAAATACAAAATGCTAAATACCGATTTTCTATTTTGTATTTAAATACCTTTTAAAATTATAGGATTTTATATTTGATACGCTTTGTGACGGGGACGCTAGTAGGTATATAAAATTATAATAAACACACACCAGGAACATTATAAATAAAATAGCTGGCGCTCCACAAAGTGTGACAAGGTGTCACAAGCACGAGTTCGTTTTGTGGAATGATAATAAAACCTTATCGACGAAAAATGGAAAAATAAATTGTTTGAATAAGTAGTGGTATTAAAATTCGTGACATAAATAATATTTGTATAATTAGGGTGATATGTTGTAAATTCACGTACAGTTCAAATTATGAGAGTTCGGCGGCGACTCATACTTAAAACAAGTTGTGGGGTATAAACTGCCGATATAACTAAAAAGCACTGACTCACTTATTTTTCTATAATGTATATAGAAACGAATAAGATAAAATTCATCAGCGTATTATAGATTTATACCGCTCTTGTAACCTCTTTTAAGTATAAGTCGCCTATAGTTATTAACGAAAGTGTAACATTTATATTAGTAACATAAAAAGTATTCTATTTTCTCAAAAGTATTTTTAAAATACGTATTTTGCATTTTGTATTTAAATACTATCATGAAAATTTATTTTCTATTTTGTATTTGAAATGGAAAAATTAAGAGGTATTTGTATTTTCTATTTAAATACTTTTGAAAAGCATTTGTGCACATCTCTGTAATTTTCGATTAGAATTGAGTATAAAATATCGATACGGGATAGCTCAAATAGAGAGCAACCTTGTAATAAATGGAGAATGTAGGATCGAATCCACTTCCAAGAAGATATGTTAATACTCACTTAAATCGTTAATGTAAACTTATAACAAAACACACGCATAACGCAATATATACAATACGGACTGACGGAATGACTTGCACATGATCTGTGTTTACTCCAACAACGTGCGATGTTCTTTCAGCATCAACCGAGCAATGTGGAGAGCGCCGCGCACGATATGGAGTACAACGATATACGTACCATAAAAATCGTCGAGTGGAAAAATGTTTTCCATTGATGTATTTGCGTTGCATTTTGTTTATTGGTTTACCCCATTGAGTTCAAGTCAGGCATATTGAGCTAGAGCATCGTGCAGTGAGCTCCATGCACTCTGGAGTACACAGCCTGCAAATACGAGTGCCAGGCAAAATTGAAGCGAGTCATAATAGTTAAACTCAAGTGTACCAAAGGGAGAGCAAAACAAGGGGTTGTTGGGTGAGAGGTGATGGGGTCGATGGGGCGAAAACCGACAAATAGTGAAATGTAAATTGAGTTCCCACCGATCTGTAATAATTTATACGCCAATTCTTGTTCGTTCTTTCGCGAGCTGTAATAATATTTACGACTGAAATAAAAATAAAAGAAAAAATTGAAAAAAGTAAAAGAAATGTTATTAAAATGTTTTGAGACAAACTATATTTGCTTTTGTTTATTAGAATCATTGAGTTAAAATAGAAATTGTGATTTACTGTATGTAATAGCAGTGGTTGCCAACTGTTTATCGGATTGAGCTCAAATTTGAATGTGGCGGCGATGCGACTTAAGAGCGATCTCACTCTGGACCTCAATAGAATTTTATAAATTTATCGAATTAATCATGAAATTTAAAATCTTATTTATTAGCCATATAGCTTATTTTTCCGACTTTGACCTCGCAGCCCTGTTTTGTAACGATTTGAAGGGTCTTCAAAATTTATCTCGATTGCGAACAATAGTTATTGTATAAAAATAACATATGTTACAGCGAGTGGTTCTGCATTACTCTTACAATTTATAAAATAGCAGTTTATAATCACAGAATTTCTCAGGATCGCGTGATATATTCGTAATGTATAGGTGTATTTCATTATTTTACGAAAAATAATAGTTTTTTCTAATGCAAATGTAGAATAGTAATGCGACATTAAATGTTTTGCCCCTTTAAATATTATAGTTCTTTACAGAGGCGGCCTTAGGGAGTGGCAAGCAGAGCAACCGCCCGGAACCTCGCATTCTCGAGCAACAACCCATTACCAAAAGTATTACCCAAGTAGAAAAATTAATTACTATATATGAATTTGAATCTCGCGCCTCGCTCTTTAGAATTATTAATATTTGTCGTCTTTGTGTTTGTTAACTGTTATAAATTTTCCAATATAAAATTTTATTTCTCGTCAATTATCATGAAAAATACTTACATAAATACATAAAATAAATATTACAATTTACATAAATTATACAAAGAACAAGTGCCTCGCAAAGATCTGCCACCCCGAGGCCTCGCATTGGCTAAGGTTGCCCCTGGTTCTTTATATGTTTGCTTTAATTGAATGGGATCTAAGATAAATTTGTACTAGATAGAATGGAATCTGTTACAGATGTATAATGGAACTTGAGATATATTTATATTGAAAAACAGAATCTGACTTTGACTTTGAATTTCAAGCCAAATTTTGAATTATTTAGTATTTAGTATGATTGCGTTAGTATTTAATTGTGTTGCAGCCAGAGTAGCAGTCCATTGAATAAAATGTTCAATCCACTACTAGTAAAAAAATCTTATCTAAAAAGAATCAATACAAAGGAAATGAGAAAGCTGCACATAAATACTGTTCTGTCACCAATCAGTGCTAATCTAATATCTCAGCTGTCATATTTTTTGCTGCAGCTTTTTAATACGATACACCTAGACATTTTTCTCAACGCCCACCCTCTCTCTACCATTCGCGTAGTCACCCTGACGCCCCCGACGCCATGGTCTCCCAGACGCTGCAGAGTCTAGCAACAGACGTGCCAGAGAGATATTATTTATGCATGTATCACAATGTCTCTGGAACTAATGAATTGATAAATGAACGTGCGCAGCATCCCCTGCGAGTTGCATAGACCCGCACTCGTATACACGAACTTCATAAAATTAATTAATTAATTATCTTCATAATTACACCCTAATTAAATTATAAAGCTATTACTGTTTTTTCTAGACTGTTTAATGTTGTTTTTTCTGTTCAGTTTTTTTATAAATAGAAAAATATTCCGGAGTTTATTTTGTTAATGAGAGAAAAAATTGATATTATAATTATTTGATAAGCTCATTATTTTACGGATAATTAATTTTGTTTTATTAATTGTAATATTTTATAAAAACTGTAGACGGTGTACCTCCTTTCTTGATGTAGTTCCCACATTTTATAGAAGTAGTAAAATAAATACTTGTAAATGCGTCTATTTCGTGTTTAATTATAGTTTCAATGGATATGATACATATGCGATGGTTTTCTGATAAACAGAAATATGTAGTTAAGGCGGGGCGCTCTACAGTACATTAAATGTGCCGTTAAATATTTTCCAGGGTTGAGTATGAAATAGTTCCTTACTTACTAATATACCAAACTAAAGAAAAAAGCAAAATATTTCTCTCTATTAGTGTCATCCTTCTTTCTCTTTCTTCTTTATCCGATTTCGTCCAGTGTCTGCTTCAACTCCTTATTGTCGCCATTCATCTTCTTCTCTCCATTTCTCTTAGAAACACTTTCTCTTCACACCTTATACTTTTCACCTTCCTTTTACAGCTACTCATAATGTGCTCAAGCTCTTCCTCTTCCTCCCTCCAACACTTCCTCTCTCTTCCTCGTCAGCATAAACCTTGCGATCATCCTGGTATTCCTATTACTTTGCTTTCCAAGATACTCTGTTATCGTTCTGGTCCAAAATTATTCCTGCTGCTTCACTAATATATAACTTTCCCTCATGATTTCGTTAACCTCCCCGTTTCTCCCGTTTCCTTTCTATATCTCTCCTGCACAGCCTGTCTCTCCTGTTTGATTGTAACTTCACATGTTACTTTTAGGTGCTAACTTGAAGAGTATCAAATCGAAGCTGACTTAAATATGCTCTTTCCCAACGATGTAAGAATGAATAAGAGACAAAATGTTGATGAGACAAACCTGGAGATGATAGAGTGAGATAACAAGTTGGCATGTGATTCATCATGAACAAAGTTATTGATATCGTTACGAGAAACAATTACAAGTGCAGCTGCTGAATTTAACAAAACAAACAAATAATAATAAAAATTAATTAGAAACGAGAAGAACTACAAAATATAACTAGATACGTAGTTCAAGTTTTGGTTAATTGTTCTTGAATCTTTTCACATCAATGAAACGACCTGCAGAAGCTCTCTATAAAAACTCCTGTTTGCTATGCAAATTAAAAACACCATTTACACTCAAGCTATATTGAAGTGTTCACTTTCATTTTCATTTTCATTTAAAATGCAATTCCATGTGGCAATTTCCTTTAACATGTTCCCACTAATTGTTTTATTGTTATTATTGGGTGATGGGGAGGGCAGAGGGGTAGAAGCTTTAACTTTCAACAACGTTATGAATGACAAAACAATGTATTTGTTTAGTTTACAAACATTTTTCATAAATGGCCTTCATAAATATTTGATAACAACCATTCCAATTATAATTCTCTGAATAATAAACACCCTTAACATAATATATCCCCTGGAGGGTCCCCCGCGTGGTGTACCATGTTCGAATGGCTTCACAACCTCCTCCCCTCCCTCCTCACTCCGATTAACTCTGGCTACGCTACAGAGTAGCAGCCGCTTTGATAAAAATAGTCCAGTAGCTACTAAACATATAACTCGATTTTTATATTATAATCAGTCGAAGAAAAATGATAGAATTTACGTGATGAGTCACGATCACCGTCTAGGGCATTTACAATTTAAGATCGTGTGGTCACAATACATTTTGGTTTTATTTCAGTTGTTTCTTCAGTGTTACGATAATTCTAATATAAATTGTTAGAGCGTCCGCACATGAAGCGATTGATTGCAAACCTTAGTCCCGAATCTGTCCGAACCGAATGAGAATACAACTGTGTTGTTAGTGAGAGAACGAACGTGTATACGAGTGAGAGAAAACACACGGCACGAACGAAACTAAACTGGTTTGGAGTTCGTTTTCAGCGACTCTGTTCCTTGGTCGCAGGGCCAAGCTTGGTTGCATGCTTTTGATGTTCACAGATACTATTGTTAAAAATTCTACAGAGTCACTAGTTTGCAATCAGTCGACTCATGTGCAGAGGTCCTTATTGTACGTAACATTTCACTTGTCGCTAATATTACTTGACTAACATTGCTTTTCCAGCGACCACCCCATTTTGGACTGCATAATGTTACATTTTAATTTACTAAATACAATTTCCCCGGTATGCCTCATGACGAATGACGCGCCAAATGTTTTTTCTGTATTATTTATTCTCTATTTAATTCAAAATGTTTTTTATTCGTTGTTCTGCTAAAAGCGTTATTGTATTTTTACTTTATTTTTTTCTCCGTTCATTTTAAATGAGCGTAAAAAGAAAAGTTTTTAATTAATTTGAATAAAAAAATATAACATTTTAATTAACATTACCTGTAACTGGTGTACCTGTATGAGTTACCTATATTATGTTTTTGTTGTATATCAGAATTACCGGTACTTTTAATGATCATCACAAGCGCATGTTCTCGTATTAATTAATTTAATTATATTAATGGAGCAATGGAATGTTTTTGTTACCGCATGCTGTACTATGGGTAACTATGGGTTCCATGTTGTGTTTGAGATACGACTTTATTGAATAAATAACACAGCTAATGTAATAATATTTTATAATTAAATTAATGCATTTATAAATATTTTTAGTTGAAATTATATTTCCTGGAAAACGAACTCACTCGCTCACTATAATTGCCATATTTCAGGAAGTTAGTTAAGGACATTAAAAAGAAAATCATTTTTCTTTAGATTTTCACTGTTAAACTTGCATTTTTACATACGAACCCTACACCGACCTATGTTGAAACCATACAGCATATATATATATATATATATATATATACATGTTTGAGAGAATGCTGAACCTGAAAGTGTGTCCAAAATATGTGCAAGAGAGAAAGGTATATATTACTATTTGTTCTCTATGCGCATGCGTCGAAAGTGACAGTTGTCAAGTCAGAGCTGTCTAGATATAATACGTGACAGTTGTTAAATATGACATTATATTGATGTAGAATAATGTAGATATGTATAAATATAAATAAACTGTATATAAATATAACTAAAACTATCAACTGTGTTCATTATCCATACAGAAACATCTATGGCGTCCAGGAGTATATGTTTTCACTGAACGGTCACTGTTTTACCGACAGACGAGCTTTGTACCAACTAAAGAAATATAATTTCTTTACATATTTAATATTTGTTATATCTTAATAGAATATTAATATTTATTATATCTAAACAGCTGTCACTTTCGACGCATGCGCATAGAGAACAAATAGGAACATATACCTTTCTCTCTCGTACACATTTTGGACACACTTATAATCTATAGGAAACATAGGCTATTCACACTCCATATATATATGCTCTAAGGTTGAAGCAAGATTTTAAGGAAATAATTTCTTTCATAATTAATAAATTAATTTCTGTTTCAGATATCCTGAAGAAAAATGAAGAATTTAATAAGAATGTGAATAAGTGAAATTGATAAAATGACTTTTGAAAGTGTGCAATGTTCGAATGAAGCCATGATTGTGAAATAATGCATAGCAACAGTGTTGATTAAAATGACGATTCGCGTAATACTGATTTACATTCTGGTGGCAAATGCCATCAGCTTCGCCATCTCAAACCACCAAGAAGCCAACAAAGAGCTCTGTCCGAAGCAGTGTGCATGTTTCAACATGTCCGTAACATGCAACAACCTGACACTAGCGTCATCAAATCTTCCAGCAAATATAAAAAAATTAAAACTAATAAACACAAACCTACAAAAACTAAATTTAACAAATTTAACAGATTTAACAAATCTCGATCTATCCTACAACAATGCCACTACTTTAACAGAACAAACATTCACAAATTTAAAACAAGTTATAAATTTAAATTTATCAAATAATTATTTATCGGATATAACACCTTCAACGTTATCCCCACTCCAAGGGTTGCAAGGGTTGGATCTTTCTCATAACGACCTCCTGGGGCCATCTGCGGGAGCTTTTCATACCCTTTTAGGATTGACTATACTCAATCTTAGTCATAACAGAGACCTGGGAAATGGACTTAGAGCAATCGTTGCTATATCCAGAGTCCTGAGGGAACTCGACCTGACGGATACAGGACTCAACCATGTACCGGAAGTCCTAACACATTCTGTCAGGGTGCTGAACATCGGTTATAACAATATACAGGTAATGATATCAATTTAATATATGGTGGATATATACAACCACAACCACTGCATTACATCGTATGAGTACACTACTGGATGAAGTAGATTACAATTACTCGGGAAGTTAGCAGTCTATAAGCATAGTAAGAAGCAGTCTTAGTTACGAAGCTCATTAAATTAACTAATTTGACATCGGTCTGACGATGTCGTACACACCTCATCATTCATGACGTCACATACAATTAATTGCATGTTAAACTAATTTTACACTTAATTAAAGTTAGAAAACTATAGGTTACTAAACTTTACTTGCTTGCAATTACTTTTCTTTTTAATATTTACTATTAGCACCAAAAACAATATATACATTTATACAAATTTGTAATACATCATTTATATTTGTAAATACGAGTATGGGTATTTAAATTAAGGGGAAAAAAGTTTCACATCTTGTCGCAATTTGTAACTATTGCGGCATATTTTACAGATACGTACAGATTAATATTAAATCTCCCATGAATAATATGCTAACTTCGTGAAGGTAAATTTAATTGAATTTACGTCAAAATACTAAAATTTCTACATTTATAATTTAAAGGTTTGCTTGAAAAAAAAGAGAAGAATAAAGCATTAAAATATTATGTGACGGATTAAATTGAATTATTTTTTAATCGTCCCAAAGTAGACTTTGAATGAATCATTAAATGCTAGAAATACGTGACTCCAGGAAATTGCGGTTTGCTATGGCTTTCCCCCGGAAAATATAATATACTTGGTTGGAAATAGCTCGACCAAGCTATACCAGGGATATTCAGAGTCTGCTGCTCTAGTTGCTCCAATTCTGAATCA
This sequence comes from Panorpa germanica, assembly GCA_963678705.1. Taxonomy (NCBI): domain Eukaryota; kingdom Metazoa; phylum Arthropoda; class Insecta; order Mecoptera; family Panorpidae; genus Panorpa; species Panorpa germanica. Next base: position 3,820,735 of record OY783214.1, read on the forward strand.
CCAGAAAAACTGGGCATCGTCCTCGCAGACGCCCACGTGACTAGCATGCTGATTGATTAACAAAAATCTATAAATTACTCGTAGGGTATTACGGCTGACGAAAGGTGTATATATATATATATATATATATATGCATGCACACAGTAATGCATGTCTTATAAAGGGTGTCTCAAAAATAGCATGTCACATAACATGACACCATGTAGAATCTTCTCTTGAGTAAGATTTGAAGACAATGCCAGTGTTACATAGTATATTATTTTCATGATTTAGTTCTATCCTATTTTTACACTGCGGCAGTGCATTTTAGCGTTTTGCAGTTTTTGTACTTTTCTCTTCAATGAATACACCATACAAATTGCACCTTTAAGATTAAAGTTTGTTCCGCGGTATGAAATCATAGAACAGAACCAATAAATGGGCTTGTGTCCTCATTTTTGCAATTGTTGATTAATAAATGTGTATTGGCGTGTCTATTTTATTAAATATCTAAATGTTGACGGAGATATAGCAATTAAAAGTTTGAGTTGTAGTTTTAGCGCTAGAAATGGTCGGCCATATTTGTATGACGTGAAATGCATTTTATCGTCAGTTTGCGTCAGTTATTTGTTGATTAGGTCAGTGCTGTGGTAATGTTTTGTAGCTGTTGGTAGTCGAAATAATCAAGTCAAGTCAAGGAATAATAAGTTTTTATTTTATTTAACCCTGCTAAGGCAGAAACATAATATTGGAATTTTATTGTTCCTTGAAATAGTTGTAAATAATATTTGATATTTTGATATATAAATACATATAGCAGAGATTTATGAGGTGTAAGGTTGGCAGCGATTGTGATGTCACATGCATTTGGAATGTGTACAACGTTGAATTCCTTTAATAATTAAAGAGACAAAATGACTTTTTTAATTGTTAATATCTCTTAACATATAAGGAGTTATTAAAAAATAATTGAACATTTGAGGTTCTAGTAACCCACTTTATCAATATAGTACACTTTTATAGAAATTAAGACATAGGACACAAGCCCATTTAAAAATGATTTGCAGCATTACTGAAATACGAACGGTGAGGGTGATATTATCTCTGGGCGACCTACATAACCTCATTCTGACCTTCGTGTCCTTTTGCGGGGATACTATACTGGAAGTGTATCTGCCTTCTGTGATAATAAATTGTTTATTTTCCATAAACACCTACAAACGGCACGATTTATTTATATTATTTACATACAAAATTCAAAAGGCACTATACCTAGTTAAGAAACGAACCCTTCTTTGTTCTGAGCTGTGCAAAGTACCAGGTGTTACTAACACTGATTTAATACATTTATAGTGGAATTAACTAATAATATCGTAATGGGCTTGTGTCCTATGTCTTAATTTCTATAAAAGTGTACTATATATTGATAAAGTGGGTTACTAGAACCTCAAATGTTCAATTATTTTTTAATAACTTCTTATATGCTAAGAGATATTAACAATTAAAAAAGTCATTTTGTTTCTTTAATTATTAAAGGAATTCAAAGTTGTACAACATGCATGTAACATCACTACCGATAGTTGTTATTTCTTTTATACAACAGAGCGTAAAAGAGATATATTCTTGACATATTAAAATGCATTTCACGTCATACAAATATGGCCGACCATTTCTTGTGCTAAAACTACAATTCAAATTTTTAATTACTATATCTCTGTCAACATTTAGATATTTAATAAAATAGACACGCCAATACATATTTATTAACATCAATTTCAATCAACAATTGAAAAATCGACCACTAAAAAATGAGAACACAAGCCCGTTGATATAGTTAAGGTCTTACAACAAAAGCTGTCATTTTAAATTTCGCGAAATTTTATATAGCCGTCACAGATATTCGGTCTGCTATTATACTCAAAGTTATCACAATAGTTACTTGACTTTGTTACTTAAAAACAAATAACTAAGAAAATAGATTTTACTGTTACTTCTTATTTTACTAGCCGTGTTAATCTAACTATTGCGATAACTATGAGTACAGCAACCGGGGTATTGTTTTCCATTAATAACCTCAGAGTTTGTACTTCAGATTAAAATAAAAATATCAACACTTTTCACGAAAATATTACGTATTTCTGTTGATTTAAAATGACATCTCTTGTTGAAAGACTTTACAAAATATAACACATTCTTTCAACTGTAAGGGCGGCCTTAAAGGCACACATGCTACGCTTAAGCTTCATTTTTAGAAGGCGGGTTTATTTGAAGATGTTTTCATTGTTTCGAAAATTACAAAAAGAGTATCACTAAAACCACTGTAACTTATAAACTACTGTTCGAAATATCATGAAATTTTGACACATATCGTTTGAAGGTTGGTACTATCTAAAAATCACATTTGTCAATATTGGAGCCATCTATACGTCATCCTACGAACTTATTCTAGAATTAAAGTTTCAGGAGTTTTTTAGAGACACGATCCGCAAACAAAACGTTTACCATCTCTGTGTCACGCTCACGATCACGCTCACGGTAGAGCGAAGTTGTGCAGGTCTGACATCATTAATATTTAAATATCCCATTCAGCTCTAACACTATACTCTATACGATCTGGGTGAAACTAGTCCGTTGGTAATACCCTTTAGGGATGGTCTGGGACTGGGATAGGATATCGGATGTAGGAGTCCTACACTACACAGGGACACTAACACAGTATATCAGGACGTGCTACCCTAACCTAACTTTCGTCGCATTGCAAATATCTTGTCGTAGTAAACGGAAGCTGAAAGACTTACTTTAGTTTATGATATCTACATTTTTTATGATGCCATTATCCCGTCTATAGTTTCTTGCATGGATACCCCACATACCAATACATATATATATAACACCCCCTCCCGCCACCCTCTCGCCCTTCCTCAATGTTTGTTTTTAACGACTTCTATTTAAAACTATACAACACATAAAATGAATGAAAATATTAATAATTGTGAAGTAGAATATCCGTCACTGGACGACTATTTCTTATCTGGGTTAATTTTCATTTTTAGCATAAGTACTTATTGTAACAGATGGTAACGTGACATACTCGTATTATTCCAAAAAAACTAAATCTAAATTTTTATACTTAAACATAAAGTATCATTCCCTGCTTTAATTTAATTTTGTATTTTGTATTTAATTTAAATTGTTTAGCATATGGTATTTTTAAGTTTTCTTAGTTTCTTTAGAACCTTACAAGGTCCAATGTCTTAAATTAAAAATATTAAAATAAGAAAAACTATATTACACTAGCTGTCCCGGCCACGCGTTGCTGTGACTAACGTTTTTGTCATATTACATTACATAGCGCCATCTATTGAATATTTACTCAATCTAGTCAACAGATGTCGCCATCTTTTACAATCGCTTGGAGCTAACAGATAATTAATAGACAAATAATTTGCAATAAGATAATATTGCAATCATAAATTGAGATGTAAGCTATCCTATCTTTCAAGTTGGATCAAACTGCACACGGTGTACAAATTTGATTAAAATCGGTTAAGTAGTTTAGGAGTGCATCGCGGACGAACAACGTGACACGTAATTTATATATATTAAGATTATAACCTCCAAAATGTGACAATCTGTCAAAATGCAGTAGGATTTACTTTCAAAAGAAGTTTAATGTTAGTTTTTGAAATATATAGAAGTGAACAATTTCTATTACTATAATTATTATTAAAAATTGCAATTTTAATTATTTCACATATAATTTTGTCGAACTGTTATAATTTATATTCCTAACGATATATACGCACCAACAAAAATAACTAAAGTTAAATTAAAACACAAATGTGAAAAGGAATTCTTAAACGAAAACCTGAAATCTAGATAACAATATTAAATAAAAACAGTAAATTAAATATCAAAACAGTGAGTGGGAATGAGGCTTAACTCATTAAGTTTTGTTTTTAACAAACTACGCTAAAATAACTGAACACAATCTTTCAGTAAAACATCCTTTTTAGGTCAACAAAGTATCTAAACGATGACCTTGATTTTAAATCTATTTTTGAATGCTTTATGCAAAGTGCTATCTATATACATATATATTCATAAAGAGAGGCTCAAAAGCAAACCGTTTGACTTTGATATTGATTTTCCGTTCTTCATTCTGCTATTTCTCTCCAGTTTTCTTTTTTATTTTTTTTATTTATATGTCACACATTATTATCTCACAAACTCATTCTCTGTTTGAAATCAAATTCATACTTTCGCAGTTCGCAGCTAGACTAACTCAAAAACTTTTCGCATATATTTTCTCTCGTTGTTTTTATTTTATGTTGAACTATGACGTTTATTCAGAGTTGTTCAACAGTTTCTATATTGTGTTGCAACGTTTTAGCCAAATTAAATGCATATTTTGTATTTCTTACGATTGCATTTTATACATCATCCAAAAATAAACTTAAATACTTAAAGAATAACTTAAAACAACTTTGATGTCTTCCTCTCCAATTTTTTTATCTTCTCTTCAGAACTTATACTTTAGTTTATTTTTCACGGACACCAACCAAATTGTCAACATCACTTCTGAAGCATTATTTACAAGGTAATTCACTCCATGAAACATGAAACTCAACCAGCAACATGCCCACAAATGTACAACAATCTTGCCGTACATCTATCGAGTCCATAAATCATTCCCACTTCACTTTTTACTCCTTCATTTGCTCTTCTTCCTTAAGTCAGTTAAAAGGAAGAGATTATTATTTTATATTTTATTTTATTTTAAATTATATCAACTATAATCAGAATCAAAAGTAATCATTGTAAAACTCCAGCTCACCTGTATAAAATTAATATTAAATCCAACGATAGATGTCAATGTGGTTTGGATCATATTAGTCTAGAAAGATCAAAATAGATAGTGAAATATTAGATGTGATTAAAACTTTTCCTATTAATACTAAATTTTTGTTAAGTATTTCTCACTTCTATCCACATTTTCCGGTACTCAAACTTCGCATGCTTCCTTCCTGTTCACTCTCTTATCTCTCCCATATAAATCAGTATCAGTTGCACTTTCCTTTCCTTCTTTGTTAGGCCTTGTCCTATAAAGATTTCCATATCTCTCAACTTGCTTTTGCTCACACGTTTTAATCTTCCCTATCACTACTTCTCCCTCTTCTTCCCGTATTCGTTACTCCTTACTATTCAAAATTCCTCTCCATTTGTCCTCCTTGTTTTTTAGTCTTTCTTCCTCTTACCAACACATTCCATTTCCTCTTCAATACACTCTGCGACTCAATTCCCCCCTTTTCCCTCTTCATCTTCTTTCTACCCCTTTTCGCTACCCAGTTCTTCTCCTCCTCCCTTTAAATTTATACGTTCGTGCGTGTACGAGTATATTCTCGTACATGACACGTCATGAATAGCTGTTAAAAAAAAAGTTTCCGACTTATGACAAATAAACCACAACGTATTAAGTTAAGATGAAAACTTTATACTTTACAGAAATACAAAAGCCGCAAGTTTTCCTTTTACTTTACAAAAGACATCTAATCAAAATTCTCATCGAATAAAAGGAATTTAATGTGAAATTGTTATTTACAGTCGCAAGATATCTTTCGAAAAGTTTTCTTCGTGCTGTGTACTCCACCCCCTCGTATCACCTCCTAGGATTAATTTTGACAAAGTTATGGAAACTATTTCTAACAATAATGCTATCGATAATCAGTAAAAATTATTTGTACTCCGATAAAATACTTATATTATGTACGTTTCTTTGATAAAATAAATATGTAAATGCATAAAACAATAAGTAACTAAATAAAAAATTCAAGACTTCTTGATTAAAATTCTTGGATTTACTTTAAACATAGTCAAAGACAATGGATGATAAAACTCCTTATAATTCGCTTTTCTTTTAATTATTAAAATCTTTCGTTTATACATATAAATTATTATATTCCAAAGCTATACATAAATAAAGAAAAGGTAAGGTTTGCAAATGAGAATTAAGAAATAGGATTTGGTTTCTTAAATATGCAAGTCACATAAGCCACTGTTTGAACTTTAGCAAAAGCCAATATTTCACAATGTTTAAATCCTAAATGTGAACCATTTCAGCTCGCGACCGAGGAAGTACAAAAGAAACAGGAATATCTTTAAATCCGTTTGGGATTTATCGCAACGCTTCATGGCCCGGCTCCCGGCTCCCGGCTCCACAATGCAAGGATGAAGAGCATCGGAGCCGAGAGAATACATTATTTTAGTAACCCTTTACTTTTACATTTACCTTTGCCCTTTTTTAACAAATGTATTTTTAAAAGGTTAATTCCTATTACCATTTATTATTATTTTTACATTTCATTTCACGCTTTGACTTTTGCTCATTGACTTTGAAATATCTTCATGCACATGTTGTACCATAATAACATTTTTGTCTTTGTGGTTCGAATAACCGGAGGTAACACTAAAGTATACTTCTCACTCACTGTTTTAATTTTGTATTTAATTTAAATTGTATAGCATATGGAAATATTCGTAGACATTCCCTGTACATTTTTAATTTTAAATTTACTTTTCGTTTTCTTTAGAAACTTACAAGGTCCAGTGTTTCCTAATTAAAAATACTAAATTGAAACAAACTATGTTAGGTATATTATAACCTTCAAAATGTGACAATTCAAAATGGGCTTGTGTCCTATGTCTTAATTTCTATAAAACTGTACTATATATTGATAAAGTTGGTTACTAAAACCTCAAATGTACAATTATTTCTTAATAACTCTTTATATATTAAAAGAGATATTAACAATTAAAAAAGTCATTTTGTCTCTTTAATTATTAAAGGGATTCAACGTTGTACACATTCCAAGTGCATGTGACATCACAATCCTTGTGTAAGGTTACCAACCTTACAGCTCATAAATCTCTGCTATATGTATTTATATATCCAAATATCAAATATTATTTACAGCTATTTCAAGGATCAATCAAATAAAATATAAACTTATTATTCTTTGACTTGACTTGATTATTTGACTACCAACAGCTACAAAACATTACCACAGCACTGACCTACTCAACACATAACTGACGTTAAAATGCATTTCACATCATACAAATATGGCCGACCATTTCTACCGCTAAAACTACAATTCAAACTTTTAATTACTATATCTCCGTCAACATTTAGATATTTAATAAAATAGACACGCCAATACACATTTATTAACATCAATTTCAATCAACAATTGAAAAATCGACCACTAAAAAATGAGGACACAAGCCCATTTGAAATGTACCCGCCTCCCCCTTCATAGCAGACTGTTTTAGAAATCCAAGTTTTACAGAAAGAAATAAAACGATAGTTTTTATTTTAAACTCATTTCAATCAGACACATTGTACGACACATTTACGTAATGTTGAAAATCAAGTTTTTGGGCTTAAAATATTATTTGTTGCTGCACACCCTGTATATAAATCCCTGCGTATAATAATAATACAACATCCTTTTCACTTTCTAGGCGCCATAATTAAATTCCATTGGGTTCCCGTGCTTCCAGCTGCTAGTCCTACAATCCGCGTTATACATTTACCAAAATAAGGCAAAAACAAAGAGGGGAGCGTAATATGATTGAAACAAGTGCTTTATAAATCTCGCCGCAAACATTTCGTATGTTGCTTTAAGAATTTTATATTCTGAGACTCGGCGGCTCAGCTAGCCCTTCAAAAAACATATTACTAAAGAAATATCGTGCTGCCAGCACACACGACGAAACACATAAACCTCAGACAAATAACAAAAATTCTAAGTGTTATTCTAATAATTATATTATTCAAGGTTTCTTAGAAAACAAATCATTGTTAACTGTTTTGTTTAACATATGTAGCTCGTAATCGTTACAGTATTCATGGCGGGTCACGTGCTAAATAAATATATCACGCCAGTCGCTCTTACGCGCTCTCCTTGTTTTTTTGCAAACTACGAGTATTTACCGTAAGTTAAATGCTATTCTTTTCGACCAATCTTTTTTACAGTATACAATCAGAGTCTTGTCAACTACACAGCTCAAATTAAGGGCGTCCGCACATGGGGCGACTGATTGCAAATCTTAGCCCCGAATCTGCCCGAATCGAATGAGAATTCAACTGTGTTGTTAGTGAGAGAACGAACGTGTATACGAGCACTAAAGCTCAAATTAAAACTTGTACTTGTTTTAGACTATATTTTTAATTGTGCTAGTTTTATGAAGACTGTAAGCAATAATACATATTTCTATTATTATTTTAACACCGCGATATTATGTCATCGCGATCATACACCAATCAACCATTCCCAATATGAAACTACAAAGAATAAGTCTATATAAATCTGATAATGCGCTTCTGAACCATGCATGTCTTAATTTCCATAGAACCGTACTGTATAATATTAATAAATTTGGTTACTAGAACCTCAAATGTCCAATTATTTTTTCATAACTTTATTTTACGAGATATTAACTATTAAAAAAGTCATATTTTCTCTCTTAATTATTAAAGAGATCCAACGTTATAAAAAATTCTAATGCATAGTACATCACATGTAGCAAATACAAACTGGGTTGCCTTGAAATATTATACGACCTACGAAGACTTAATACTACTTATTTCTTGCAAAACAATCGGCACAACTAAATTTCAAATTTAATATAGCTCTAACTCCGTAAATATTTGGATATTTAAAAAAAAATACAAACGCCAATATACAAATATTGTGACATTCCAAAAATTTAAACAAAAAACGACCACTAAAAAATGAGTTCACAAGCTCATTGTAATAATGGTCCTAATTTTTTATAAATAAAGTCAAATATAAACTCCTCGATCTCGCATTAATCCTTTCCATAACTAATATTATGATTTTCTATTTCAGGAGATTCTGGATGGTGACTTTGACAGCTACCCCCTCCTGAGCCACTTGGATCTGTCGCATAACCATATCCACTACATCCAGGATGACGCAATGGGTCGACTAGACATGCTGACATCACTTGATATATCTCACAACAACTTGCTGCAAGTTCCCGAGAATCTTCCCAACTCTCTCAAAGAACTGAATCTTAATGACAACCAGTTGAAAGAAATAATCGAGGAAGATCTGACCCCACTTGTAAACATTCAAGTTCTTGATTTATCCAATAACCATTTCCTTACTCTACCACCGCAGACGACTTCCCGGAGCATCGTGGTGTTAAAGTTAAACAACAATCATTTCAGAAGTTTAGGAGAAAACTTTTTGATAAATTTTCCAAGTTTAGAAATGGTGTACGCTGAAGGAAATAATCTCACGTGCGAAGAGTCGAACTGGTTGAATTCGAAAATTAAATTAATCGGTGTTAATCTTACGGAGAACTGCGACGCTAAAACGGAAACGAGTAAAATACAACGTATGTTTGAGTCGATGAAGGTGAAGACACACACAGAACCTAACATCAACCAGTCATCATCATCATCATCGGATTACAAAATATCCAAAGCAGTCATCGATAAAAACAACGAAGATATTGCTAAGAACAAAACGAGCGTAAAGCGTGTGGAGTCGTTACTGGAAAACGACACTGTGAAACTAGAAAATATTGACACAAAAATTATGTCAATAACTTCAAAAGTTCGACAAGAGAAAAATGTAACAAAAGCTGTAGAAACAAGTTCACCGTCCGACGTATTGTCCCACACGGCGAAAAACAAAACATCTACAGTGAAAAGTCCAGCGGAAAAACCGGATTACATAGCTGTAACAACAAGCACCACTACAACTACTACTACTACTGGTGGTGCAGTAGTTTCTGAAAAGAGCAAACAAAAAACAGAAAGAAAAAGTATATTCAATTTAAAAATAGTCCCCGCGGGTAACATGAATAATTCATATTCTCCAGAGAGTACACCGTTGGTAAAGTTATATAAATATAATAATTCCGAGATTATTCGAATACGACCCACGATTATTTCAAACGCCAAACCGCATGCAAAGCAAATTAACGTCACAAAAATCGTGGCCAATAAAACGACTGTTAACAAACCGAAAAATACAGCAGTTAGGAATAACGAGGAGCTTTTAAAAACGCCTGGAGCAGTAAAGAACCGCTCCTCTCCAGCAACAGCATCGACGGTAACGGTAGCATCCCTTGGAAAAATAATTAGGGTGACAGGATCTAAAAATATCACGTACTTGAAAAATATGTCAACAATGCGTGACAGCAGCGACATTTTAACGGAGAATAAGAGAACTAATAACTCAGTATCCACAACAGATGACACTAGACCACAAAAACGTAATAATACTTTGATGAACGTGAGCGAACTACCCGACCATAACACTGCAAGGAATGTCTCGACGGTGGCCTACCTCATAGCCCCCCAAGCCAGTACTGGCCATCCGGGTCTCCTCCTGGTCCTTCTCAGCTTTCTAGCGGTGGTCGGAGTGTTTGGTGTGTTCAAACTATTCAAAAATCATTCAAAGTTAACCAAAAAACCAACAAGAAGGAATTCGGACCACTTTAAAATGGATTTGCTCCGATCAAATGATAGCCACATGGATATTTGGTGACATAGAGATGAGCCTAAATATTCACCAATCGGTAACTGAAAAAGTAAACTTAGTGAGTGACAAGTCTACCAACGTATACCATAAGACAATGCCAAAAAAATGTGTCAAATTTTAGACCAAATATTTTTTTTAAAAAAGTGTGAACAATTTTGAATCTAAACGTACAAAATGAAATAAATGTAAGCAATTAAATAGTAATTAACAGGGAACTGGAAATAATGGACAATATTTTTAGCAATAATGAATTGCTTTTAATATTAATTAATACAAATTAAAAATATTTTAATTACAAATAAATAATTGTATGTCTGCATTGTACTATATAGAGAAAATGTATTTACCATAGAGTAAGGGAATCTGAGAAGGATACTTAGATCCATTTTCAATAAATAGAAACTAAAACAACAACAAACTATTTCTATTTTAAAATCCTAAACTCCTCCTCTCACAGCTTTTACAAGCCAGGTCATTTGAGTGGCGTAATTTATGGATGACGGATTATGGATTAATTTTAAATAATATTAGATATCTTTAATAATTAAACAAACTAAATGATTTTTTAAATTGTTATTATCTCTATTGTTAAACAATAGATGCACTAGCATCAAAAGCAATCAGTAAAGTGCATTAGACTCAAAGCAGCATCACCAAGATAGCATCAAAAATAGTTCAAATACAGCTTCGGCATAGCTGCAGGTGCTAGTTCTTAATTAAAATGAAATAAGCTACAAATATTTAATTGAATAACATTATTATTTATATTTTTCCATTCTAACAACACTTCTACAAATGCTTTTGGGTCCTTTCTGACCAAATATTGAAAAAAATGTATGGTCCTTCGTTCACCGGATCATAAAAAGTACTATTGCAGCAAGTAGTTTAACCAGAAAAATCACAGTTTTTACGGGAAGTAAAGTAAAGGTCGCGGACAGTTTTCCATGGTCCTCAGTTTGCCAGTTTCAATCAAACGACACCTTCAGAACATAACTTCTTTAAGAACATTTACCTGAGTCTCTAAAACAGAAGTTAGGGAATACCATCATCCTAAAGTTTTCCAATGGATTTTACATTTTTAACAGAGGCATTTTCTATAATGAAATAACACAAAGTCTATTGCATAGAGTTCAGTTCAATAGTTGTAAAAAATAAATGCATCTATGCGAAAGAACACCTAAAATAAAGCATGCTCTATAAAAAAACTAACAAGTACGAGTATTTTAAATTCCATGTAAATCCATGTCATTCAGCTTTCATTCCACTATTTAATTATCCATCTGACAAAGTAGTCGAATGAAATTCGTGTTGGAAAACGAATACAATAAATTGGTAACAAAAACGCAGCGACTAGACATTCATTGTGATGGCGTCGAATAGATTGCATTTCGTTTGTAAATGTTACCGTGAAATAGAAGCTGTTGATTGCCAACGACTGGCCTGGAAAACAATTAATAAGGTAGAGTACGTGCAATTAAGAAGAGGTCACAATAAATAAAAATAGTCATATAGCGATATCTAGAATGTACGTGTGCTTTAAGTGGATACAGCACCATGGGAAGGTAAAATAGAAATCAATTTTTCTCATCAAGGTTTCATTTATTTATATTAATGTATAATATATTAAGTTTATTGCGTGAAAATTTGAAGTCGATTGGAGTAAAACTGTCAAAGATATAAAGTTTTAAGTATTTACCTCTTTGGTCTGGTTTCGTCTTTCTTTGATACTTTTAAACGCGTTTTTCTCAAACTTAGCTTTTTCAGAATCGGTGCCCTATCTACTTCAAAATCTACTAGACCAATTCCTTTGAAATTTTGCACACTCTTTCTTTACATAAATGCCGAGGTAACGCTGTCGAGTTTTTATTTTTTTTTTATTTTAACGTATTTTAAAATAACAAAGTTTCTAACTCGACAACCTTACCTGCAGAAACTTATCAACTAATGAAATCATTATGGTTTTTCGATTTTAGAAAATCCAGTGATGAGTTATGAGTGACACCGCAATGTTACTCTTTTTTGTGACGTCTGCGGAGATTCGTTGCCAAAGCCTCATTTCTTGACATTTATTTAAGAAAATTTCACAAAGTATTCCTCAAATGTCATTTTATCATGTACACGGTGTCCAGAAAGGGTATCGGGTATTTGTAAGTTCAATGAAACAAAAATTATTTGTATGCAATAAAAAAGTTTATTGTTTATTATTAGCATATGAATTGGAGAATTATTTGGAAAAGATGACGTTATCCAAATGATGACCGTTACGTTGCTGGCACTCTTCTAAACGGAAACGAAGATTGGCGATAACACGTTGACACATAGCTATCGATATTGCTGCCATTTCTGACCTGATGTTTTGCTTTAACTGGGTTAGATTCGTCGGATTGTTTTGATAAACCTTACTTTTAAGGTATCCCCATGCAAAATAGTCAAGCGGGCTAAGGTCGGGGCTTCTGGGAGGCCAGTTGATGTTACCCCTTCGCGAAATGACTTTATTAGGGAATAACTCGGTAACAACTTCCATTGAGTTATTTGAGGTATGGCAAGTGGCCCCATCTTGCTGGAACCACGTTCTTGAGTTGAAACCTGCAAACTCCTGCAACTCTGGGACCAAAAAATTTCGCAACATATCGCAATACCGGTCACTATTCACATTAATTGCTCGGCCTCGTTGATCTTCATGAAAATAAGGACCAATTATGCCTTTAGCAGACATAGCAGCCCAAACAACGACCTTCGGGCTATGCAGGGGTCGTTCATGCTTTCGTCTCGGATTCTCCACTGCCCAGTACCGACAATTCTGCTTATTAACATGACCATTCAGGTGAAAATTTGCTTCGTCACTGAACAGTATGTTGTTAAAGTTGTTAAATCGCTGCAGCACTTCGTTCGCAAAATTCAGTCGATTAGCATAGTCCGTATCCTTCAATTCTTGAACCAATTGAATTTTATAGGCTTTTAGATGTAAGTCTTTCTTTAAAATGTAATGTAAAGACGATTTTTTGATGTTCAACGCTTGGCTTCGCTTTCGGATGGATACAGACGGATTTTGACGAACCGACGCCTCAACTTCTTCAATTGTTTTTTCATCGCGAACTGAACGAGGACGACCAGAGTTTTGAATTTTAACTGACGCACCTGTATTCTCGAACATCCTGATCCATTTCCTAATGCTATCGTCACTTGGCGCGTGGCGTGTACGATATTCCGCACGATAGAGACGTTGAGCAGTCACTATTGAATCACCATTACGATAATACGCTCGTACGCAAAATGCGCGATGCATCCCCGAGTACTGTTCCATCGTGACTAAAACTCCACAGAATGGCGGACGCCACGAACCCCTCCCCGCACCCTTTAGACGCCCCGTTTCGAATATGGCGCGAAAACAAATACCTGATACCCTTTCTGGACACCGTGTAGTAATTATAGAAATAATTATATATTAACTGTGTCGTCAAAAAACATGATCAAAAATATGCTTCTTTATCATTTTAACCTAACCCACCCAAAATTAACCTCTCTAGTTTAAAATATCATATGGTTTACTCCAAATGTTAACGTGGACTACATCTATCATGCAACAGCTAATGGGACGTATCAACTAATGATACATATCTGCTAATGGCACCAGCATTAGCTTTTCGTAATCCCCTATCTATCTAACATCTACTAGCGCTAGCCAGCTCCGATGCTCGATGCAGACTGGCATCAAACGTAATTGGTTTACGTCTGGCACAAAATTCACCTGTTTAAAGAGGGGTGGCTCAGTTTGCACATCGAATGCACAAAACACCAGAATTAAGCACAATACTACTCAGAGCTTTGAGAGCTTTTTAGAGCTTTGAACTATCCGTTGGTATGTCACAGCGTGTATTCTAAATACATGAAATGAGAACTTTACCACAACCGGTGTTATTTCACAATAAACATTTTCACCATTCCAGAAATTCCACGGAAAATGAACAATGGGTTCAAAAATTTTGTTGTTCTTGTGACGTTTATGCGAATATACAAAGACAGTATTGTCATGCAGCGCCACCTGCACCTTTTGCGGTACGTATACTAGAATCTTTGGGGCCCCATCGTATCCATTTTCAGAGTGGCCACAAAAAAATGATTTCAAATTTCCCTGATATAGAAATTTTATTCAATATTTAAAGTTTTGATTATATTGTAATGGGCTTATGTCTTAATTTCTATAAAACTGTACTATATATTGATAAAGTGGGTTACTAGAACCTCAAATATTCAATTATTTTTTAATAACTTCTTATAAATTAGGAGATATTAACAATTAAAAAAGTCATTTTGTCTCTTCAATTATTAAAGGGATTCAACGTTGTACACATTCTAAATGCATGTGACATCACAATCGCTGCCAACCTTACAGCTCATAAATCTCTGCTATATGTATTTATATATCAAAATATCAAATTTTATTTACAGCTATTTCAAGGAACAATAAAATTTCAATGTTATGTCTGCCTTAGCAGGGTTAAATAAAATAAAAACTTATTATTCTTTGACTTGACTTGATTATTTCGACTACCAACAGCTACAGAACATTACCACAGCACTGACCTACTCAACAAATAACTGACGTATAAATGCATTTCACGTCATAGAAATATGGCCGACCATTTCTAGCGCTAAAACTACAATTCAAACTTTTAATTACTCCGTCAACAATTCAAACTTTTAATTAATCACCGTCAATATTTAGATATTTAATAAAATAGATACGCCAATACACATTTATTAACATCAATTTCAATCAACAATTGAAAAATCGACCACTAAAAAATTAGGACATTACCAATAATTAAATCTGGTATTAAACTAAAAAAAAAATATATTTATTTCTGATTTATTTTTTATCTCATTGCTTTAGTGGCGTTTAATAACTAATTAAATACGATTTATTACTCGTTAATAAAAAGTAACTTAAATTGAGTAAGACAAAAACTAGAACAAATTAACTTTTAATATTTAATAGATAAAATTATTGATTTAAATTAATCATCAATAACTTGAATTTCAGCTAAAAGTTTAGCTTTTTTTGACGCAAAATTTTTTTTCATTAGCTACACTTTTTCTTTTTAAATTTTCTGATTCATTTTATTTTGAATTTTAAATGAAATATAATATACTATTTATGAAATAGTTGCCGCAATCAAATGCTGAAATTCCCTGAAATTTATTGAAATTTCTTAAAATTCCCTGATAATTCCCGGACTTCCTGGTTTTTCAGGTTTTCCAGGTCTGTGACTACGCTGATTTTGTAAAATCTAAGCTCCGTGTCCATAGACAGAGATTCAGTAAGTCCACAAACTATATATTTTATATTTTACATTTTAGGAATTTACAATTATTTTTCTCTACTTCCCAGGTAGACAGGTCGTTGTAATAATTGCATTACCCTTAATAATACTCATCAAGACTGTACCCATCTCTGTGGCAAAACATCAAATATTAATAGTAATTTTGTCGAAACAGTGAACAGAAACAAGGAACGTAAAAACGAAACATGGCTCGACATAAACTTCGCCGCGAATGCTTGTGTTTTAATATTATTTTTTCATATACAGCTCCAGGGTTTTTGAAATCTAGTGGGTGCAGTCGTCGCCCTGTGAGACTCCCTAACATTGTTACTCGCTAAGGGTTAGGGTTAGAGAGATGGGGCTCGTCTACTGCTCCCAGCAAATCAACCCTTTGTGGTATTCAACTGCATTCTGCTGCTGTACCTTGCTGTGATGTTTAATTTGCCACTAAGTAGATATAATTCATTGTTTGTTCAGCGGTACGCTTAATGTTGTACGGTGGCGGTGGTACGTTGGGAGAAAACCTCATAATTGAATGTTTATTTTTATTAAGAAAAAGGGTGAAGAAAGGAATTGACTTTACGAGTAGTGGTGTACTGGGTAGATTTAAAGCCAGACTGCTGTGTATTCGTGTTCTTTCCTCAGAAGAGAGTTATATATCTGGGCTTGGTTGTTATCAAATTAAATTGATTCTGTACATACATAATACAAAATAAGAAGTAAGAGTATATGAGAATCTTTACTACATATTACACTATTTATTCTCAAAAGTTCAACTTTAATAAAACGACGTAGATCTAAAAATCAATATTTAATTTAATTATTTTCCAAATGAGCTAATAACACATAAAGGTAAAACGAAGGAAAGCGAGAGTATATATATTATGGAGAGAGAATGCTGGATCTGAAAGTGTGTCCAAAATGTGTGCGAGAGAGAAAGGTATATGTTCCTATATGTTCTCTATGCGCATGCGTCGAAAGCGACAGTTGTCAAAACAGAGCTGTTTAGATATAATACGTGACAGTTAATAAATATGACATTATATTGATGTAGAATAATGTAAATATGTATAAATATAAATAAACTATATATAAATATAACTAAAAACGTGAGTTCGGTCCACAGAGTATATGTTTTCACTGAACGGTCACTGCTTTACCAACAGACGAGCTTTGTACCAACTAAAGAAATATAATTTCTTTACATATTTAATATTTATTCTATCTTAATAGAATATTAATATTTATTGTATCTAGACAGCTGTCACTTTCAACGCATGCGCATAGAGAACAAATAAGAACATATACCTTTCTCTGTCGCACACATTTTGAACACACTTATAATCTATAGTAAATATAGGCTATTCACTCTCCATATTATATATATGGAGGTAGAAGGTTCTAAGGTAGACACCAAAAAATGATAACTTCAAAGAAAGTGCTTGAAAAAAAAACAATTGATAGAAACAGTATTTCACCAACTACACTCCTGCAAACGCTGCTTAAACAAATGATGTTAAGATTTCATTCTTTAAAATATAACATACTTTTCTCTTTCCTTTCTAATTAGTTGTTTTCCGAGCTTCTTTTCTTTTATAATCCTTTTAGACTTACAGCTAATTACCCACCATATTTTTTATAATGAACCTTTCTTTAAAAGAAAGTTTATTTTTTATTTTTATGAGCTTATTACGAGGGTAGTCTTAGGGCACATATTTTTTTTTGTGTTTTTTTTTCTGAAACTTCATAGTCAATGGAAACTGTTTAACAATAATCGCATTACAAAGCGAATAATGTTAAACGAGATTAAACGAAGAACGAAAAGGTAATTAGCTCATAAATTTCAGTAAGTAACATTAATTAAATAAAGCGAGCTATTAGTTTTGTGATAAAGCTATATCGGCGTAGAAATGGGGCATCCACACGGCTATAAAATTCTATCAATTTATTTATGTAACAGTGAACTTCCTTACAACGCTGTTATTGTACACACAACACATTAAACCGCGTTGTAGGAATACAGTACAAGTTACGAACTTAATTGTTCTTGGACTACGTTCGTAATACAAAAGAGTTTTCTCAATGTCAATCCAATTAACCCATTGACAGTGGAATTTTCCAAAGTGTCTTTAAAAATGATATTGTCCACTTTTCATATGTAACACTGAGGACCCCAAGAAAGATTTATCCGCCACTGCTACAAATACTTAAAAAGACCTATACCATTCGAAAACTTTTTTCTTTACTTTTGAAATTGTTTGGCTTATCCAGGACTCACCCCTACATTGCTAGTTTAACAAGTATTGCGTTACTAATATTGATAGCGAAGCATATGTAGTCGACAAGATGTAAGTCATTTAAGTTGCCTAAGTTATTATAGTAAGGCGCAGATGTTCTTAATGTTCGTCCAAAATGAAATCTATACAAATTAAAACTCAGTAACATTTCAAATACGTTTATAAAAATCAAAAAGGGGAAAATCAAACGTATTACTGATGCTAATTCTTTTAACTGTAACTTTGTAGACAAAAATAATAATATTAAGATGTCACAAGCTGCCTTTTAACGGAAGTTACAGGTGATTTTAAAAATTTTATTATTATATTTAAAATAAAACCTCTATGGATTTTCTCTCACACCGGTTTTACATTAAAAAACAAGTTGGTTATATAAAAAAAGCAACTCCAGAAGAAGCAACTATAACATGTTCAGACTTAAAAAGGAAAATTAAAAATGTAATAAATTCTTCATGGAAGAAAGAATGGAGTGAAGAAAGTGATAATACATTAAGGGAAGTGAAGCCATCAATTTGCAAACAAGAGTTACCGGTCAGACTAAATAAGATGCTGAAGCTAGTAGTATGTAGTTTTGTTTTGTAATTAAACAAAAAAAAACCACAACCAATATTTGAACAATGTAATACTCGACTAACAGTAAAACATATTTTTCTTCGATGCTGTAAGTACTTCGCTGAAAGAAAACTGTTATATGCCTGAAGAATATAAGCAGATATTTGAAAGCAGAGAAAATCTAAAAAAAACCTTATTGACTTTATCAATAACCCCCCCTCCTTGTCATACCTTTTTTTAAATATATTATTGTTCCTAATATAAATGAACTATTCCTTTCCTTTTTTAGATCTCATGGAAATTATTGTCCCTCGCGGAAATATTTAAGAATCACCTTTTTTCAACAAATTTACCAAATTTACAAAAAAATATTGTATATTTTATGCTACATGTGACGTCACAACGCTTCAGACACTTCCTCCCACTAGTCAAAATTTCTTCTCCCCTCCATGGCTCCATATATTAACATTTCAATCAAAAATTTAAGAACGACCACTAGTGACTGAATTCACAAACCCTTTGAAGTACCATTTTTAAAAAATACAAGATTAAACCAGGATCGTGCAAAAGGTGACAATATTCGCTACAAATAAAATTTCAATGAAAAGTAATCTTTAAAGCAAGATATTTGAGAATTACTGATGTGCAACAATATTTATAATAGTGGGTGAGGGGGCAAGGAGGCAAGGGGATTGAATACCCTTGCGACATGTTTATAACCATGTAAGATTTATCAAGTTCTTCTTCTAAAAGTTCTAGTGACGTTAATGGTCGAGTAGACATATGATATATTAATCCGATGTCATCACAAAAGACCCGCAGCCTATCACCACGGTTCCTTCATGGGTACCCTACCCCTAACCGCCCCCACCCGTATCACATCGTATTTTAGAATGCCTATAACGCCAAATGCTTTTAGAACTCATTTATAAGATGATCGCATTCCGATACGTACTTTATTAGTATTAATGTTCTGTTCTAAGGAAAAACGTTGAGAAAGAATCATTTATTAAAAAAACTGTCCGAGAAATGTCGTTAGCTGGAAAGTAAACCTCGGTAACAGTCGGTGGAAAATGAATTAAGGTAGTAGCCTTGCGACAATCGTTGGCAAAAGTATAGTGGGATATTAAGAGCAAACGTTACGTCCACTTCATATAGAACAGTCATTTATTTTCGCGGTGACTCTACTCTTAGAGCATATATATAAATAGAGAGAGAATATGGAGTGTGTCCAAAATATGTGCGAGAGAGAAAGGTATATGTTCCTATTTGTTCTCTATGCGCATGCGTCGAAAGTGACAGTTGTCAAGTCAGAGGTGTCTAGATATAATACGTGACAGTTGTTAAATATGACATTATATTGATGTAGAATAATGCAGATATGAATAAATAGAAATAAACTATATATAAATATAACTTAAAACGTGAGTTCTATCCACTCCAAATATCAACTGTGTTGGCCGTAATCCCTACAGCGATATATATGACGTTCATGAGTATATGTTTTCACTAAACGTTCACTGTTTTACCGACAGACGAGCTTTGTACCAACTAAAGAAATATAAATTCTTTACATATGTTTTATTTATTATATATTAATAGAATATTAAGATTGATTATATCTAGACAGCTGTCACTTTCGTCGCATGCGTATAGAGAACAAATAGGAACATATACCTTTCTCTCTCGTACATATTTTGGACACACTTTTATTCTATAGGCTATTCACACTCCATATATATATGCTTTAAGACTGTATCCAAGAATCATCTTATGTTTACTTCTTTCCAGTGTTAATTTTTCGTAACATGCAATAAGGCATTTAATAATCCTTTCCGAAGTAAAAAATTCAGTTCAGAACCAGTTTAAAATGCACTATAACTTTTTTAATTATAACACGATAAAAAACCAAATTAATTAAAAAAAAGAGTTAATAGATTTTAATTTTAATTAATGACTTTAGCTCATGTCGACGTCACGAACAACGAACAACGAGCAACAAGCATATCCGGAAACGTTATTACTGAGTGAAAAGTAAATTAAAATTTAAAAATGTATTTAAAAACCAATGTAATATGTGTTGAATGAAAATTCCGGTAATTAAGTTATTTAACAACGTGAAAATATTATTTTATAAAAATAAAAGAGTATTAAAAAAATGTAAAAACACACAAAAATGTTTTGTAGTTTATGACAATAGTGAAAATGAAATATATGTGAAATATAGTTGAAGAATCTTAAACAGATTCTTTCAATTTCTTAGCGCAAAAGCCCCTGAAATTTATGCAAAGTACAAAACACCTTGAATAATTTTAACCAAAACATAACGACGTTTCAAACCGCTAAAACTAATCTTTTATATTAAATCCTAAATGCTTCAAGTACTTTGCTTTAATCCTAACGAAATTAGCAAGAATACGCGTTAATTAATCCGCCTGACAAACTCTCATCAAG
The DNA here is from genome assembly GCA_963678705.1 of Panorpa germanica. NCBI lineage: Eukaryota > Metazoa > Arthropoda > Insecta > Mecoptera > Panorpidae > Panorpa > Panorpa germanica. The sequence goes on from OY783214.1 coordinate 3,841,924, forward strand.
TTACTCACAAAATGGCAAAGGTTATGTTTATATTAGTTGATAATAATAAATGTAAATAATGAAATGAACGCATGAATTAGTAATAATTAGATTTGGTTATTAAATTATAGTATTATCTAACTATATTCGTGAAGGTTTTGGTAAACCTGTGCTACCCTACACCCGTTTCTCATTACACTCTAGCGGTAGCGATACCGGTACTGGCACCAGCAGGAACTTCGAGATAGACCACCGCCATAGACCACCCTATTATACATCCAGGGGTTTTCAGGTTATTTACGTCATAATACTTCTTAATACGGGATTAAGTTCCTGAGGTTTATTTTAGGTTATATTTTATTCTTGAGAGCATTCTCTAATTGGAAAATTAATTAATGTACATAATTTACTACCCTTTTATATATATTATACACGGGGTTTTGAATAGTGCCAGCTTAGTGCTAGTTATTTACCTCTACATACCTTCTCCATATTGCATTATTTGTTTATTAAATATAGTGAGTTCCATTTACACATAGGAAATATAAAAAACCAAAAACGAATTTACTGAATATTAAATATATCGAAAACACTATACGCGGGCTGTTTGTATGTAAACTAGAATGCTAGAAGACTATAAGCAGATATTTGAAAGCAGAGAAAGTTGAATTTATCAATGAATCTAATTTAATCTCTACATTTTAAATACTCATACTCGTATTTATAGATTATAAATTATGTATTACAAAAGTTTATAAATATATATATTGTTTTAAGGTGAAACGATGCTTGGCCATTTTTTCTCGCGAAATATAGATGGCGATACTATACAGTAGGTTAAATATTATCAAAAAAACATGTTTTTTTTATGTTTAAATCGTTTTATGTAAGTAACTATAAACGCGAATCAAAATCTAAAGCTGCAATTAGTTAGATGAATAACGTATCTACATTTTAAGCTTTCTTACACTGACTTTTAATGAGTTAGAGTATTCCGAATACTCTATATATTTTTAAGTCTTAAGCAAAAGTTTGAGAACCATAATAAAGGTTATAAAATGTATGACAAACCCTTAGAAATGTTACCAGTCATATAAAAATAGAAACTTAACTAGAAAATATAGCAATATTCATTTTCAAAACTTATTTTTGGGGTTCCAACTCATTAAAAGTCAGTCGAAGAAAGCTTAAAATGTAGATACGTTATTCATCTAACTAATTGCAGCTTTAGATTTTGATTCGCGTTTATAGTTACTTACATAAAACGATTTAAATATAAAAAACATGTTCTTTTGATAATATTTAACCTGCTGTATAGTATCGCCATCTATATTTCGCGATCAAAAATGGCCAAGTATCGTTTCACCTTAAGTGTTAATAATTATAGAAAGTTGATGCACTCAAATAAATATATAAATTTAAAAAACCTCGTATAAATACAAATATTTGATTACAGTGCCTCTTTAAACTACATCTTTTAACTATTTTTTAATATAGTCACCATTTAAATACAAGCACTTGTAGTAGCGTTTCTTCAACTTGCAAATTTCTTCTGCATAAAACACATTTGTGATTTTTCCATTATTTTCAAACGATGACAAAAAGTCACTAATAACACTGTAACTTAGAAACTAATAAATTTCGACACATATCGTTTAAAGATTGACACTATCTAAAAATCATATGGATTTGCAAATAATGACGTCATCTGTATGTGTAATACGAACTTATTGAGTAATGTGTTAATGTAATTTGTAATTATAGAAATAGAAACCTATATTTACCTATATTATCAGTCAATAATAAAATATATCTTTCAGAGACAGTTCAATTCTAAAGTGTCGAGATTTAATTGTCCATTAAGTATAAAAAAATAACAAACTGTATAAAAAATATGTCTGTATTTCCACAGTAAATAAATAAATAATTGTCACTGTATATTAAATTGTGTTTGTCTTTGTGTTTCTTTGATAAATCTTTATAAGTTTTAACTATATTGAAACACTATGAAAAATCAGTTCAAGGTCAAATAAGTAAGTCTTCAAGATTTATGTCCTAAATATCTTATGAATTACTTAAGACCACTGATTCTTTTACGCAGTTTGTAACAAAGTTTTGAACGGAGATCATAATAATAAATAAAAATATCCAAAATTGGATAAATAAATCTCACATCTTAAATGTTGGATATTGTTATTATGTTATTTTAATTTATCAAACTTTGCCTTCTGATTAAAAATTGCAGTCCTTTCTTACTATAATTATTGTTGCATTAACAATCATCATAATTCTAATTTAAGTATGATGATAAAATAGTTGCATGTAATCAGGCGTCAATATATCTTACGTGATTATTAATTTAAAATAAATGGCTTCCAATTCTTCGGTATCCTCCAAATAACGATTAACATGCAAAAAAGAACGTATATCAAATATTCCACATTAGCTACTGTTATCTAATATAAAAAGAGGGTCGTAGAAATAGGGGCCAAACAATGTAAATCCAATCCCTTTGACGTTTTAATAAAAGGTTAGGGATGCAACATTTTTGGCCGCTTGACTGACTAAAGGTAGATATTGTAGTTGGGACACAGAATTCAATAACGCAAAGCTCGACTTATGTAAATTACGTTCCTCAAGCAGAAACCATATGTTGATGTAAAACCGATATGAATTTCTATGTGGTAATCGTAGATTTACCTATTTAAATAAGAAATTAATAAGACATACCTGAGCCATCAATCTGAGCCGTAAATATTTCTTCAAGCGCCATTAATTCTTCTTCTGGAGGCAAACCGGATGCACCAAAGCTGTCATGTTCAGGCCAAACTTCCCTACACAAAATAAAAATGTTAACAATGGGCTTGTGTCCTATGTCTTAATTTCTATAAAAGTGTACTATATATTGATAAAGTTGGTTACTAGAACCTCTAATGTTCAATTAATTTTTAATAACTCCTTATATGTTAAGAGATATTAACAATTAAAAAAGTCATTTTGTCTCTTTAATTATTAAAGGGATTCAACGTTGTACACATTCAAAATGCATGTGATATCACAACCGCTGCTAACCTTACACCTCATAAATCTCTGCTATATGTATTTATATATCAAAATATCAAATATGATTTACAGCTATTTCAAGGAACAATAAAATTCCAATATTATGTCTGCCGTAACAGGGTTAAATTAAATAAAAACTTATTATTCTTTGACTTGACTTGATTATTTCGACTACCAACAGCTACAAAACATTACCACAGCACTGACCTACTCAACAAATAACTGACGTATAAATGCATTTCACGTGATACAAATATGGCCGACCATTTCTAGCGCTAAAACTACAATTCAAACTTTTAATTGCTATATCTCCGTCGATATTTAGATATTTAATAAAATAGACACGCCAATACACATTTATTAACATCAATTTCAATCAACAATTGAAAAATCGACCATTAAAAAATAAGGACACAAACCCATTTGAATTAGATTACGTTTAAAAATAATTAAGTGTTTTACCTAGCTGCTCGTATTAGAGCTATAGCTTCTTCATAATTTTCCTTAGCTAATAACCGTTGAAGTCGTTTCATACAGTCAACTCTGAAATAAAACATAGATTGAAATTCTTATGTATAGGTATGAATAAATATTCTATACGGTTAAATGAAATATTCACTTTTGTTCTTCGTTTTCTTTGTCACTGGCAGCGTCAAATGGAATTACGTCAGATGGTATTTCAGCGCCGTCTCCTGTGAGTATGGCAGATATCTGAGGTGCCATCGACGCCCACCTGTCTTCCCGTGACATCTTAGGTGCCTTCTTCGGAACCGATTCTATAACATAAATAAAAATCAACTCCTGAAGTTTATCGATAAATATATTTTATATTAAATGAAAACTAACTTTTTGCTTTTCGCTGTTTCGTTTTCTGCTGAACTAAAATGGCTCCGCTCACACCTTGAGATTTGCAATACTTTTCCAACATTTTACAAAAAATGTGTCCTGTCTCAATTAAATCTCGAAGAAATGCTCTATAATATAACAGTTTTATATAAAGTTCAGAAAGAAAACGTGGGAGCAGATATAATAAGAAAAAAGCAATTTACTTAGTGTTTTTAATTTCATCATAACTCAGGAGTAAGTGGATTATAGTTTCTCTGTATTCCAAAACGTAGAATATCGTTCCTTGCAAAGATCTAGAAAGAATCCCAGCTTGTTCATCGGAGCATTTGTTCAGAGCTTGCAGACTCATTAGAAATTCTCGATATGTCTGAAATAAATTTCGAGTTAATTTCGTGAAAAATTCGAATATGCGAAACTCACATATTTTTCTGTAATAATTTTACATTTTATCCACAATAGTTATTTAACAAATCAATAGCATAACATTTCAATATCAAATTAATGAAACTATGGCCCAATACGTAAGTGTTTTAAAAAATTTAAGTTCTAATGATTACAAATCAAATAATGATATTTTGACATGCAAAATTAAGGAGCTGTAAAATAAAAATAATACCATAAAATTTATGTGGATACCGGGACATTGTGGAATAGAGGATATGAAATTGCGGATAAATTAAAAGGAATCAATAAATTTGGAAATTGAGAAGAAAGTGAAATTACCTTCATATGAAATTTTTAATATAATCAAAAAATTAAACTTCAATTTGAGAAACCAAGATTTCATTAACAAAAGTCAGTTAAAAGGAAGAGATTATTATATGTTACATCCAAATTTAAGTAAGAAAAGATGGTTTAAAAATGAGTCCAGCTAAATTATATCAACTATAATCAGTATCAAAAGTAATCGTTGCAAAACTCCAGCTCACCTGTACAAAATTAGTATTAAATCTGACGATAGATGTCAATATGGTGAAGAAGGAACTTTAGATCATATTAAATTTGAATGCATAAATTATAGTTTAGAAAGATCAAAATTCAATAGTGAAATATTAGATGTGATTAAAACTTTTCGTGTACTAAATTTTTGTTAAGTGATTCAAAATTAATTAGTGTATTATTTAAATATTTAGATATTTGTAAAATAGAATTATAAAATGTGAAATATGTAAAAAAATGTTTGATGGTGGCTATGACGAATAAAAGTCAAGGCAAATCAGAAATGGACAACACAGAAAGACAATCTTTATGTTTCATAGAATACAAAAATATATTTTTCGAAATAATCGAATTGGATTTAAAAGATATTACCTGTACAGCGAGATGCAACCTTCTTGCCCACAGCTTAATTTGTTGCTTATCTGTTACTTGCATGTCCATAAATTTTTCAGCACAATTTAAAACCCAATGGAACCAAGAATTATTGAACGTTTCACTATAAAAAATTTAAAAGTTTAAGAAAATGCATTTGATTTTTTAATTTCTGGTCACTAAAATGACTGCTGATTAGAAATGAAATAAAATATAATAAAATAAGTTTTATTAAACCCTGGCACTACCATGTTTTTAATAATGCAAGCACATGTCTTGTACCATACTATTACATAACCACAAAAATGTGTTTATCCAAGCGAAAAATTGTTACAAAGCGTATAAAATTGAATCTTAAAAGACCTCATAAAATAAACAACAGAAGATTAAATGTCATTCAAAAAGAAAATAAACAAAAATAATTTACCTGACATATTGTAACTTAAAATCATTCAAACGATTAAACTCCATAAAAAATCGTACGGCCCAAAGAAGATAGGACTCGTCTGAGACGTTAGTCATATTATTCAAAGCACGGTGGACCTCTCTTGTGATGGTGTTGTATGCAGAAGCCAACATCTCTAGGCAGAACTCCCGTAGAAACAACCTGAATGATAAATATGCTAAATAACTGAGGTTATAGTTGAAGAGATAAAAACAGAAGGAAATAAATCAGCAATAAAGAATGTAATAATGTAAGGTACGCGTAAGAAACGCAATATGAAAAATGAAACTGAATGAGTGCGGCAAAATCAAATTTTATAGATTTAGATTGTGAACTCATTTTTTAAGGGTCAATTTTTATTTATTTATTGTTTATAAACGTATATTGGCGTTTTTATTTTATTAAATATCCAAAAAGTGAAGGATATAAATCTATTTAAAGTTTAAATTTTACTTTACTACGTAATATTCCTGTTAAAAACAATTGTAATGGGTTTTATGCATGAATTTATGAATCTATTGCTATCTCACCTAACAGATACTGCTGATCTTCTCTCACAAGATTCCCCAGCAATAATTAATTTGTTCTTCGGTCTTCTTTGACGCGGTTTTTGTGCATTAAAATCCAAATCTTCGGCTTTATCAATAACCTTATGACAAATGACATCATTATCTGAGATTGACTTCACGTCCTTAAGAACATAAGTCCCCACAAAACGGGAATGACGACTGGAAGGAGGAAGACGTCGCGTTCCTAGCACTGTGGAGTAAACAAAAGAGTATTAGCACCTGGATTAAGAAATGGAAATGACGAAAGGGGAGGACAGGATAGGAGAGATAAAAACTTTAGGCTCCGTCATAGAGTGTGGAATTTGAAAATAAAATATATACTCAGTCATTTAAAAATTTTATTAAACTTTTAAATGTGATGTCGGGTTTAAATCCCGGATGAAGGTAAAATAAGAAGGACAAATACTGAGGGTGTGTTAAAATAGACTAAGAGATGAGCTGAAAGAAAAGATAAAAATTAAGACACGGTTAACAACCCCATTATAGAACAGGTTGGCTGGAAAGGACACATGTTTATATATTTTCAAAATTGCCAGTATTTCAGTGTTCCAGGTCAAAAATGGGACACAACTGTATCAAGAAGAGGAAAAGTTTTAAAACAAAAGTTGTATAAAATTTCAGAAACATTAATAAGAATTACATGTATTTTGTACATAAAATATTTAAAACTGTAGTGGTTAGTATGTATATGATAAAGAAGTTAAAAAATAAATAATAAAAAAACTAGGTCAAAATATATGTACATTATCCTTTCAGAGCAACAAAAGAATATTCATTTTATTCTAGAATATAAAAAATTCAACGCTAAAAAATTACAGTATTATATAAAATACGAACAATACTACATCCGGAATAGACAAGAATTAATTGCAGACTTAGAAAATCGTGCTCTATAATGCTGAGCTCGACTTTTGCAGAAAATGCGCCTCCTTTTGAAAGTGCATATCTCTCGTCAGCATAAAGTAGAAAAGATATTCAATCAATTATATAAATACCTTTTGCTTTCTCTGTTTGTCTTGCAGTTACCAGTTCTCGTTCATCTCGCTCTTTCTCTGTTGTACTGCGTTGTAATGAAGCATCTGCAAGCGTCGCTACATTCTATGAAAATTAAATAGTTTTATACTGCTTCTGTAGAGACATTCTTTTTTATTCTTGTGTTTATACAAATTGCATCGGGTTGTTTATAAATATTTATAGAAATGTTTTTCGCAAACAAAGCATCACTTTTCTTTTGATAACTACAGCTTTATATTCATGCATTTTAGATTTGAAAATAATAAGCTATTAAAGTGCTTCTGTCATAGAATTTATTTTAATGATTAAAAACAATGTAGAAATAATGCTACAAAACGCACAAAGAGATTGTCTTTAATAATTATATTCGTTTTTACATCAACTAAACGTGGCGTCTCCAGTGCTGCATTAGTAACCCCCGTAGGCCCTTGGACTACGTGTATTGTGAGGTACCCAGTAACAATTATAAATAAATTCAATTCAATTATGCCCAGTTACTTGCTTTGGGAACCATATTTAGCTTATGAATCATTCTTTACTCAAATACCTTCTTTTAAATGAGGTTTTCTAAATTAAACATCTGCATTATTAAAACTAGAGTGGCGGATTCGGAAAAAAAGAACTTTGGGACTCTGCAGCTCTGATTAAAGTACTACTGATTCAAAAGTAAACAGTCTACATATAGTTATCACATATCAAAAAGTTAAAATGTAATTTAGCATTCATGTTTTCCTATAGCAAACAAAGATTTAAATATTTCCAAATGACTGAGCACGCCTGATACACATACATCTACATATACGACTCTATAAAATTTTAATTGAATTGGTCTATTTGATAGACTATACGATCCGCTTCCCGATTACGTTAATTAGAGCAATATATAAATTAAAATGATTTAAATACTAAAATAAAATAAATAGATATATACTCACTTGTTCCCGAAACATAAGGCAAATTATTTCCAGAGCATGTAAATGATATTGATTTTCATGTTCAGAGCTTGCAATATAAAGAACTATCTCCAGGAGTCCTGATCGGTGGAATGCCCACAGCACCTAAAAGGACCCAAGAAATGTAGATATGTTTTATGCAAATTTAATCTTAGTATTTATAAATGCTTAAAATTATCAATTTTATTTAAATGATCCAGAAACTTCTGTTAGTAACTGTTAAGAGTTTTAATATTCTCATTTAAATATATTTATTTGTGACATTAAATTATAAACAGAATGGAAGCATATTGTTCTGTCACAAAGAGGATTGTTTTCAAGAAAATAATTTTATAAATGACTGTAAAAACTGTTACAAACTTTGAAATATTATTTAAATAAAGTACATTCTATAACAGCTGGAATGATTTAAATCTCTCGGCAGGTATAGCATTTACAACTTCTAAGTCTTTCTAAAAAAAAGCAATAAAGCTGATAAGATAATTAGCCACGGTTTGCTGTAAAATATCGTAAAAAGAGATATTGTTATTCTGCTACTAATTTTTAAATTAATGCCTATATTAAAGATTTGTCTATTCAAGTATATCAAATAAATCAAGTAAAATAACACTAATTTAAATGTAGGTATTGTCTAAAAATATCTAATTAGTTTTAACGATAAGAATATAAATGAAACGGAATAATAGACTATCTTGTATATATTTTGTCTAAAAAGTCCTTAATTTAACAAAAAATAATATTTAACAAATGCTGATTTATCAAATAAGTATATAACAAAATTCAATGCTACAAGAAAAATAAAACCCCAAATATTTACTTTTCCATATACCTTTATACAGTGATACCAAGAAATCATCTTCATTAGTTTAACAATGTAACATTTTCGTGACATATTCTACATATTCTAGAGCGAAGATACTGAATTAGACTAACTTGATCATGCAGACTAGCATCGTTATCTGCTCTTCTTTCAACGTCTGGGCTAGACGGTACCTGGAGTACATTTCTTGCTAATACTAAAATACGTTCTATCAGCAAACCAGTGTCTTCGGAACGCTCCGCCCAATCCTTTAAATAGTTAAATAACATAGTTAATTATACGTACAAGTCTAACCCAATTATTAAAAATAGGTCGACAGTATATGTAATACATAGTTGATAACTTAATAATTTACAGTGTAATAGAGAATCAATACATACAACTTCTAGTGCCTCCTGTATTCTCGTGGACAAAGCAGCCCAGACACCTTGTGAGGCCATGGCTTGTTTGTACCCTTGCAAATGTTCCACTATCTCTAAATAAAATCCACGTCCTGGTCCATCTGTAGGCAACTGTTCTCGGTAGAGCAGCAATGCGGGATTCGTAAGGTTAACCAGCAACCTAAAACAACAATGATACGTTACATATATAATATCATAACTAGTATAATGTGTTTCCAATTAAAAAAAATTGTGTATAAAAAGTCTTAGTAGGAAAGCAACAGGTGTTACACAAAAAAAGTACCTCAGTAAAACGTCGGACAACTCTTGCTCTTTAGAAAATGTCATCAGCATGGGTAACAAATCAGTCTCAAGTACCTTGGATCTTCCCAGGTGACGACGATATTCATGAGTATCTCCATCTCGACGTAAAATCCATATTAAATGCTAAAAACAAGTTATGGTGACTGGCATAACCTAATAAACTGCATATAACAAAGAACACTTAGAAATCTTACTTTAAGATTTTGTAAAGCATCCGGCTCTGCATTATATGTATTGCCTTCGCTGTGCCCCAAAGAGGCACAAGTAACATCTAAATCGATTAATAACGAAGTCATATTTAAGGTTATACAATTGTTTTCAACTGTTTATTACAGTAAAAATTAAGAACTTGTTAATGTTAGAAAACAACAAACAATAAATCACATATAGTTTAATATTACACATTTAAGACTGCATATTATTAAAATAATTAAAATCACTTGTTGATATATATTATCGATCAACTCTCAAGAATAACAATAATCAAATAACAGTGACAGAAGTGACAGCTGCCCCTGCACATGGTTAACCCGGTAAATAATAAACTGGCGCCAATTTAAATGCAGTAGTGCCACTGTACAGAGTTATACATTTAAGCGGTAAGATCAAATTGGAATAAATATTAACAAACTAATTAAACTAATTCAAAATGGATTAATCTGATAATATTTAGTTCCTATTTGGTTTATTCAATATGTAAATTCTAAAAATGAAGGAGCTATTTATACCAACCAATTTCTATTTACCCTGAAGTCACAAAAAGTCATATATCCTTTTTATTGTAATGTAAAAATCTCTAAAAAGAAATGTTGCTTACTCGGCAACACAAATAGCTATCAGCATCAGCATTGAGTAGCGACAGTATTATTGCAGATATATTGCACACAAAGTTTGACCCTAGTTGACTTCAATAGCAACTTTTGTACTAGCATAAAAAATAAAATAAAAAAACGCCTTAAGTAAATGCATGTTGTAAAAGTTTTGGCTGTGTATTTTTATAGCTTGTTTATGGATATGGATATACTTTGAGTGAAATAATATAATGGTATGAAGTAAACCCATTGTTAAAATAGCGAAGTACTGTAGACAGTGGATGAAATGAGTTTCGCTCTGATTTACCGTTTGTCAAACCAAAATAGGGTTCTTAAATAATTTTCAAACGTTCTATAGTTTTATAAGTATTGTGACAATCAAGGATCTATTTTGTATTCAATGGGCTTGTGTCCTCATTTTTTAGTGGTCGATTTTTCAATTGTTGATTGAAATTGATGTTAATAAATGTGTATTGGCGTGTCTATTTTATTAAATATCTATATGTTGACAGAGATATAGCAATTAAAAGCAATTGTAGTTTTAGCGCTAAAAATGGTCGGCCATATTTTTATGACGTGAAATGCATTTTAACGTCAGTTATTTGTTGAGTAGGTGCTGTGGTAATGTTCTGTAGCTGTTGGTAGTCAAATAATCAAGTCAAATCAAGAATAATAAGTTTTTATTTTATTTAACCCTGCTAAGGCAGACATTATATTGGAATTTTATTGTTCTTTGAAATAGCTGTAAATAATATTGGATATTTTGATATATAGATACATATAGCAGAGATTTATGAGCTGTAAGGTTGGTAGCGGTTGTGATGTTACATGCATTTGGAATGTGTACAACGTTGAATCCCTTTAATAATTGAAGAGACAAAATGACTTTTTTAATTGTTAATATCTCCCAACATATAATGAGTTATTAAAAAATAATTGAACATTTGAGGTTCTAGTAACCCATTTTATCAATATATAGTACACTTTTATAGAAATTAAGACATAGGACACAAGCCCATTCTTTTATATGTTATATATTAAGTATTCTTATTCTGTCTAAGTTCTCTCTTTAAAACATTTTTTCATTAGCATCATGACTGACTGACATTGTATGCACTTTCCATCAGCTTAGAAAGGTAGCTCTACCTACTAATAACATGCAAAACATAGGAAGCTATCCGAGAAACAAGATATCATAGCATTCGATACGATATGTTTCTTCGCAAGGCATATCTTATGAACAAGCTATAAAAAGGATAACGATCGGCGAATATGACTTAGCAATTGAAATCGCCGTGAAACAATAAGGAAAAAAAAGGTGGCTGTCACCCACAGTTTGTTTGTATGCAGCATATGCTAATGGGCTTGTGTCCTATGTCTTAATTTCTATAAAACTACTATATATTGATAAAGTTGGTTACTAGAGCCTCAAATGTTTAATTATTATTTAATAAGTTGCTATATTTTAGGAGATATTAACAGTTAAAACAGTAATGTTTTATTCTTGAAATACAAACTAAATCTGCGTGTAATGTCACATCCGATTCCTACTCTCTTCACTTGTATGAATTGCCATCTCTTTTATACAACAGTGTGTCAGTGATACGTCAGTTATTACTTACATCTGAATCATGCAACCCATAATATTTTATATTATGAACGTTGTGAACAAACAGAGTGGAACTCACGGAGTGGAACGGACTACTTGCGACCTGTGACCTGCGACCTGTGACCTGCGACCTTTTTAGTAAGGTGTATAGGAGTTGCTCCGCATACACACACTTTTTCATAAGAGGAAGTTACTACTTTAATGTATATCAATAGACCACTGTATTGTTATGAGAAAATGTCCCAATAATTTTCAAAGGAAATAGCAAAATGTTTGAACATAAATTAAATCAATGTACGTTATAGTTAGTAAAATCGTTTATAAATAAATAATATTAGCTAATTTGAGTTCTCCTGCATTTCTTCTTCTATTTTCCAATAGATGGCAGTTTGATGTTAATACACCAATTCAACTATACATCCCGCCATGTTCAAAACAAAAGAACAAACAAAGCAAAAGCACTATTTGTTGTCTTATATCTGACTGGACACTTTTTGGTCCTAACATTACAGAAGAGCTTGCCAAATTCTTTATCGTAGCGTAAAGAAAAAAATCCATTTCCTGTAAAATACTATAAATTTGAAGAAAACCTTCCTGTCCCCGGAGGCGGAGGAAAAATAGACTTGCTGAGTATAAATTTTCACGAATATATGCTTGAAACTCCTTAAAAAACTTTTTATATTTTATTTTATTTCCATTGTAGTCTGAGACTTGATCGAAAGTGAAGTTTTATATGTAACAAATAATAAATATCAAAAGTAGGGTATGTTACATATATATATAAAATATATATATGACACGCTACTTAGTTATGTGCATATATAAACATAAATAAGTTACAGTATTGTATATATTATGTTACTATATAAAATGTTTAAAGGATAGGTGGTTTATAGCAATCACTTGAGATTATGTACTTTGCATACATATAAGTTTGAATATCTTTTGTTTACGGAAATATTACACGCCTACAATTTCCGGATAGGCTACTACAATAACTTATATATAAAATAATTTAGAAAATAAAATAAAAATCCGTGTTAGTTAAAGACTTACTGTATATATATACTGGGTGGGTGGTTGAGTGGAGGGGGTGATTTTTCTAAGTAGATCGGATTAGAGAATGGAAAGCTTTTATCGCTACAAACTTCACAGTTTTATGGTTCATGCTTTTAACAACATTATAAGTAAAGAAAGTACTCAGACTCCTGACCCCAGACCCCAGACTTTGTACCCTAAACTTATCCCAGATATTTTAATCTATAAATTCGAGTATTCATGGTCTCGTGATTATATTTTTTCAATATATTTTTAGATAAACGAAATACGCGGCTTTTAAAACTTTCTAACTATTGATAAAACCATCATCCATCGTCTACGTCTCCGTCTACGCCTTCGTCATCTTCGTCATCTTCCTCCACAGATTCGTGCTTTTACCAGAGCCTCAATGTTCCGTCATTATATTTTTATTTATATTTCATTAAAACCGCTGTCAAAACGTTTCATTTTTCTGGCTAATTAAATTTGTTTAGATCGGTATTTATATCTCAACTGATTGAGCCCTTGTCATATTTCTTTGCGGTTTTTGATTAATTACCTGCGACGTTCTATTTTCGTTATTTTCTTCTTACGCCTTTCTTATTTTAGTGATGAAAGATATAGTCCAGTCGGTATTTTCCCTGGCGCCTGAATTACTGGCAACACATATATCAGTCAGAAGCAAATTATGAACAAATATAAATAACTAGCTGTCCCGGCCACGCGTTGCTGTGCCTAACGTTTTTGTCATATTACATTACATAGCGCCATCTATTGAATATTTACTCAATCTAGTCAACAGAATATTTACTCAATCTAGTCAACAGATGTCGCCATCATCGTCGCCAGATGTCATATGTCATATACAGATAATTAATAGACAAATAATTTGCAATAAGATAAATAAATTGAGATGTAAGCTATCCTATCTTTCAAGTTGGATCAAACTGCACACGGTGTACAAATTTGATTAAAATCGGTTAAGTAGTTTAGGAGTCCATCGCGGACAAACTCGGACAAACATGTGACACGTAATTTATATATATTAAGATTAGATAGACTATTTTTCAAAACGAAAATGTATTGATTTCTTCATATTTTTTGATGCAGTTATATCCATTTATATTTAAGAAGACAAACTGCTTTAAAAAAATTGAACAATTTGGATTTTATAAATCCATAAATTTTAAAAACCTTTTATGAATTTCAAATTAGTTCACAGTAACGCAGTTCGTCTTCTTAAACATTAATGGCTATAACTGCATCAAAAAACATTAGGAAATCAATAATTTTTCATTTTGAAAAAAATGTCCATGAATTTTTAGAACCCCTTATAAAATCCAAAATATTTAAGATATTTCAAATTCTTTAACGCAGTTCGTCTTCTTAAATATAAATGGACTAGAGTTTACCTCCGTCGCAAACGAAGTCTTTAAGTATGTATGATTTGAATTCAATAAAATAATTTGTAATTTCGTTTCAAATTTTAATTCCATTTTTAAATTGAAATATTTAACTCGTTCTATATTAATTTTACATGTAAAAACTAATATTTAAAATAGGGTAAACAAAGTTAGGATATGGCTTCCAAGGATGTTTACTGAATTTGACTGGACTACCCGAGTCAACGCTTTGCTCCGTGCTGAAGTCTCCAATGTATTTGACGTATTGTTATGATGTCTACAACCTAATGGTAGAAAGAGGGGCTATTATTAAGGAAAGGCAACGAAATATACAAGAGGGTGTGCTCTGTTGGCCGTGGTGGTGATGAAAGTGGGCAATATGCCGACGTACCGACAACAGTCTCGAAAAATCATGGAATTGGGGGAGAATATATCGTAGCTGAAATCGTTTCGGACGGCCATCGCTCGGTATGGCCATACCGAGAACTTGAACACTGGTCGACGAAGATAACAAAGTTTACCAGCACCACAGATGGGAAAAACAGTCATAAAAATGTATTATTCATTTTAAATAAACTTTAATTTATTTTCAATTAAAATAGATTTTAAACTGTAAATAATTCTTGTTATAATCTCGCTTGCACCGTTCCGCAGTATCTTTCTGTACCCCTTGTCCGCAGGCAACCATTTTAACTCATTCTCTTGACGCTTTCGGATTTCACCACCTTCTGTTTTCATTTACGGCGGAAACAGATTAATTTTATATATGAGCATGTTACTAAACTATGAACGAGAACGTTGGTGTTGTATTTAGAAGGCTGTATATAGAGTGAGAAGAATGTAGACGAAGGTGCAGTGACGGACCAAAAATTCGGAGGACTCGAAGCAAAATCAAGTTTTCAGGCTAAGCACATGAAATATTAAACTTATAGAAATAAATTTCTATCAATAATTCTCTTCGGTAGGTAGGCATAGTGTACTTCTGTCATACGAAATTGTCTTTTATCGAATGCCGTATATTGATATATTTTTACATAATTATACTTGCCGCCAAGTCTGAGCGGAACCAGAAACGAGACATTTTGCTTTATAAAGTAATATTTATAATTCCTGTTATGCAAACAATAAATCTCTCATACACGTAGTAATTCATATTTCAATTACCTAAGTAGAAAATATCTCTTTTAAATAAACAATACAAACATTTTCTTATAATGATCATTTAAATTAATGTAGTAACTTCATTCGATTAAATATACATATTATAGTTTTCTTAAGTTGGTAGTACAGTTACTGTTCTGTCATACAGAAATATGAACAGCGGGAGTTCCAAACAAGTTTCAAATTATTTATGTGTTAAATAAGTGCTTTGCTAAATATAACTAAGTTGCTGAGATTATAAATAAGTTTCTAAAGTTTCATTTAAAGTATTTACTTTTTATAGTTTTATTAGTTGGAAATATTTACGCGACTGTCAAATGACGTATCTTTATCTTTCTTAATCTTAAATCAATATGTACTATATAGTATTATTATTATTTAAATCAATAATCTAATAAAATAGAATGTTTAATTAGTGTGGTATATTTCAAAGATTTATTTTCTTTAACTAGTGTTTTTTAAATAATGTCATAACCTAAAATGTGTATTGTGGACTGAGTAATAATAGTTATCAAAAGTGACAGGAACATGGAGATCTATTTATCAGGGTATATGGAACATATATTAAGGTCAGACATTTCTTTTTAATTTAATATTTTGAATTTAGATTCACTTAGAAAGTAGACATTGAAGTACTGAAATCTTTATAGTCAGTAAAAGTTTCAAAGTAATAAACATAAATACCAGGAATTTCAATTGTAAATCCTCCGAACTAAACATAAATCCATAAAATCCATAGACAGGATGAATTCTTGTCGGGATAAAAGTCTTGAACGTGGAACGCCTCTTTAAAGGGAGGATTTCAATGAAAATTGAACAGTGTAAAACATGTAATGATGATTATAGTGAAACTGGGTGAAATTGAGAAAATAGGGGGAAATTCGTATAGCAGGAACACATGGGAACAATGCAATTACAATCCCTTATATACTCGAAATGTTGTGTCACCAGTTCAGCAGTTCGGCACACGTGTTTGTTATTAGGTTATGGTGTGGGTGTATACAGGGCCGACCCAGGGGTATATACCGTTCTCAGGCTAATTGAGTTTGGAATTTAATCAAAACGCGTTGTATACTGAGCCCCTTTCCTGGGTACAGGAGGGGCTCATAAGTTCAAGAGCCTTCTTTGTCAGTATACATTAAGAAAAAAGTGTTGACTATACGGTGACAATTAAACTTTAAAAACGCTGTGATAATTTCTACACAATATGTCTTTTTAAATCAGAAGTATTTTTATCTAATAAATTCACTGATTGATCATTTGGTTGATTGGATGAATTTGTTAATTCTTTCTTTAACACTCTTTATACAGAAGTCGTGGTTTATGTAATTAGTGTTGACAGAGATGTGACTTTTTGAAATGCATGTACTTCAAATGCAAATATAAAATGCCTATTTAATTATGCGCTGTACCATTTAAATTTTTCTTTGACAACGCCGCACCACTCGTTCGAACATTTTCGAACATTTCTTTTGTCCTCAACTGAACGGATAAGGAAACGGATGATGTGAAGAATTCAAAATGGACGAATACAAAAGAGTTCCAAATAAAATGTAGCAGGCAATGTTTTACAAAAGAAAAAGAATCAGGTCATGAAACGGTGTTAGCAGAGTCGCATAATTAGAATGGAAAAGTACTGCTTTGTGGTCGTAGAAACGAAAGTCTTTTTGGGCGAGCATCTACAGATCGACAACACTGCATTTTATTAATAGGCTTGTGTCCTCATTTTTTAGTGGTCGATTTTTCAATTGTTGGTTGAAATTGATGTTAATAAATGTGTATTGGCGTGTCTATTTTATTAAATATCTAAATGTTGACGGAGATATAGCAATTAAAAATTGGAATTGTAGTTGTAGCGCTAGAAATGGTCGACCATATTGCAATTTAACGTCAGTTATTTGTTGAGTAGGTCAGTGCTGTGGTAATGTTTTGTCGAAATAATTAAATCAAGTAAAGAATAATAAGTTTTTATTTTATTTAACCCTGTTACGGCAGACATAATATTGGAATTTTATTGTTCCTTGAAATAGCTCTAAATAATATTTGATATATAAATACATATAGCAGAGATTTATGAGTTGTAAGGTTGGTAACCTGTAAACTTGTCAGAGTTCTGTCAAGAATATATCTCTTTTACGCTCTGCTGTATAAAAGAGATAGCAACTAGCGGTTGTTATGTCATATGCGTTTGGAATGTTGTACAACGTTGAATCCCATTAATAATTAAAGAGACAAAAGTACTTTTTTAATTGTTAATATCTCCTAACCGAGTTATTAAAAAATAATTGAACATTTGAGGATCTAGTAACCCACTTTATCAATATGTAGTACACTTTTATAGAAATTTAGACATAGGACTCAAGCCCATTGTACTAATTGCATTAATTGTATTTATTACTTAAATTTAACTAAGATAAACTAAATCGACGATCAGTAACATCAAATATATATTTTCTTGAAGTATTTATTGTTGCTCCACGATAGTAGTACAAAAATTTTGATGGTTATTTGCTTTGGTTGAGGGAGGAATAGCGACTGGTGAGAGAGTGGGGACTGGGCTGACATTTTCTTAGCAGACTGAATGGATACCTCACAAGTTTGTTAATGGCATTGCATTCCTATAACTAAATTCTATATTTATATAATAAAATAACGTGGTTATCGAAAAACCAAAAGGAAATTGAGTAAAATAGATAGAAAATATATGAGCTTTATGTTTTGTGAGAAAGTGCATGAAATACGTCGAACAAGGCGTAAGGAATGTAATTATATATACATTAGGAACGAAAGTGCTCGGAAAATGGCGGAATTACAGGAAAACAAACATCATGGGGCTTGTTTATTAAGAGTACTTGTAACAGGGTGGCCAAATGGACACATAAATATGATATTTAAATAATATGTAAATGTAAAATATCAGAGAAGGTTTTGTTCAGACTAAATATACCCCAGAGGTACAGAGTCGGATTAGGCCAGCAAGAATATTATTGCAAATTCTTTAGAAGCTGTCTTGTTACAGTGAGTGCTTGTGCATTGTTCTTACAATTTATAAAATTGCAGTTTATACTCATAACATTTCTCAGTAGGTGTATTTATTTATTTCCTGAGAAATTAAACAGTTTTTACTGTGGTTTAAAGTTTGTGGTTAAAGAACGCAAATCTCAAAGAGTAATAATAAGTTTTAAAAGTATAAAAGATTGTGAAAACCGGAATGATAAGGATGGTATTACCCCCAGAATCTCACGCGTCTGTGCTACTAGATCTGAAGAAAAATATTTGAATCAAAATTTTACAAGCTGAATATTTTCTGTTCTATGCGTGGGGCCTCCAGAATCGCAGTGCCCGTACTTTTGTTGCATGGTCAATCCAACACTGCACAACTCCCAAACCTACGTTTTTTTAGCAAAGGTGAAATTTTGAGAATAAATAATGAAATACAGAGTTAAGTAGATATGCCCTAACTTCTTGATAGTAACAAACCTAAATTCCTTCTTTGTTTTCCTAAGCTTCCTTCCATTTGTTCTCCTTCTTTCTTATCTTTCTCCTTACTTCCGTCTTCCACCCACTTTTCTTACAATATCTCCAACACTGACTGTTTTTGGAATTTCTGTTGTCTCTTCCTTCTTCTCTTTTTACACTAATTCTTCCTGCTCTTTCCTCTCACAAGTTTTCCTTTTCTCTCCACATATTCTGCTAAATTTCCATTAGATTAAAAGGTCTGACTTAAAGTCCTACTACGCCGCAGTTTCACCATCCCTGCTCTAAACATTTGATATATGTTTTTCTCTCGGTCATTCGTGCTACAAGACCATCAGCTAGTGTCTAGGCCGAACCTTTTAAATTATACATAATCGTCTGACTTTAGTGATGACTTGTTTTGTACAGAGTATACTTTATTTTATTATAAGTCTTCTTAGGAGTAGCGCTGAGTGGGAGTGGGAAGTGCTGACATCTCTCGGATGAATCATCAAATCTTTTAAGCGGATTACAAAATATGTTTGATAAACAGATAGGATTACTTTGAAGATTTACTTAGTTTAGTTATATCGTTGTTGTATAAGAGGACTTGGCTTTGCTTAGTCTGGTTTATTCAGTCGAGAGCCCAGCCCGAAGCCGAACACTATGCTATTGTAAGATTCTGATTCTTTTATTTATTAACTAAGTTTTTCTGCACACATCGATCGTCCTGTTCATTAGAACGATATTTCCGAGAAACCGTAATGGGCTTGTGAACTATATTGATAAAGTTGGCTACCATAACCTCAAATATTTAGTACTGTTTTAAAGAAATGGGCTTGTGTCCTCATTTTTTAGTGGTCGATTTTTCAATTGTTGATTGAAATTAATGTTAATAAATGTGTATTGGCGTGTTCATTTTATTAAATATCTAAATATTGACGGAGATATAGCAATTAAAAGTTTGAATTGTAGTTTTAGCGCTAAAAATGGTCGGCCATATTTGTATGACGTGAAATACATTTTAAAGTCAGTTATTTGTTGAGTATGTCATTGCTGTGGTAATGTTTTGTAGCTGTTGGTAGTCAAATAATCAAGTCAAGTCAAAGAATAATAAGTTTTTATTTTATTTAACTCTGCTAAGGCAGACATAATATTGGAATTTTATTGTTCCTTGAAATAGCTGTAAATAATATTTGATATTTTGATATATAAATACATATAGCAGAGCTTTATGATCTGTAAGGTTGGTAACCTTACACAAGGATTGTGATGTCACATGCACTTTGGAATGTGTACAACGTTGAATCCCTTTAATAATTAAAGAGACAAAATGACTTTTTTAATTGTTAATATATCTTAACATATAAGGAGTTATTAAAAAATAATTGAACATTTGAGGTTCTAGTAACCCACTTTATCAATATATAGTACACTTTTATAGAAATCAAGACATAGGACACAAGCCCATTAAGACATGAATTACAAACTCGTTCACACATACGCTTTTTTAGGTACTCGAGTTAAAATAAGTACTAAAGTAAAATAGAAAAACTCTTCAAGTTTTAAATAAGTTTCTGAAACGTAATTATTGTCAGTATGATTGATAGTTTCACTAGTACAGTGACGTCACACGAGTTACGTATAGCAGTGTGTGTGTGTGTGACACAAATATTTACATCAGGCAGAGTAGAGTAGAGTAGTGTAACGAAACCCGTTTTAGAATCAATGCAACATTTTAAAAGCTTTCTTCATATTACTCTATAGAAAATTAAAAGCTTTTAAGAATGATCACTCCGTCATTGTCAAAACAGGAAGCAATTATCAGTTTATCATTGTCAATGTTAAGTTCTTGTTCACGGCGAAGCGCGGGAAGGGAAAGGAAGGCAACATTGTCATTCTGTTAAAAATACATTGTTAAGTTAGGTAGTGTAACTTTAAAATTAGACTGCATGTTAATATGAGACTATCTTATGTTTGTACTATCACTTGTTTTTAGTTTTCGATTGAAATAAACTTAGATCATATATATATGGAGTGTGAATAGCCTATATTTCCTATAGATTAAAAATGTGTGCGAGAGAGAAAGGTAAATGTTCCTATTTGTTCTCTATGCGCATGCGTCGAAAGTACCATCTGTCTAGATATAATAAATATTAATATTCTATTAAGATATAATAAATAAAACATATGTAAAGAAATTATATTTCTTTAGTTGGTACAAAGGTACTTTTACTCTGTCGGTAAAACAGTGACCGTTCAGTGAAAACATATACTCATGAACGTCATAGATGTCGCCAACACAGTTAATATTTGAAGTGAACAGAACTCACGTTTTTAGTTATATTTATATATAGTTTATTTATATTTATACATATCTACATTATTCTACATCAATATAATGTCATATTTAACAACTGTCACGTATTATATCTAGACAGCTCTGACTTGACAACTGTCACTTTCAACGCATGCGCATAGAGAACATATAAGAACATATACCTTTCTCTCTCGCACACATTTTGCACACACTGTCAGGTCCAGCATTCTCTCTCCATATATATATGCTCTAAGACCGTCATGCACCTGCACATACCTTTGTTGTTCTCATGTTCCAAGCATGCATTAACCATGTTGGACATCCGTCTCTTTCTTTCGCTTTCAGTACTGTTATCAAATAAAATATTTATAAAAGTTCTTGTGAAACCTTATTACTGTATAGATATGAATGTCATCTTAGAATTTATTCTAAAATTCCGAAGTTCACTACATGAAGTACTGAGTAAGAAACCAGAAAAACTAAAAAACGTCAACGCTAACAAGGTCAGTATCAGTGGTGGTCAACCGATGGTCACGGGACTTTTTATATATACATCATTACACTCACAAACGGTTTACTATAACGGAATTTACTAAACGGAAAATTTATACTATACTCGTATGTTTGAGAAGTGAGAAGATTTTTTTCGATTGAAAAACGGAGAATATTTAGTTTGGTGAAAAGAAGATAGAGGAGCTGCTGAAGGGAGACAGAGAAGGAAAGGGTAGAAGACAGAGAAAGGGACACGAGGGGAAGAAGGAAGAGATGTTATTAGTTTTGTAAGGTCAAAACGATAAAAAAGAAGCATATTTTCGATAATGTTTTTTGACGACACAGTTAATATATAATTATTTCTATAATTACTACATCATCAAATAACATTTTAAGAATACTATTTGAAATTTTCATAAATAAATGTCAAGAAATGAGGCATTGACAGCGAATCCCCGCAGACGTCATAAAAAAAAGTAACATTGTGCCACTCATAACTCATCACTGGATTTTCTGAAATCGAAAAAGCAAAATGATTTCATTAGTTGATAAGTTTCTGCAGGTAACGCTGTCGAGTTTTTCTTTTTTTATTAGTTTTTCATTTTTTCCAGCACTTAAAAGTAAAAAAATTGATTTTTCATGAAAAAAATCAGAAACTTTTTTATTTTAAAATACGTTAAAATTAAAAAATAAAAAAAAACTGGACAGTGTTACCTCGGCATTTATGTAAAGAAAGAGTGTGCAAAATTTCAAAAGAATTGGTGCAGTAGATTTTGAGCTAGAAAGAGTACCGACTTTGAAAAAACTATGTGTGAGAAACCGCATTTAAAAGTTTCTAAGTAACAGCAGACCAGAGAGGTGAAGACTTAAAGCTTTATATCTCCGACAGTTTTACTCCAATCGACTTCAAATTTTTACACAATATGTTGTACAATAATATAAATTAAAAAAAATTGAAACCTTACCACCCCCTTAATTAGTTTAATTAGAACCTAGATGGTTCTTAGCCAATTTATTGAAAGGTAATTAATGATTTATTGTGGAAGAATGTAAATAACGTTAGTTGTTGACCACAAAAGGTTTGCAACGTCTGTCCAATACTCTCTATCTCCTCCTGTAGTACATATAGATAACCATAGATTCATACACTCGTAGCATTTCAAAGAAAATAATATAAAAATAAATAACTTTGGAATATATTTATGTCTTGGTTCTTCAAATATTTTTATGCTATGATATGGAGGTTTGCTTTTTTTGTCTTTTGAATTTCTGAAAGTCAATTTCAGATCTAGTCGCCTACAGCACTATGCATTCTACGCTGTAAAAAAAATAGCTACTCTATTTGTAAAAAAAATGAGGTTTATGAGGATGAAATATAAATATTAGCATATTCGTTTGGAGAGATGCATTTAGCTTGGAATATACTGGAGTATGCATGTACCGTTGGCGCTGGAGATTAAGTCGAATGTTGAAGCTGAATCACTGCGTAAATATTGCAAATGACCTGTTAAAAGAAATAAAATATTTAGACGACACAGTAGGCAAACGCATTGGTGCTTGACGCTGACTACTGTGTCTTTGGGTTCGATCATTTTATTTCCTGTGGTAAACATAATACTAAACTTATTAGGCAGTTGTACAGGCCATGACACATAAATACTGCCAACATAGTAGGTGATCATCGGTGGTAGGAGTTAGTATCGGAAATAGTTCAACGTTAAATATATTAAATTAAAAAAACACACAAGTATAAAGTATCATTCCCAGTCACTGCTTTTAATTAATGCGATTAATTTTGTATTTTGTATTTAATTTAAATTGTTTAGCATATGACAATACGCCTAGTCATTCACAGTACCATTTTTAATTTAATTTATTTTTTAAGATTCTTAGTTTTTTTAAAACCTTATAAGAAAAACTATATTATATTATAACCTCCAAAACGTGGCAATCTATCAAAATGCAGTAGGATTTACTTTTAAAAGAAGTTTAATGTCAGTTTTTGAAAAATATAGAAGTAAAAACAATTTCTATTACTAATTGTTATTAAAAATAGTAATTTTAATTATTTGATTATTGTCGAACTGTCAAAATTTATATTACTAACGATGCATCCGCGTCAACTAAATTAACTAAACTTAAATTAAAACACAAATGTAAAAAGGAATGCTTTAACGAAAACCTGAAATCTAGATTACAATATTAAATAAAAACAGTAAATTAAATATCAATACAGTGAGTGGGAATGAGGCTTTATTTATTGTGATATTTTTTAATTAACGTTGCGTTTTATTATTTGATGAAGTTTAACGTAAATCCGTTAGATTATTATTACATAAATCCAAAAGACATTAAACAAGAAATGTAATATGTAAAATTATATAATATTGCATAAAAATCTTTATTTACATCAGAAAACGTAAATTTATCTCGAAAGGACTAACCCAAAAATGTTATGTACTAGGTAAACTTTTTTATGTTAAATAAACCTTAAATATATGTAACTGTGTTAGCGGATGAGATGTGAAATACTGACATGTGTGCAGAGGCGTATCGAGGGGTTGGTTCTTTATCTTTTTCCGTCTTGCTCATATTCATGGGGTACAATGTTAACCGTCCACACACCAGCACGAAAGGCTGACAACAGATTCTGTTTAAGCGGGAGAAGTGTATGAACCAACGCACACTGAAACGAGGTTAGTAGTTGGCAGAACGCATTTACATGAGTAACCAATACCACTTCCATATGACACTCCTCCATTTCTTTTCAATTCTACATTTCATTCGTTAAACAGAATGTGTTGTTCGTTTTCCTTACGGGATTGTGAACGTCAGCCGCGAATTGAGTCAACAGCGACTTGTAGTCAGCTCCATGACTGGTTTCTTAGCATATGCTATTAACAAAGTTAAAGGCAATCCAATTGATCCATTATTTCCACTCTCGATGAAAACTCCTCTTATTTTTCCAATTTCCTCAAAATATTCCAAGTAAAATTCATCATGAAGAGAAATTGGTATATCACTTTCAAAAATATTTATCGCTGTAAAACTTTCTGAAACAAATTACCTGATTCATTATTTGTTTTTATCTCGATCTTATCAATGACTTACCTCGAAATTCTTCGAAACCATCATAAGTAAACATTATTTCTTTAGTCCGGCAATATATCTGCTGGAAGCCAGCTTCTTCCAACATTGATTTGAATTCTTCAACGGGGTTTTCGCTGTGTTGTTGTGAAAACGTAAATCGATGTACATTTGTCAAATATTTGCTCCATTTTACTGTTTTAGACAAATTCTCAAAAGTCGTGCAAAATGCACCTCTTGCGGAAAACATAAACATTGTATCACCCCCTGGTTTTGTTAGGTTGAATATATTCTTTATAGCCAATCTGAAAATTGTTCTAAATTGAACACACTTTCTATGTTACATATAAAAACGGAAAAAACTACCTCTGTCGATCCTGCATCCAATTCAAGCAGAAGAACGACGTCACGTGATCGAATTGTTCCACAATTTGTAAGTTTTCATCGGATATATCCATTTTTTGAAATTGAATCCTCCGTTCTTTGAAACTAAATGCTTCTGTTGCATGTTGAACCATAGCTTCGGATGCATCGCTTCCAACTATTTTGCCATAATTTTTACCAAGTAGAGGAAGTACAAGATCTACCGTGATGTCCCCGGGACCACAACCGATGTCTAACAACGTGCCCCCTGTATTTTTCTGCCAGTTGAAATGTACTTGTAGTTCTTGGATAACTTCCTTTACGTGCCGGCGCTGATTGGCATTTGTTTTCACGTATTCGGCTGCTTTGTACATGGTTCAAGTAAATATTGTAGTATTAAAGTGTAGATGTGATTACCAAGATCCACACACCGTGTATATAAACTAAATGAAAAGCATAAATTAAGGTAATTGGAACGATTTGCATACATCTATACAGAGGCGAATTAAGAATGCTCTAGGTCCCAAACGGTAATGTTTTACGGGGCCTCCAAATGTTTTTAATATGCTGCGATTAATTAAAACAAGCCGTTAAACACACTATATGATATTTAATTATTTTTGTTTAATATTACATCTGTACCTTGGAGATATGGGACACTATATCACGTTTAGTCAAGTTTACAGCAGATTGAACATCTTTAAAGCTAGGTGTTATTTTAAAGTAGTTTAAGTTGTTCAATTATTGATGTAGGTCAAAAGTAAAGTTAAAGAGTGGCTAACGCAAGACATATAGCACTCGAAGAGCACTATTTAAAGTGACTGCAATCCTAAAAATCTTCCCGACATATTCGCTGAGTCTATCATATGTTTCTCCTCTATAACAAGCGTCCACTGTTTAGCACGATAAGCAGCCACGCATTGAATTTTATAAAAGAAATGGAAGGGTTGTATGCTTTAAGTCAGCCATCAGTCGCGTTGCAGTATGGGTTGCTGTAAAAAGCAACCCGTGTATTGATGCCGATGTTTCTATAAATACTGATGCTTAATCATTGTTT
This sequence comes from Panorpa germanica, assembly GCA_963678705.1. Taxonomy (NCBI): domain Eukaryota; kingdom Metazoa; phylum Arthropoda; class Insecta; order Mecoptera; family Panorpidae; genus Panorpa; species Panorpa germanica. The sequence goes on from OY783214.1 coordinate 3,868,426, forward strand.
TTAATCTTATTTTAATAACCAATATTTATTTAAAGAAAATCGTAAAACACCGACCACTTCGGAGCCCTCTAAGCTTGGGTATGTTGTCCGCATGTTCGTCAATACATCCATGTCTGATTGATGTTCACTTTAAATTTATGGCTCTTAATATCCATATTAGAAATACTACAGTTCTTTATCTGTAAAATATACGATAATTTGCATGTTTAATATCGTCGTGTGATACAAACTAGAGATAGATGGCCATAAATCAATCTAATTATACGAGAGAAATAGTTTTGAATAAAATTTAGCGAAAAATATGCATTTAAAATTATATTAAATTAATCTTAAAACTAAAAAAATTCTTTTTACTTTTTGCTCTATAACTTTTAATTCGTAAAAGATAGAAAGTTGAAATTTGGTATGTGTATTACGGTGTTCAATGCTAACATTTTTTGAAAATTAGAAATTAAAAAATTAGAAAAGGGGGCGTTGAGAAAATTAGAGGGTCCGGTAGGAAACTTTGGAGAAAACTCAAATTTTGGATTTCATAATAATGGAATACGTTATTAAGAAAAAAAATTCGAAATTCAAAAATTTTATTTGGGGGCACGGGGGCGGTTTTTGCAAAGAGTAAAAATTGTGCTAGAAAGTTGAAATTTTGTATATGGGCTATAACCTTGGTAACTTATTTACGAATCGAAAGTTAGTCAAATAACGAATAAATTGAAAATATTTTTTATTTTGTTAAAAAAAATATATTTTTTTAGTCAGTTTACATGAAAAATTATTTGTTTTTATATGTAAAATTTATATAGAACGAGTTAAATATTTCAATTTAAAAATGGAATTTAAATTTTTACATGCAATTCAAGCCATACACAAAAGACAGACGTCGCTTGCGACGGGGGTAAGAGCGAGTTATATATAAATTAATATATTGAAATATTTTTTTTATTATTAAAGTCACTGTTTGAATAAAAACTTAAGGCTTCTAAGTTGTTGTTCAACACTTCTCTGATGCAGATGCACCTCCCTGAAAGTAATTCTACCGGCGCACATGGCAAAGGTGCGAGCATAACAAATAAAGACTGCAATTAAAAACTATTTTCATATTTCTGAAGAAGTTTTATTAATTGCAGTGTCAACTAAATATTTTGCGTAGCATCTGCAAGTTATTATCAGTGGGAATAACAAACATACATACAATTAGGTAATAGGTATTACCTTGAATTTTACTTAATTTATATTCTTACAGTTTGTTTTTAAATGTCATTATTTTCTTATATTTTAAATTGAAACTATGGAAGGAAATAAAGAAATAAAACCTTCACCTAACATCGACTTAACAGCTCGGCGTCAATTCCTGAGCTGGTTTCTTAGCATATACTATTAAAACAACTATAGGAACTCTAATAATCTCTTCGGCTTTATTTTCGGTCACAACTTCAGGTTGTTTCTTAATTTCATCAAAATATTCCTTGTAAAAATCATCACGAAGAGAAGGTGGAATATTCTTTTCAAAAATATTAAATGCCTGAAAAATGTCTGTAACGAATTGATGTATTTATTAGTTTACGAGTGTAATTAATATAAAAGAAGTGAATTCATTAACTACTCACGGCGAAAGTCTTGGAAACCTTTATAAATGAACATAAGTTCCCTTGTTTCACAATATATCTCTTGCAGACCAGCTTCTCTTAAGATTGTTTTGAATTCCTTAGCAGGATTCTCGCTGTATTGTTGGGGGTAGATAAATCTATCAATATCTGTTAAATACTGGCGCCATTTGCAAGTTTCGAATAAATTTTCGTAAGTCGCACAGAAAGGACTATTTGCGGCAAATTCCAGCACGATATCACCTCCTGGTTTTATAAGATTGAACATGTTCATAACTGCCAATCTGAAAATCATGTCACAACGTTTTACGTATTCAATTAAAAAATAAAGCGAATTGTACCAACACTATGAGTTAAAAACTAAAAACTAAACTGAAGATGATAAATCATGGATGTCAGCCCTTTGAGACATGAATTGGAAATATATACTCTTGTAAAGAAGAGATTAAGATAAGGAAGGCGGCAGAGGGAGAAATTTTGGTAGAAACGTGGCTGAACAAGCTGAGGAATGGTGATACCTGTAAAGAACAAGACGTAAGTCGGTAGGAAAAAGAGGTACAAGTATAATCGAAGCAAGAGAGGGAAAAGAAGGAAAAGATGTAAATATGGTTGAGTACAAGAAAGTATAGATGAAAGGAGAAACATGCATATAGAATGATGATAGTAAGATGTTTCGAAGAAGGGAGATATATGTAAGGAGGGCGGACAAAGGTACTACTACCTTTGTTTTTAGATAGGAGTGAGACTAAAACAACAAGGAAGGATGGAAACATGAAATTAAATGGGAAGTAAGTGTAGCGGAACAAGAAATTAAAGAATGTGAAATTGTTCAGGAGAAAAAGAAATGGGAAAGGAAGAACATCAGAACTGTTAAGAATTGTTAATCGTAGAAGAAGTTAAAAGAAACGTGGATAACGACGTAAGAATTCAAAGTAGTTATTGAAGAGAGAAAGAAAGGAATGAAGGAGACGAATGGATAAGAAACAGAGGACAGAATATCCTGTACCTTTGTCGATGTTGCACCCAATTTAAGCACCAGAATGAAGTTACATGATCGAATTGTTCCACAATTTGTAAATTTTCTTCCGCTATATCTAAAAGTTGGAACTGGATCTTCGATCTTTCCAACTTCGATCTTTCGGATCTTTTTTGTACTATACACATCCGTTCCATATTTGACCATGGCTTCAGAAGCATCGCCTCCAACTATTTTTGTATAATTTTGACCAAGTAGGGGAACCACAAAGTCAACCATGACGTCACCGGGACCACATCCAACGTCTAACAACGTGTCTCCAATATTTTCTTTCCAGTTAAAATATTTTCCTAGTTCTTGTATGACTTCTAATGTATACCGGCGTTGTTGTTCATTGGTGCCAGCGTATTGAGCAGGTCTATCCATGATGATTGTGAATTATTTTTTTATTTATAGATATTGTAGAGAGCAACTCAGTAAGCTCAATAATACTTTTGCTTTCAACACAAAAGAATTTGATTTTATTATAAACAATATTCCGATATGCAGAGCACAATATCCAACTATTATTTATTGTAAATTGAAGTTTGGGAAAGAATATAAATATTCAGGAGTCGTGGTGGGGGTAAAAATAAATTTGAAATAATTGTTTATGGTAAAAAAGTTACCATCACGAACCTCGTTAAGAGCATTAGTTTTGAAGCGGCCTGTTCTAGACCTGTGTGTACGACCTTGTATTAACAAAAATATTGTTTCGTGTTATTGTTGACGTACTTTAGCCTTAAGGCGGTTTACTAGTGAAATTACTTTTCTACAAAATTTATAGATACTTTTAGTTGATATTAATATAAGTGTTTTTAATTTAATTATAAAATGTTAATGTTTTGACCAGCTGTGAAGCGAGATATTAATAAGTAAAGTTCGCAGATTTAACATGCAGGAGGCCTCCAAATAAAGCCTAATATAAAATGCTCCAGTGACAAGTAGGGGGGCGGATCAAAAAGCATGACTAAGCTAAATATTAAGATCTAAAATATATTAAACAAATAAATTTCTTATAAATTAAACGCGAAGTATTCGAACTAATATTCCTGCACTGAGTGTCCTCCAAAATAAAGGCGTCTCTAAAATACAACTGGATTTTCCGATAAGAGTCAGCCCCCTTAAAGAACTCCTTCTATGATTGAAACTCTTGGAAGCTTTGGACTTTAGATGAAGCTTAAATCTTTTGAAACAAAAGTCCCGCCAAAAGCAAACGCTACAGAATGAATGCAAAATGCAAATTCAAAAGCTTTACTATTATAAAAGCTTTCGAATATATATATACGGTACGAGTATACCATTCCCTATTTCTATTGTATTATTCCCTATTGTTATATATTTAATAACGTTCTTTCTCTGTAAATACAGAACGAGTTGTCTATAGATGGAGTTGACTCCAGGCTGATACCAGGGTCGAATCAGGAACGCTAATTTAAATACATAAAAAAGTTGTTGTTCAACACTTCTCTGATACAGATGCACCTTCCTGAAAGTAATCTTGGTGACGCACATGGCAAAGCTGCAAGAATAACAAATAAAGATTGCAATTAAAAACTATTTTTATATTTCTGAAAAAGTTTTATTGTTAAAACTAGTTTTGATCCGTCATTATTAATTATTTAATGTCAAATTTATTGCAGCGCCAACTAAATATTTTGCGAAGTGTCCGCAAGTGGGAACCGGACCAATTACATGCATTCATACAGTTAGGTAATAAGTATTACCTTGAGTTTTACTAAATTCATATTCTTACAGTCTTATTCTTAATTTGTATTCTTAATTTATGTCTTCTACTCTTACAATTTGTTTTTAAATGTGTTTATTTTCTTGTATTTTAAATTGAAACTTTGAAAGGAAATAAAATCTTGACCTAGCCTTATAGGAACTATAATAATCTCTTAATCTGTGATTGTGTTAGTGTGTATCCGCATGAAAGTTGCTATGTAATTGAGTACAGTCCCCGGCAAAAATAAATTAGTCTGCCATTAATTATTTTAAAGCTTTCGACCCGGGAATCCTGGAATAACCCAGTAAACATTTTGAAGTCACTTCGCCATCACATTGCGCATGACTTTTTTGTCATGAAAGAGTTCGTTTACAGTTCAGTTTCTCACAATAGTTCATATGAAATGTCTATATTATCGGCTACAAATGGTGAAACCACTCCATCTGTCGGAATACAAATGAAGATAAAGTTGATGTGAACCATAATTGAAATGAAATAGTGATAGAAACGTCACAAAAAAGCACACTTCACTAAAATGTTTACTGGGAATTAACCTCGGTGCAATTCAATCAAACAGCATCCTAATAAGTGATTTGTGGTATAGTTACTGTACTGTAATTTGTCATGGTACGCGCATTTGTTTCAGTACACCCCTGGTTGCAATATTTTACATATCTCTAGAAGTTGTATCCCCACCACTTGATACAGTTAACTGAATTATGAGGATATAAATGCGTTTAAAACGGATTCAATGATTTTATCTAAATATTATTAATCAAATATTCAAAATTATTTTGAAAATGCCATTGTTGAATTGTAACTGACATTATTCAGTTTCAACGGGACCTTTTGACATTTCATCTCGCATCAATTTATACTTTATGATTATACACTGTTAAATATATATCGTTTAAAATACAAAAGTGGTTTAAATCACGAATCTAGCCGGGAAAAACTAAAATTGATTTTACTCTCTTTACGCACTGGCATTTACAGCATTGAAACAACTTTAAAATTCTTTTTTGCTTGATCAACTGATAGCAAATTGTCAGTAATTTATTTTCAATTTTTTGTGTAAAGTCATCACTCTTATTTAAAAATTAGTTAAAAACAGGAAAATTTCTTTTGTAAGTATTCTCTTTAGTGCGTCTTACCTCAAACACCTTTATTCGCTATTTCGTCAGATAAAAATTAAATAACTATAACACATGGTTAAGATTTTTTGAAAACACATTCTCAGAGAGTTAAATTATACAATGAAAAATGAATTGCCGTTGTATCAAGTTTGCCTATTCACTTTATCGGCTGGAGAAACATATATCAAGACATGCTCTGCGTATGTGAGATAGTTGTCCGCATATTCTTTTAGTATCTTTATTTTGCGGCATTTTATATATAACATATTGAAATATCATGGTATTTGCCAATATTCTTTCTATTTCATTTTTTCCCTCACAGCGGAAAGCCTATTTAATGGCATTTACTGTACTACGCAGTGAAAGAACCTCATCAGCCATCCATAAACATTAAATAACTAATCTATGATTCACTCGACTAACTTGCCATTAACTGTTAACTGTTTTTATTATATAACTTGATTTATACATCTATAGACATCTGTAAAACCCAGCGCACTCCTAAAGATACTCTCGACTTCTAATTCTAAATTTTGTATTCACTAATCTTTGCCTTTAATTATGTCATTTAAAACTATTTGGAAGTGTAATAAACATTTGAAAAGAAATTGAAACTACACCAGCATCCTACATAAACATTTACACATTTAATAAAATAATGTTACTTGAAGAGACAATTATTTACAGTTAAAAGTATGAACTATGATTAATTCAATTTGTAGGCGCTATTGAATGTTCTAAATAAAGCTTGGTTTTCTAGCCGCACATGTGAAGAGTTTAACACCAAAACTTGTTATTTTCCTGTAGTATTCCACAACATGTTTTTAGAATTTTGTGCAATTGTGTCGTAGAAATGTATTGTATCAGTTATGACATCGGTTCTCAAAGTGTGGGGCGCGACCCCTAAGGGGGGCGCAATGAAGGCTCAGGGGGGGCCCTAAGCTTGATTGAAAAATTAATTAAATTTACTTACAAAATAATAAAGCAAGCTTTTTATTTTTAAAATTACAACAAGTGTATAATTTTTAGTTAACGTCGTAAGAGTGCCAAACATTTTATTTTTTTTAGTTTATCTGAAAATACAGAAAAAAGATGCAAACCTTCTGCAATGGACTGAAAAGGTGAATAGCTTTGTAATGAAGCTAAGTTTGTACGAAGGCGGTCTGAAAAGTGACAATTTGGAGCTATTTCCTAATCTTAAAATTATGATTGAAGAAATGGATCTCAAAACTATTCCAACCAATGCAAAGAAATGCTTTCTTAAACACTTAGAAATCCTCAAATCTTGTTTTGAAAAATATTTTAATGAGAACTTGGATGGTTTGGCATGGATTCAAAACTCGTTCAAACCATCAGTCGATGAGTGCTCCCTCAACATGAAGGAAAAAGAAAATCTCATTGACCTCCAAGGTGACACTGGGCTTGAAATGAAGTTTAAAGAATCTTCTCTCACATCCTTCTGGATTGGTGTACAAAAGGAACACCCAATTTTGAGTGAAAGGGCATTGAAAATACTCACTCCATTCGCTACCACTTATTCTTGTGAAACTGGGTTTTCTGCTCTAGCTGCAATAAAGAGTAAATATCGCTCAAGACTGGATGTGACCAAGGAACTCAGAGTAGCGTTATCAAAACCGACACCGCGTTTCAAGAAACTATGCGCAGAAAAAAAGAAGCACATCTTTCACACTGAAGCTCTTTTTATTATTATTGCTTTGAGTTACAAATAACAATGTACTATAATAGCTAAAATACCTACATAAATTGTAATTGTTTGTATAGAATTTGTTGTTTGATTACGATTAAACATATTGCCCCATTAGAGTATGCATAGAATGTGCAAAACTTAACTAAATAAAAATTGACTGTAAAATGTCAAATGCGACTCCTTTATAATATATAGTACGCTTACATGTAGGGGGGCCCGGCTTACAGCTGGACTATGCAAGGGGGCTCGAAGTAAAAAGTTTGAGAACCGCTGAGTTATGAGACAAGTATCGTACAGAAATATTGATAAATACTCGCAAGCTGACAATTCTTAAGTGGCCAATACATTGTAAGACGTGTTGTACACAAGCAAGCTAACGCTCGAGTGCGTTGTCGAAGCTACGCTATCTACGTACGCACGCTACGTTGCTCTACGTAGCCTACGTTTACGTTTACAGCGGGTGGCATGTCGGCACATGACCGATTACGATTAGAGAATAACTTTTTAACTTTTGCCCTCAACTGTGTTCAAGTCTGAACAATGTACAATGCACAATACATCATAATCAGTTCCACACAACGACCACTCTATCATACACGGGGGTGTGGGAGGCGTAGAAGGTTGGTTGAGGGAATGGGGGTGCATCGGAAGCTCGTACAGTTCGTGACGTAGCGATGAGAGCATGTTCGCCATTGTTTGAACATGCCTAGACCAATCTAATAGCCATTGTTTCATAACAATAAAGATATAATAGATGACGATCAGTTAAAAATTTGTTGATTCGACAGTTTTGTTTTACTTACGGTAAAATTTTATCTGCGTCATAGACTTGGTACAGAGAACTGTTGACTTCAGTGTGCGCACTACCACTCATCTGACATGGCTGAAAATTTGCATGAATATAAGAGACAGTGATCCAAACTAAGAAAAAAAAAATGACTTTCAATTAAACCTCTTATACGTCGCTAAGAGTAGTTAAAGCAGTCGGCAACCCTTCTTTAGTATTATAACAAAATATCTTTGTTTTATGTAACCATTTTCTAATAACAAATTTGTTTCGAAATGGCAAGTAATTAAGTCTTTATTTGGTGTACTAAAACAAGATTTCAATTAACGTATCCCGGCGTTTGTATATGCGAGTATAAATAATTAATTTAATGCCTTTGAGGTTATGTCATTGCTTTTTATGTACAAAACAAGAGACCTACCCCTTACCCCCTACTATTATACCATTTACTAGGGTAGTAAAGACAGAGAGTATTGGTTGGTATAGCTTTTGGGTCCGTACATGGCTTTCTAGAACTTTCTATTTAAACGGAATGACTATATGACTACATGGGCACGCAACAAGGCAGCAATTCATTTTATAAACATATATAAAGTAAAGTGTTTATATAACAATTGTATAACGGATTTAATTCACAAAGTATGGTATAACGTTAACCAATTAGGTACAAGTATTATATCAATGGATTTACGAATTTCATTTACAAAATAAATAAAATTTATATTGTATATTTGTAGTCCAGGTAATTATTTGCAGTAGAAAGAATAACAAACTGTTTGTGAAAAATAATGTTTAATTAAGAATATACAACGTAGAAATTTGTTGAGTGCAAGCGCACACTGATGATACGACTGATAGTCTGTCTAGCTGTTCGATAGCGGCCATGAGAAACGATTTACATGAATGTAACTAAAACTTTTTGTTGAAGTCTTTCCCATAACACCTCTGCTGCTTCTAATTAATTTTATGTTCCCTTATTTGCATCCCTTCTTCTTCTTACCTCATCATTCTTCAACAACATTTTCCTGCCTTCAAACAGTTCCTTCACATACTCATTGAAGCATCTGTGCCTAACATCGTCATTGGCTAGAAATTCCAGACTTCCAATATCTCTGACTTTCATTTCATCTTGAAATCAACTCGCGCTTCAAAATAATCTGGACATTCTTTTAAGATATGTATTACTGTTTTATTTTCCCAATCCTCCACCTGTCGCTAGTTTCAACGCCAAGTTTTGATAACTTTTGATTTATAGACCCATACTCACTTACTAAAAAAGAAGATAAATAAAGACCACGCTAAGATCTTATCACGCTTATTCTTCTTTACAAACTTATCAGTCTTAATATAGTGATTCTTCAATTTTCTGTTCTTTCTAAATGAATGAAACTTTGAATAAATTTATTTTGAATCCGAAAGAGTTCATCGATTTCAAATTTTCAGGATAATTAGATAGTAAAATCCTTTCAAAAATAAATCAGTACAAAAATATTTACTATTCTACTGATTAAACCAAAACACCACTACGTTTCAATAATTTAGAATTGTCGAATTATTTTATTATCTACAAAAATGCTTTGCCCTTGAAATATTGAACAGTGAATCACTAAACAATAGATTGTCGATGATATTGCCAAGGATTTCTGAAGGAAAACTATTATTTCGATTCCTTATCAATTCAAATTACATATTATATATTTTCAAACCGTTAATTTTCTTATCACAACCATACCCCTAATGACATCGTTTCTGCCTTTGCGGTGATAAGCTATTGTATAAAATCGTGCCGAATTCAGCGAAATATCAAAGAACAGTTCAAACATTCGTCACAAAAACATCAATTGTGAAAAGTTACAAAGAAAATTAATAAAATGGCAAATTGGAAAACAATTATATTTGCTGTACTGCTCAGCGGTTTTGCAGCAGTGTCAAGTATGTATAACATCATTTATCGAACATAGTATTTACATAAAATTGATGTATAAATGTTAATTTATCTTAAGTAAATAAGGCTCTAATTATGTAAGCATCGGTTCCTGTTTTGAATCCTTCGTTATCTTACAGCAGTTGAAGTTTCGTCAATCAATGAAGGCCAATCAGATCTGACCGCTGCAACCCGAAGACAAGAATGGAAATTGCTGGCCGCTGATTCCGCTTACTTCGCAGCTGATGTCTACAGAAGCATGAGGCAAATGGTGCCGCTAGTTAAGCCAATGACCACAAGAGTAAGTACTGACCTGCAATCCACTTGACTTTGGAGAATTTAACATTGAGGAAATGCTTATTTCTGCATAGATGTTAGATATGGTGTCAATATCCCCAAAGAGGACAGCTGCAGACCGCAAAGCATCCGTCGATGACTTCTCCGAGGCCTACAGCAAGTTCAGATCTTTGGCGAGTCCGTTGAAGACACGTTTCAAGGAATTAATGAAGAGGAGCTTCACCTTAGGAGCTAGAACATTCTCTCAGGCTATAAGCAGAGGTATCATAACTGCACCATTTATTTCTTAATGGTTTCCATTAGGAGTTTTCCTGATAACCAAACTGACGATATGTTCAACTGTTTTATTGATGATGCAGGTACCAGGAAACTGTTGGCAGAGCCTAGTGCGGTAACTCCTCTGGACAACAAGAGGCAGCACAACGTGCAAGGTAAGCGCCAACACAATCTGCGGGAGAAGAAGCAGCATCACGCAGAAAATCAGTAAAATTGGAAACATATTAGCGCATTCGTTTTGAAAGACGACCACAGCCTTCTTAATCTGACCTTGAATGTAGTAATGTTAGTTTGTCTTAGTCTTAGTAGTGTTGCAAATAATATTGTAATTGTTAAATAAATATTAATATAATAATAAACAACCTGTTTAATTTATGTTGTCTGGATGACACCATGAAATGGCTCGGCCGCACACAAATCAAGAAGTCTTAAGTCCAAGTTCCACGTCAAGTTGGTTCTGAATGGTTAGGCGGTTTCACTATTTCTAGCACATAACAGAGATAATGTATACTCGTATGTAGGACTGAATTGTGAACAAGCATTTTCAAGTCAAAAGCAAAAAGTGACGGATTTTTAAACATACAACATTACTTGGTTTACATCAGGGCACTTTGACTCCAGATCAGAAGGCGTTCTACAAAATATTAACCTAGTGAAGACAATGCATGTGTTACATACTTTTAAAATTCATAAATACAGCAATGTCACAATAAGAAAGTCCTTCTTTACTTACTGGTTAACCAATTTAAAATACAGTTAAAAATTTCGTAATTTATTCATCTATATTTTTAATCACTTTTTTACAGTGTGTCTTGTGTCAATGTCAAGGTGAATGCATGCGCAATGTCAAAATGATTACCGAAATGACGTCATATCACTTTTGGCTATGTAAAAAATCAATGCAGACATACAGACATCTATTAAAGTATTTAATTATTGTTTTCAGCATGACTCAAATAGCTGAATCATAAGCCATTAAAATCATTAAATAAAAAAGTGTTACGTCTGTATTATTTATCAATAAATCGACCGCAGTAAATATGTTATCAAGCACAAGTTACATGATATGTTAATTCATAATATCAGAATTGTATAATAATATGGAAAATTAGTTTTGTACCAAATATAAAGTAAATGATACTCATATATATTATTGTTAATTAAACATTTCAAATAGTTGAAACCGAAACTATGTAATAATTAGAATGGAATTACATCTAGTACATTGAAATGACCATTGCTCCCCTCCCTCCTCATCCATGCAGTGAAGGGGTGAGAAGGAGGGACAGACAGAGCTCATTAGGGGCTCGTTGCTGCGGTTACAATGATTTCCTCGCTATTATTTGTTCCGAGGAGTCTGCACGGACATCAGAGACTTTGTGAATTGTTAGTGCATGTGATTTGTCAGAGGTTCTCAAATTGTGGGGCGCGCAAATCAATTAAAATTCATTCAGGATCTTATTTCTTAACCATCTCGATGTTTATTATGTAATTCATTTTATAACACATGTAGTATATTAACAATATTCGCTGTCACTTGGTTAATATGAAAGGCTCTGTTGTTATTTACGTTCGTACGGTAACCGTCGCCAGGTCAGCATCACCGCATCGCATTTATAGTTCAAACATGGAAGAGAAGGAAAGCAGGATGACAAGCGGATGCAGAGAGGCCTAGTGAGATATACAAGTAAATAGTTCTGCTGTCCTTCCCAACAAACAATATGAAGCAGAAGCGTACAACGTACGAATACGATATTCTTAGAGTGACTTCCGGACAAGAAAAACTCTGGTCGGAAATGTTCAGACCTCTATCTCGGAGATATTTCAAATCGTGTAAATAGGCCACACCCCATTTATGAGGTTAAGCTTTAAAATACGTAATTTCTTTTCCTGAACACGAACAAATATTAACCATATATATTAGTTCTCGAGTTATAGGCACTTGATGGGCGAAATAATGGTCCGATTTGAAGTACCGCACGAATACGCACCGGAGTTAGTGTATGTTGTTCATAATCTCGTACACTTGTTTCTTGCTTGATTTTTTAAGTTGGTTTGGAAATCTTTCTCATGACGTCAAGACATTGTTGGTTTCCTGACTCAGTGGTTCCATCTAGCATAGCATTTGCCAACCAGCCATTAACATTTTAAGAATGTTCATAAATTCCCGTACAAGTATGGCGGCACAATGCATAAGGCATAAGGCATACGGACCCCGGATATGGAGCCAGCGCCACCAACGGCGACAACAAAGATAAATTTAATTCACACATAAATTTAAACTCCAAGTTTCATTATCATGTAAAACAGTCCTTCTTATTATTTAAGTCCCAGTCGTATAATTTTAACAGTGAGTGTACCAGTTGGAAAATGGACAATAACGAAGAACATAAACTTTCCCATAACGGTTGGAAAAGTCATGAAAACTCTAAAAGTATAGGCTCACTGTTACACTTACACGGGAAGTGGAATTATGGGTAAATGCCGGGAGAAAATTCTAGAAAAGTATTTCGACCCTTTGTGATATCTTAAATATCAATTACAAGACTTCTAAATGGTGGTGGAAATTCAGGGAAAACGGAGGAAAATCTCACGAGAGTAAAAACCACTAAGTGCACAAACAATTGATGTTATTGAAACAAAACAAGGAAAATAAAAAGATTAAAAAAAAAGTTGAATTAATGAGAATTGTTGTGGGAATCAAGAACCGAATGCAGCGCGGCGTTGCCTTAAAAACAATTTTATATCTTTGCATTGCATTGTTTATTAAATTAATGCCTCTTTACGTTTCTCTATACGCAACCTGGAGTAATTTACTGTCCTTAGTCGACCCTTAATTTGTCTGAATAATTTTAAATTTAAAAAGTAAATAATTTTAAATAAAAAGTATCATAACGAATCAAAGTAAAATAGCTATAACAGTAAAAAGAACTTGTAACGATGAAGAATCAATTTGTATGTTCATTTTAAAAAGCAATTCTAAATTGTATAAACTTTAAAAATAAAACTGTACGCTTTAAGTTCTTGTGTTGGTACGAATACTGGATATAGTTGGTGTAAGTTGGTATAACTGGTTACTAGTATCGTGAAGTTAGACTTGTCAGAACATGGGCCATTGCAGTTAATTCAATTTAAAATAGAAGCAGTTTGTGAAAACTCAAGAAAAGACATTTAGACAATTTAACCCCAAACTGCTTAATGTTATAAGTTTTATGGGAACGCCTATTACCATTCTTCCCACAACGCAGGTTTCTATCTGTGATCTGGAGATCTTTCTGTGCAATAAAACTTGGAAACAAAAAAATAATAGAGATTTGCGTAAAATACGTTTAAAAGTTCGCTGCAAAAAGTGTTGTGGAATGTAGGCGCTGCAATACGCAACTGAATTAAAATATTAGTATTTTTCTATTAGTATTTATAGAAGTTATATATATAATAAGACCAAGTATTGTTTATTATTATATTGTTATTTATTTAACAATTACAATCTTATTTTCAACACTACTAAGACTAAGACAAACTAACATTACTACATTCAAGGTCAGATTAAGAAGGCTGTGGTCGTCTTTCAAAACGAATGCGCTAATATGTTTCCAATTTTACTGATTTTCTGCGTGATGCTGCTTCTTCTCCCGCAGATTGTGTTGGCGCTTACCTTGCACGTTGTGCTGCCTCTTGTTTTCCAGAGGTGTTACCGCACTAGGCTCTGCCAACAGTTTCCTGCTACCTGCATCATCAATAAAACAGTTGAACATATCATCAGTTTGGTTATCAGGAAAACTCTTAATGGAAACCATAAAGAAATAAATGGTGCAGTTATGATACCTCTGCTAATAGCCTGAGAGAATGTTCTAGCTCCTAAGGTGAAGCTCCTCTTCATTAATTCCTTGAAACGTGTCTTCAACGGACTCGCCAAAGATCTGAACTTACTGTAGGCCTCGGAGAAGTCATCGACGGATGCTTTGCGGTCTGCAGCTGTCCTCTTTGGGGATATTGACACCATATCTAACATCTATGCAGAAATAAGCATTTCCTCAATGTTAAATTCTCCAAAGTCAAGTGGATTGCAGGTCAGTACTTACTCTTGTGGTCATTGGCTTAACTAGCGGCACCATTTGCCTCATGCTTCTGTAGACATCAGCTGCGAAGTAAGCGGAATCAGCGGCCAGCAATTTCCATTCTTGTTTTCGGTCAGCCATTCTTGTTGCAGCGGTCAGATCTGATTGGCCTTCATTGATTGACGAAACTTCAACTGCTGTAAGATAACGAAGGAATCAAAACAGGAACCGATGCTTACATAATTAGAGCCTTGTTGACTTAAGATAAATTAACATTTAAAGGTCAATTTTATGTAAATACTATGTTCGAAAAATGATGTTATACATACTTGACACTACTGCAAAACCGCTGAGCAGTACAGCAAATATAATTGTTTTCCAATTTGCCATTTTATTAATCTTTATGTAAAATCTTTATGTATTTTATGTAAAACTTTTCACAATTGATGTTTTTGTGACGAATGTTTGAACTGTTCTTTGATATTTCGCTGAATTCGGCACGATTTTATACAATAGCTTATCACCGCAAAGACAGAAACGATGTCATTAGGGGTATGGTTGTGATAAGAAAATTAACGGTTTGAAAATATATAATATGTAATTTGTATTGATAAGAAATCGAAATAATAGTTTTCCTTCAGAAATCCTTGGCAATATCATCGACAATCTATTGCTTAGTGATTCACTGTTCAATATAAACATTGTGAAATAATTCGTCCAATTTTGTTCTTCCCTCTTTCAAAATTAGGATCAAACAACGACAAATCTTCACTAATTATATTTCGGTCTTATACGGCACATAATTCACGATTCATGTTTGCTGCTGACTGATTTTTTACCTATAGAAATCTTATCACTCATTTTATGAGGATATTATGAGCAAACGCGTGACAGTATAATGCTCCTACTAACGTAGCTGCTTATTGAGTCACATAATAATTACACTACTACTGCAATAAGGATAATTGAATTACTGTTAAGGAAGTCTTAATTTTAAAATGTAATCTGTTTAATTCAAGTTTCAAAAGGTTACAAACTGCTGGTGATTTACACAACCTTATTAATGTGAAAAAGGTAACATAAATAAAACAACAGACATAAAGGTAAAGAGAATAAACCCCCATTATACGTAACATATATATATTATATACATATACATATTTATACAAAACAAAAATAAAAAAGAACAAAAATACAAAATATTATACAATTTCATCAATATTATGTCTAGTAGGATTATTTTGGATTTTGTTATTGTTCTCTATATACGAAAAGGCACCCCTGGCTTTAGTAAAGGGTCTTTCGCTCCCTGTATCGTAGTTCTGATTTACTGGAAGAGAGGCTTCGGTGTAGGACTCCATTAGGGAATGGTTGTATTCCAAGAAGGCGAAGTACTTATCGTGCTTCGAAACTTCTTCTAAGATGAGATCATCAGTCGTGAAAAGGATCGTCTGCAAGAAATATTTTAAAAGTTGAAAATTGTTTTCTGTGAAAAGACTTACTATTTATTAAATAAAATAACTTAGATTAAATAAAACAAGTGCCCGCAGGGTTGGATCTAGAATTTTTTACAAGTGACAAGTTTTGTTAAGGGGGGAGGTGGTGGTTAAGGTTTCAAATTTTTTTAAATTTATTTATATTATTATAAAACATATTAAATTTATTGTGTTAAAATTTGAAGTCGATTAAAGTAAAACTGTCGGAGATATAGAGTTTTAAGTCTTCACCTCTCTGGCCTGAATTCGTCTTTCATTAAATCTTTTAACCGCGTTTTTCTCACACTTAGCTTTTTCAGAGTTGGTGCCCTCTCTAGCTCAAAATCTACTGCACCGATCCTTTTGAAAATTTTCACACCCTTTCTTTACATAAATTCCGAGGTAACGCTATCGAACGATTTTTTAATTTTAACGTATTTTAAAATAACAAAGTTGCTGATTTTTTTGTGCTGTAAAAAAATGAAAAATCAATAAACTAGAAAAAACTCGACAGGGTTACCTGCGGAAACTTATCAACTAATGATATCATTTTGGTTTTTTGATTTCAAATAATCCAGTGATGAATTATGAGTGGCACCGCAATGTTACTTTTTTTGTGACGTCAGCGGAAATTCGCTGTCAATGCCTCATTTCTTGATATTTATTTATGAAAATTTCACAAAGTATTCTTCAAATGTTATTTTACCATGTAGTAATTATAGAAATAATTATATATTAACTGTGTCGTTAAAAAATATTATCGAAAATATGCTTTTTTTGTATCGAATTGACCAGATGTGTTATTGTATAAGTTATCCTTATAATATTTATATTAACTTACATCTCCGAATGATTTTGGGGAGCCTTTGTCTCCTCCACACGCTCGAGCAATTTCTCCTATGAAGATTAGACTACCATCTAGATGCATTTCAATGTACCGAGCCCCTCTGTATGAATGTACACGAGATTTGTTGTAATTCTGTAACATACGATCTTATAAGTTTATCCATTAGAGCATCAGCACAGTGACAGTTAAATGAACTCACCCAAATTCTAATCATTGCTAGTTTGATTTCTCGAGTGAACAATATTCTTACGCTGTGTCGGTGACCCTCTGTGAACGGTGCTAACCACATATGCATGTCGTCTCGGGTCAAATTGACCCCATCTAATAAATTAGTAGCTACCCTCGGGTCACCATTGTACCCTGGTAATGTGTTGATATCTGCAGGGTCTGCGGTTATCTAGAATATGAATTATGGTAATGAATTATATACATAGATGTGTGGTGATCAAACTTCTACTTCTGCAATGAGGTCTTTGTGTGGCTAGTCATATTAGTTCGTTCACTGTTCAGTATCGTATGCGTCGAAACGTCGACATTGCAGACGTACATGTTAGTGCACGCATGGAACTCTTGTCGACAAATCGAATAATTCTGTTGCGAATAGTTCAGAGCGTGTTTGCCAATGGGCTTGTGTCCTCATTTTTTAGTCGTCGATTTTTCAATTGTTGATTGAAATTGATTTTAATAAATGTGTATTGTCGTGTCTATTTTCTTAAATATCTAAATATTGACGGAGATATAGCAAATAAAAATTTGAATTGTAGTTTTAGCGCTAGAAATGGTCGGCCATATTTGTATGACGTGATATGCATTTTAACGTCAGTTATTTGTTGAGCAGGTCAGTGCTGTGGTAATGTTTTGTAGTTGTTGGTAGTCAAATAATCAAGTCAAGTCAAAGAATAATAAGTCTTTATTTTATTTAACCCTGTTACGGCAGACATAATATTGAAATTTTATTGTTCCTTGAAATAGCTGTAAATAATATTTGATATATAAATACATATAGCAGAGATTTATGATCTGTAAGGTTGGTAACCTTACGTTGAGTCCCTTTAATAATTAAAGAGACAAAATGACTTTTTTAATTGTTAATATCTCTCAACATATAAGGAGTTATTAAAAAATAATTGAACATTTGAGGTTCTAGTAACCCACTTTATCAATATATAGTACACTTTAGTAGAAATTAAGACATAAGACACAAGCCCATTATTTGAGATCAAGTGGACGCGCAGGATTATTTGTTGAACCACCTGTCCACACTTGTTTTAAAATATAGCTAATTATTATTATTATTAGTTATTTGTTCACTATAACATAAATACTTTGCAAAAACTGTACTAAGCATTGTAGTTTTAATGCCATAGTCATCAACGCATGTGTGTACGCCATACAAACAATTTGGATCCGAAGTGTATAAAATTCGACTACGATATTCCAGAACTCGACGTAGTATAGGAATAGACATTTGGGCGATATAGGGTGACTTATGGACAACAAAATTTACCGGTAAAGGTGAACCGTTCCGTCAAAACTGTCCGGTATATCGTTACGTGTATGTCCAGCATTATCCTTATTTTCCTCACCTCTAAAATAGGTGCTGGTTCCCCCGTGTTAGAGAACACCTCTATACCATTAAGCCCCACATAGTGGGGGTCCCCCCAAGTACTGTGGATAATGATTTCCAAGACACGTCCCATAGGCTGTTCAGGAATTGAGAAGTCTTCGATCTCTTCACTGCTATGGGATTTGTATTCCTCGGGCTCGAGATCAGAGTCTGTAACATAATCTTGATAAAAGAATATTGCTAATGAGAGAATAAGTAAAAATGTAAATTTATTTTAAAAAAATATGTATTATTGCAAGTGCAAGACAGTGAAACAGCTTTAAAAATCAAATTCCACACAAAAATAAGCGTATTTGATAAGTATAAAGAAGAAAGAATTACAAGGACATAACTTGAGGCGGCCACACACGATTGTCTTAAGACAATCACTTAATTTCTTAATTTATTTGAAATACCTGTCTCGAGATCATGAGTGCAATCTCAATTCCATGCAATTACGAACACACCAACACAAATATTCTTACATGCTCAAAGACATACTGATACAGCATGCATCATTACCATTTTAAACAGATTAAGATTCAGGCTTACAAGGTCTTATGTTACACAGGTTTATATTTATTGTTTCATCAAGAGAACAAGTAGGCTCAAACGATGAACTTCTAAAACCAATCGTGTCATATCATAATTTATTGCAGTAGCTTCTATGAAGATAAGTATGAAATTTTCGTAAGCAACGTTTGTGCCAATGTATGGTTAAAAGTATGGTAAAAAGACCTTATAATCCTACAAGAAAATAATAACATTTAAGAAAACCGTATATATTCTAAATAACAGCACTCACGAAAGTATAACTTACGTCAGACCACTTTAAAACTGTTTCACCTATAAAATGGATGTGCTATAACAAAAATCATTGAATCAACTAATGATTATTCTTAATTTCAGGAACCTCGTAAGAGTTGACAAGGCACGTGTTTATAGGATCTAGAAGAAACGGAAACACCCATGTCCAAGGTAATTTACTTTACTATTATATTTTATTAGGTGTGTCATTTTCCACATGAAATACGAACGCTTCTTTGGCTAATCTTAAAATGTGGTTAGTAGCAAATCCAGTTGGGTACTACCTTCCCTGATTTTAAATTAGGTACTATGGGACAAATAAATAAAATGTTTTTAAGTGCCACGCCAAAAAGAATTCTGTTTTAATAAGTGCTTGGAATTTTAGACCGCACGCGAAATCATCTACATCTAATTCTAACCGTTTGCTTGGAAAATTGTGCGGATTCTCTCCGAATTACTGGCATAAGACATGTCCTTTAAATATCGTTTGGTTAATCCGGCTCTGTGCTCGGCTTTAAAATATTTATGCGACATGAATCAATGTAGTGCGGGTCATTCCAGCTCTTTCCGGGACCTATAGATAATATACACTTCTATATATTACCTTCGAAAATGAGCAAATGCGAAATAGTCGAATGCAGGGACCCTACTGTATCGTGAAATCCTTTTGTAAGAGTCAACTCTTACGAGATAAATGTCTAAACATATTAAGAAACTTACCAGCAAAATTATAATCATTAAGATTTAGGTTGAAGGCATTCCCCCAAACTTCCTTGCTGAGATCCTTGAGTTGATTTCTTCCTAGATCACTGACGTTAGATTTTTGTAAACTATTTTTAAATAATTGATCTATCTTCGTTAAAGTTTCGTTCTCTCTTTGAAGATCTCTCAATAAAGCGGATTGGTGTTCACCATCGTGTTCTTCGTAACCTGATTTTGGCTCAACATCTGCTGTGTCTAGATAAGGTTTATTTAGTACTTCCATCTCTAAATTTGCCTGACAAATGTCCTGCTCTGGCCGCGCTGACAATCGACCTCTTTGAGTGTGATTAAAGAAACTTAGGTTGTTCCAATATTCTTCTTGTTGTTGCTCCGATTTTCGATCAGAGGTGAATCGGAATGGTGGCGTGAATTCCGAATGGGCGGTCACAGAAGCTGAAAGATGATGATTTAGTTGTTAAAATGTTTGCTTCATTCTTCCTTTAATGCATTTTGTTACCGATATTAGACAGACTCGAATTTCTCCTTTGAACGTAGTCCGCTGATCTACTGAGAAGAGCCCCCGGTGTTACCATGGCATTTCCAATCAACTTCTGTCGGGTAGGGCTTCCTGGAGCACCTTGTGAGGCTCGTCGACCATGGCGGACCTCACCTGATCTAAATTTATAAAATCACTTTTGAGTTCTTGAATATTTCTTTTTCGATTCAAAATATTTTCTTGAAAATATTAAATGTAATTTGAAATTAGACCACACGAGTGCAAAATGGTACATCACGAATATATTGATTTATACTAAAACATTCTAGAACCAATTCTACTGGGTCCCGATTCTGGAAATTTTGTATGAATTAGTATTTTAAACCAAAACATCTTCCACAGAGACATGTTTTCCTAAGATAACATTGTTAGCGTTGGTTCTGTTCGTTCAGTGTTTTTATATGGTGTTCTAACTTAAGACTACATGGTCTTAAGTACATTGTGTGACCTAGTCAACGCTAAGAGTTCTGTCTTAAGTGTGCTGTTGTTTCAATTGTTTTACAAAAACACAGATAAAAATGTAACGCAATGTAACACGTTAATAATCTTGTAGTAAGCTAGTCTGTGTAAAACTGTACTGTATCAATTAATTAAAGTCTAGAAAAATGCATCCCCTCAAATGCTAAGCTGCTTTCTTTGTAATATAAAATAATAAAAAGTTTTATTTTACAAACTATTTATTATCCAATGTTTTTGTTGTTACAAATATTCTAAAATATTTTTAACATGCGCTTGATGTATTACCCAGTTTTCTTTTTCATCAATTCTAGAAGAAATTCTTCATTAGATTTTTCCGATGTGAAGAACAACCTTGTTGGTATTTTAGTTGCTAATTCTGGAGTCATCTCCTGCTGATCAGGTTTGATTCCTTGCTCTTGAGGTGGTGTGAATCCTTGTTCTGCGATTGGTGGGAATCCTTGCTCCATCGTTGGTAAATCACTTATTCTATGAGAAACTCGTGTGCTGAAATTATTGAAATGCCATATGTAGTGTTATGAGTCACAATATTATAGAAGATACTAACTAATCAGTTAAAGCAGCGGTCAGTAAACCGCGGTCGGTGTTTTTAAAAGGGCCAGATCATGAAATGTTTTTCTCGGCGACCAAGATAGCAAAAAAATTCGAAGAAGACATGGGTTATTCTACTCACAAAACAACAAAGAAAAACAGTTTCATTTTTTTATTGGAATGTGATATTTTTATATAATATATACACAAGCTTAATCATTTTTAGCAAGCTCAATTTTGTATTTCATTTAAATGAGCTTGTGTCCTATGTCTTAATTTCTATAAAAGTGTACTATATATTGATAAAGTGGGTTACTAGAACCTCAAATGTTCAATTATTTGTTAATAACTCCTTATATGTTAAGAGATATTAACAATTAAAATAGTCATTTTGTCTCTTTAATTATTAAAGGGATTCAACGTTGTACACATTCCAAATGCATGTGACATCACAATCCTTGTGTCAGGTTACCCACCTTACAGCTCATAAATCTCTGCTATATGTATTTATATATCAAAATATCAAATATTATTTACAGTTATTTCAAGGAACAATAAAATTTAAATATTATGTCTGCCTTAGCCGGGTTAAATAAAATAAAAACTTATTATTCTTTGACATAACTTGATTATTTGAATACCAACAGCTACAGAACATTACCACAGCACTGACCTACTCAACAAATAACTGACGTTAAAATGGATTTCACGTTATACAAATATGGTCGACCATCTCACAGCGCTAAAACTACAATTCAAACTTTTAATTGCTATATCTCCGTCAATATTTAGATATTTAATAAAATAGACACGCCAATACACATTTATTAATATCAATTTCAATCAACAATTGAAAAATCGACCACTAAAAAATGAGGACACAAGCCCATTGTCGATTGAAATGGATGGTAATTAATTGGCGTGTCTATTTTATTAAATATCTAAATATTGACGGAGATATAGCAATTAAACATTTGAATTGTAGTTTTAGCGCTAGAAATGGTCGGACATATTTATGACGTAACATGTCGCACTATTAACGGATAGGTTAGGTATTTGTTATATGTATAAGAGTTCTGTGTTAGATTGCAACTTAGTTGGATCTCTTTAATAATTAAAGCGAAAAAGAACGACTATTTTAATTGTTAACATCTCCTTACTTTACTAATATATTGCGTAGTTTTTCATTTTGCTCAATGTCCTTTTGCCATCTTTCCTAACTCATGGCTGTTATCAGCTATTTCGGGTCATCATCATTAGTGAATGTTTAACCATTCAATATACATATACCCATGTTATATATGACTGTATACGTAAATACATATAATGTGACATTATAAATGTTTAACTCCACCCCTGTAAAATAGTAGGTCAGTTTTAACGCCTAAGATTGAATCTTATGGTAATCTTATGGAAATAAGGAATAAAGGTCACTGAACCCTGCTAACCTGCTAAACGCAGTTACGTGTATTTAAGGATATCTAACCGTAATCTGTTATGTACAAAATGTAAGCAATATATAAAGTTTTGTGACGTATTTACTTACCGTTAAGAACTCTCTTTTAACGACTAAAAATCTTAATAAGATCTTGTTAAGGGTTAGAGGCCTGTAATGTTTTTAAAAGATCGTTTTACATTGGGAATTATTAAATGTTTGTTACCATGTTTTGCGTTGAAGTGACGAAGGAGGCGATGTAATTGCAGTAACATTTTAGATGCCATCTTCGTCATATGTTAGTTAATTGGTCAATAAATTCCTAATGACCTAAATTCAGTACTCTCTCTCTCTCTTCAGTCAATTACTAAGATAATGAAAACTTACTATGCCATGTCCTCCAGCCACTTTGGGACCTTTCCATCTCCAGAAGCAGATCGTTTGCCCAATTCAACATCAGACGATGCCCGGTGATCCATACCAATAAATGACTACAACTATTTACAAGATAAACAACGCACTTCAACCAAACTCTCGTTAGAACATTCTAATACAACTCAAACACAATATTTTATAAGAATTTTAAACTATTTTTTAATATAATAAACTAATTTGAAATCCTATCATTTTTCACAGTAAATTTATTTCTGATAAAGCAGCTGTGTGATGCGATGTTCCGTCTTGTTTTGTTTTGTTTTGGTTTGTTGTTGCCATGGCAACGCATTCATATGTTTTTGTGGGGTTAATTTGAGTAGCGCCTGCTGGACGGACATGGACACTGACTGGTTGGAATACTGAAATCCCACGTGGGCAGTCAGGTGAACAAGGCGAGCCACCATTTCCAACACAACAGGAGACAGGTAACAAAGGTCTGATCGATAATATAAATTAATTATGTTTGGACGTACTACAAAGGAAACTCATTTTGGAAATATTTCATTTAAATTATTGTGAAGGTGAATATTTCTCTTCACTTATCTAAAAACACTGTAAAATTGTACGTGTTATTTATATAACCAGTTACATTAGGGACTACATGGTCTGTAGACAATGGACCTCGCCGAGGAAAGGTAACGGACTGGATAGTATGACTGCCTTTAACAGGCACCGTAAAGATAAATGTTTAATTAAAACAAGCATTATTAGTTTTTAATCTCTTTATTGCAACTGTTGCTGTCACATTGCAAGTCATCATTTTGTGTTGTCACCTCAGAAAGCAACGACTCCGTCTGACTTTTATCTTCATCTAAATTGTCAATCACCACGCTCATGCTGTTACAGCTTAAGTCATTTAGTTTTTGCTCGAGTTCTAATCTTTCAGCCTGCTCAATAACTTTCTGCTTAAAGTTCTGCAGCTCATCCATTTTAACGCCACAAAGATGTTCAATAACTTCTTCTTCAGAAGTGCAGTGACGTAACTTCTTCATATGAGAAACCATGTCATAAACAGACGGATCCATATTCAGAAAGAGTAAAGTTTGATCGCGTTTCTCGAAGTCAAGAATCAACGACTCAATTCCCTGGAAGATAATTACGTACTCAGTTAACTAAATCGCTTAGAATCTAATTTAACAACTTACCTTCATTGTTGTGTAATCTAATCCGTGAATCTTGCTGCAGTCCAACACCAGAGGGCACAAATTCTTGAGAGCAATTCGTGATACTTGATTTCGTAAATACTCAACGGACGGAAAGTAAAAACCAATGCTTGGGGTAACAATCTGGTATTCTGTGCCATCAGGAGCAATCTGATTAAATCAGGAGTAATATGAGTTAAATAGTCGCACTGATAATAATTTGTACACATTTCCTTTTGTTGTTTGATCCCACCTTTCTTACAACGCTTAACTTTGGTCTTGCCCAGTAGTACAGTAACTGAATTAAACTTAGAACGACCCCTGTGATGACTCCAAATTCCATACCATTTGCCATGCAAGCGATCATGGTAGCTGCTGCAATTACTCCGTCATTCCTGTTCACTTTCCACATGCGTGCTACTACTCCAAAGTCAATCTAAAGAAGTTAAGTCATACATATATAAAGTCTTTGGATATACTTAAGGATGTTGGCAGTTCTTTTCTTAATTGATTCTTACCATAAATAACACCGCGCTTATTAATACTGCAGCTAGAGTAGCTCTTGGAATGTAGTAAAAGTATGGAGTAAGAAAACTCAGGGCTAACAACACCATAATAGCTGAAATATATTAAAAGTTAGTGAATTTGTATTTGGCAATATGAAACCAATGTTCCTTTGGATGGGCATTAAGCAACAACGTTTTAGGTTAACATACCGCTGTAAATTCCCGACAATGGAGTCCTGACTCCACTGGAGTGACTGACAGCAGACCGGGTAAAAGCTCCACACACCGGCATTGATTGAACGAAGCTTCCGAGGATGTTACAAAGACCAAGAGTGAACATTTCTTGAGATGCGTCCACGATTACTCCAACAGCTTAATAGAAAATAAACGGCTATTTATTTATTTATCAAAATAGAATGAGTTTCCACAATTTTCCTACAAATTTGCAGACTCACCAAAAGCCTTTGCAATAGCTACGTTGGCAATAACGGCAAGGACTGGTATGACGACAATCCCTGATCCTAGATGACCACACATATCCAGGAAAGTGTATGTAGTGTTTCCATGTTCAGAAGAAAACATTGGCGGCTCAAATGTTGGTAATCCTCCAAGTACTTTGCCTAAATTTTTATAAATCGTTGTAACGTACTGAGATGTATTTAATTATTTCTAGAATGGGTAACAACCAATACCTGACAACGCAAACGGTGTGCTTCCTGTTGTTCTTTCCCAAACGAACGCACAAATTGCTGTAATAATGACGATCAAGGCATTGCGCGAAATTGAGACGTACCACAATGTCCGCTTGAGTACTGGGCCGCCAATTTTAACATCATTCAGTTTCTGTAAAAAGTCGTTGGGTTAAAATATGTAATGGAGATTGTAAAGCCGGATTACGGAACTTAGCTAAAATATACAACATTTATAATCTGTTCCACGAAAGACGTCATAAATTTACTTAATATTTCTTATCTGAAATTTTAATTGTAGTAATAAAATAGGTATTTATCATAATAATATCCAAATGTACGGTAATTCTAAATGAAATCAACAAAACTACTGTACACTTTATGGAGTTACGTCATTTTACTAATTAGTTTTTTATTTGATAAGAGTCTGGCCTTTTGTTTCATGGTTGCTTCCACTTTACTTCATGGTACACGTAGCTAGACAATGGCATACTTGTGAAATCCAGACTGAACCCGAATCTTTATGTTTCAATTTATCCAGCAATAAGTGTGGAAATTTTTAAGTACGAGTGTGATTACAAGATAATGTGATAACAATGATCTGATAAGGAAATAGCAATACTAATAAATGGATACAGCTAACAAGAAAAGAATTATAGGTGCATGTAAGGGAAATAGTGTGGCAAAAAGAGGGAAAATTTGGGTGGAATGATGGAAGAAAGTAGTTGGAAAATAAGATGTTTCGGAGAAGAAATATACAAGCAAAGATAAAGAAAAGTGGCTGGTTAAAATGAGCAACTTGGACAGGAAAAGGTTAACGAACTCGACAGAGTAGAGGGGTGAGTAGTGTAAACGGTAACAAATGAATTGTATTGGGATCTGTAAAGCCGTGAGGCTTACAATTATAACAATATAATTTAATACAACAATTGGATGCTTACTCTCAGCAGTAATAGAAAAGCAACACAAGAAATTCCAAGAATTGTGTCTCCAAGTTTAATGTCTCCCAAATGATTAAAAAATTCCATTGAACCATGACCTTTGAACTTTAACCCGAAGAAGCTCTTTAATTGAGAGATGATAATCAGTACTGACATACCGGAAGTGAAACCACTGACTACCGGCATACCGATGAAGTCCACCATGAATCCTACAATTAATTATCTCGTATTAATCCTCCTTCTGTTTTTAGAGTCTTATGTAAAATATTTCTCTTCAGCAAGAATCTATTTTCGTCAAGATAGTTACCTAAATTAAGTAGGCCCATTAGAAGTTCCACACATCCTGCAAGGAAGGCTAGTAGGACGATAAACTCCACAGGCATTCCCCGTGTGTACTCCAAACTAGCAAGTGCCATCAGACTTGTTGGTCCAATGGAAACCTCGCGAACTGTGCCGAAGAGAACATATACAAAGGAACCTGAAAGAAATAGGAGATGTTATATTGAAACGATAGAAGAGGAGTGACATGAAGAAGTGTGGATGCAGAATTGAAGGAAATGGATAAGTACAGTATCATGAAATTATTAGACAAATCAAACAAGCCAAATATAACAAGAAATGTAAAAGAATCTGGAAAATGAAAATACCAGCAAACACGTAAAGAAAACGTACAAAAAGAATATAATAAGAATCGCGAGATTTAGAATGGGTAATGAAGAAAAAAAATTTGTGTGAAAAGAAGAGAGCGGAGGAGACACTTGAAAAAGAATACGAACAAAGAATGTAGGACATTGAAATAAAGGTAGAATTGCTTACGGGAGGCAAAGAAGGAAGGAAGGAAGATGGTGGAAGTATAGAGAAGAAAGAAGGAGACAAGTAATCGAGAATAGGAAGAGATGGGCACACAAGCAGAAGAATAAAAGCTTTGGAATTGAAAATAATTTTAGATGTAGCCTAAGTTAGTTAAACTTAATTTAAGAATAAATTAAATGTAAATGCAGAAATTAACGTAATAATAAAAATTACTTAAAAAGAATATGTTTACTCACCAATAAATGCAGAATACAATCCATACTGTGCAGTAAGTCCAGCCAATGAGGCGTATGCGATACTTTGAGGAATAATTGTTAGCCCCAAAGTAATTCCAGCAATTATATCTGCTATTCCAATAGCTCTGTCATATTTTGGAAGCCAGTTTACAATATGCAACTTCCGTTTCACTTTTCTTAAAACTGCTGAACATTTTGGACCATTTTGTAGATTTATTTTCTTGCCCAAAGTCACTGTAGAAAAACTAATAAGTTGTAGCTTCATAATTATTTGGAGAAGTAATACAACGTAGAGAACACTAGATTTTTGCAATAGTTACGTTTGGCAATTAAAATGGCAAGTAAGTTGTAGTTGCCAAACAAGGATTTCTTGGTTTCGTGTCCAGTTGATAAAAATTTATCACGATAATAAGAAGAAAGAAATTTTAGTTTATATTCCAGTTTTTTAGTATATTTTAGTTTATATATTTACATTCCAAGCATGCATTGTAATGGTACGTTTAAATTAACTCTTACAGAAATGAATAGCTGCATGATTATCTAAAGTAAGTTTGCTTCTTAAAGAACTTTGCTGCTAAATAAACTTACAGGTAGGGAATCCGTTATCGAACTATGGCTTTTGGGTAAACAGCAATTTGTTTTTCATCAAAGAAGTAAGAAGTCAAAGAAGTAAGGTGGCAATAAATCGTATTTCTCTAACTAGGAAAATGGCGAAGCGTTGGCGTTTTTGGAAACTAAACATTTAGTTAGTTCACTAGTAGAATCACCTTTCTACAGAATTTAATACAATTTAAACGTGATATTGATATCAGTGTTCTTAATTCAATTACAAAATTTCATATGTTTTTACCAGCTGTGAAATGAAATATGAAAAATTAAATAATAAATTAAATTAAACCGGATTGTTTAAGCAGTTAGTAAAAAATATATAAAGATTTAAAATTAATATTTTCTAAATACAATTTGGGCATGACTTTGAAAGCAGGTAATGTCTTAAAAACCTTATTGATTTTATTAATGAATCTAATTTAGCCTCTATATTTTAAATACCCATTCTTGTATTTATAGATTATAAATTATGTATTGTAAATGTTTATAAATGTATATATTGTTTTAAGTGGTAATAACAATCGAAAGTTGATGCACTCAAATAAATATCTAAGGGCGTGTTATACTATATACAACAGTGTTTCTATATTTGTCAACGATGTGATTGTATTTAGTCTATATATGTTATGTATATAAACTAAATACATTGAGTAGAGTGTCTAAAAAGATACTATTCTATATGTTGTGCTTACTATTGTCACTAATGACCCACCTTAAACCATCAGTAAATATTTGTGACATAAGAAATGTTGTATTTCAAATAGCAAAATAATTTATTGACCTAGAAAAGTTTACCGACCAACTAAATTCGCCACTGTGTTCAATAACCAATATAAATACAAAAGCATCAATAAACTAAGTCAATTACTTGATATAGATACTTACTGTTTGCTTTTAATTAGTGCAGTTAATCAAAGAAGATATTGATTACAAACAATAAATGATTATCACAACCAGTCTTGTACAAACTTCGTCACAAACAAATAAAGAACAGAGAACTAAAGTTTCATGGCAGTGAATGACGCGCGGTTAGCGAATCCTTCAAGAGATAGGCTCTGATCCTTCGTCGCTTTGTATATATACCCCAGAATCGTTATCTCAGTAGGATTTGATCATAATTTCAAAATAACGTGGCGTTATCATTAATATTTGTTTATTTGCACAAGCGAATTACTGGAGATAACTTTTAGACGTATACACGACTTGAATGTATTTTCCATTGTTGATAGGTGAAATATCAGATCACCAAGTGAAGAACCACGTAGGAACAACATCTGCCCAGGCGCCACATAAAGGGGGCGGGGCGCTGATGTTCATCTTAATGTTAAAGTTAAAATAAAACTTGCATTGTATTCAAATATAAACCGGAATGGGAAAAATCGAAAAAAGCAACTACAATACAAGATATAAAAGGATTTGGGATAGTAATGTACCTCAGTATCTTATAGAAAAAGATATAAAACACATAAGAAGAACAGCAAGGTTTAAATTGGGAAATGAGGAAAAAGGAAACAGATACTGGGAAAGTAGTGAGGAAAGAAAGTGTAGGGTGTGCGGAACGGAGGACGAAACACTGGAGCACATTAAGTTTATGTGTAAGGAAAAAGTAGTGAGCGAAAGGAATATTGGCCAGCTATTAAAGGGAGGCAGTGAAGGAAAGAGGTGGATGGCGGAAATAGAAAAAAGGAAAGAAAAAACAGGGCAATAAGCTTATAAGCTTGTGGCTCTATTGCATAAGGAACATGAAGAGAGAGGAAGATACAGGCAATAAGGAAGAAGAAGCAGGAAACGGTTTGCCGAGAGGAGACAAAGAAGACAAGAGGTGAGGAAACGGTGAAAATGAAGGAAGACTAGGGAAAATGAAAGAAGAGGGTCAAGAGAAGAAGAATCAGAAAGTACTTTTGGAAATAAAAAGGTCTATGAAATGTATTAAGAATGTAGATTGTAAAGCCGAAAGGGAAACAATTAATAATTTAATAATAAACCGGAATAGTTGAATACAGATTAATTAGTAATTTAAAAAATACAAAATGCGAAACGTTAACTTCCTTATTTTAAGAAACCATAAAACGAAAGGTATAGGAGATATCATTTATATATTTTCACTATTTACTTTGATTATCCACTTCATTACGACCATTTCGAAACTTTCAGGCACAACCAAATTCAATGGATTTTACTCAGAGTGCCATCTCCAAACAATGTCATTTCAAAATTAAAATCTATTTTACACCTTCGTTGGCGAGAAAATGAACTATAACATATTTGCGCAAAAGTGAAATAGCAGACATAAGTGTGAATGCCATCTGCATGGCTATTCTCTCTCCATTCTGCTGATTACGTCAATCAAATTATCAATTCCGGTTTATATTTGAATGACACTGGTAAAACAATACATTTCAACACCTGGCAACGCCCGCTTTAATTAATTGAATACGTAAGCATTGACGCAAACAAATGCATTCTAACAAACAACAAGATGTCATTCGATAAGGATCACAGTTACACAAACGACATCTTAAGTTTCTTGTCACAACAAATTCGGCGAAAACCGTAAATTAAACTTTATCACGTCAACATTTATAAAAGTTCCCTCTCATATCTTTAATGGTGTGGATCCGGCTTAAGGAGAAAATTGTTGACAATTAAGACCATAGTAATAAGAACGCCCAAATCTTAATGCATTTGCGAAGATACAAATAAGAGACAAATAAGATTAATAACATTATAAACAACAAAACAAATATCATATAAGTACGTTTTATGAAATTAAAATAATTGGGAAAATCCCACAAAAATATGTTTATTTACACATCAAATGAATTTGCATTTCACAATATATATATACGAGGTTATAAGAGCGGTATAAATCTATAATACGATAATGAATTTTAACTTATTCGTTTCTATACACATTATAGAAAAATAAGTAAGTCAGTGCTTTTTAGTTACATCGGCAGTTTATACTCCACAACTTGTTTTAAGTATGAGTCGCTGGCGAATTCTAGTAATTTGAACTATAAATACTTCTAATGTGTATTTCTTAACAAACAAATTGAACTCCATTCGAATTCTTATGTAATTTAAATTATTAAAGTACAATATTTATATTTATAGCTTCATCTCCCTTGCCCTTTATTTCACTTTACTTACTCCTAACTTCCTTCATCCATTTTATTCCCTCCTCCCCTTGTAACCTCTACCAACACCTATTCTTAATGCGCTCTAATTTTTCACTTCCTTGCCACACATTCTACATAGCTTCTCTTCCTCTGCATGCTGGTATCTACTTCCTCTTTCTACATTCACTGTCTTACTCTGACTATCTCTCTTTCTTCGTAATATTTTCTCATCTCTTTTTCCCATCTTCCCTCGGTAATCGGAAAGAGAGGCGAATGCGATCTAGTACACGGTAAACGAGAGAGATAGCATCTTTATAAATACTGTTATATACGGTTGTTGAAAAGGGATAGTTTATATAACCGTTTATACGATCCTATTAAATATAAATCTTATAATGTGTGCAGAAATTTTCTTTTCTTTGCTAGACAGGAGAATCTTAGTTGTAGAGAACATTTAAAGAAATCTAAATAGAAATGAGAGAGATGATAATGAAAAGAGAAAGAATTTGGGTAAGAATAAGCAGTCATTTTTTAATTACGTCACACACCAGGTGCGGGGAGGTGGTCCACAACGTGTGACATGGGGTTGAAAACCATGACATTCGTGCGACGTAATTTATAGATAACCCCCAATGAATCCAGTAATTACTACACAAAGCCAGTAACAGCTGCATTGCTGTGTTTACTGTTGCTGTGAATCTCTTCTGTTCGCTGAATTTGTTGATAATTTATGGATGTTGTTGTTCGTACGTAAAACAACTGAAACGGTTGGAGTTTAAGTCAACAAACTATATTTTTATGTTAACAACGTCTTACAAGCCTCTCACACTGTCAGTGTCAGTGATCATTATAAATTAATGGGGAGCACGCAAAATGTTGCTTTTGATTGAAATATAACATTGAAAAATAAGTTGAAAAAATTCCACGTTTACTTTTAAATTGAATTTAGTCCACAAACTGTGTGAAAATGTATTTACTTGTAGTAATTTATGGACGATTTGGAAACGACGAAGGTTTTACTATCTTAACTACGTGGGCGGTTGTTGACATTTTGTTATACGTCATTGAAGTACGAGTGTGTACGCGTTTTAATTAAAAGTGCAATTTCATCTTAGACAAATTAATTAGTTTATTCAACATTAGGCTATACCCGACACTAGTTCTATGACCGGCTTCGCTCAACTAATATTGGTAGTTTTATGGAGGAGATATGTCAACTACACCGTTGCCTAATAAATCATTGATTGACCTTGACGCTCTTATATTCAACTTAAAGATAAGTTCCCACTGTGTCGTATCGATCGCATTGGATTTATCATATGAATATGAGAATGAAGCGAAGCGGATGGTAAAACGTAAGCATGATCCCGCTAATTATTTTAAGACATCTCCCAGTAAACAATTTGGTGAAGTGTCTTGTTTTGTGACGCTTCTATCACTATTGCACTTCAATTATAGTTCGCAACAACTTTATCTTCATTTATATTCTGACAGGTGGAGTGGTATCGCCATTTGTAGCCGATAAAATAGACATTTCATAAGAACGACTATGAAATAAACAGTCATAGAAATCATGCGCATCTTCAATATGATGGGAAAGTGACTACAAAATGTTTACTGGGCTACTGAGATCGGATTCCGACTGACTGAGAGTTGATTTTTGAAGCAACCATCTTTGAAACGTTGGCGATGCTAATTATATTACATTTATATACGACTTAACAAACAGATTGCTCTAGTACTCGCTGCATACGGTTTCCATCCCGCTTCCCTTCTCTTCCACGCTTCACACAATAAATTTAATGACTTCCATGCATACTATTGAACCATAATATTTAGCTACATATAAAAGCATATCAAGAAACTTTATGGAACGCCTGAAATGATGCAACAAGTACAACATCCATCTATAACAATAATTTCCATCCATAGAATAAAGCGTAATTCCAGCACTGTGCGTGCAATATTTATGGATGACGCCAAACCACTGTGTCTTCAACTTCAATCTCCTGACCAGATTTATATTTTTTGAGCTTAGTTGTTATCAAAAATAAATTGATCACATAATCATAAATCACTTATTAACGGTGTAGTGTATCCATTTGCCTAATTAAGTAATTTACATTTAAACACATTTCTGGCTAGTTGTTCCCAGACTAAATAGATCTCCTCCTGTTTTTGTTCAAATATTCTAGTAATTTAAAGCATCTACAGCGAATTTTAATACTTCTATAATTAACCTCGTATGTTTACTTTATTTACCTAAGTATTTTAAAAATAGTCTGCCTTTGTGAATTTAACAAAGGAAATTTATTAAGTTAGCAACAACACGTTTAAAAAATAAATGTGTCATAAAAATCCGTTTATGCAAATTAAAATTAGATTTTTGTAAATATTTACGTTAGTGATTACGCTGTTGATATCTTAGATAAAAAAAAACTACGTGTGCCTTAATTTAAAGCTTTCCTGAAAAAACGTGTGCTCGATAGAATGACATTTAATTTAGTATAGGTTATCTACAAAGCTGTCTTAAAACCTGTGTAGACATATGGAATCCAATGGACTTGTTAACTCTTTTCTTAAGAGTCCTTTTTTTAATTTTCGATTGAAATAAATTTTAATATATGTATGTAATCGTATATTGGCATTTTTATTCTTTTAAATATTCAAAAGTGGCCATTTCAAATTTGAATTTCAGTTTAATTAATAAATAATCGAAATTATTTCATGGATATTTTCATACACAAACCAGAAATAAACAATGCAGTTGTTAGCAGAGATAATGTTGTTAGTAGTAAATGACATATCACACACACACATTTGTACTTATCTGTCTTGTATAAAAGAGATGCCAAATCTGCACACATCCGTAGAACATTAGATCCGTTTAATAATTAAAGGGGCCATCCATAAAGAACATCATACAAATTTTCTACTATTTGTCACACCTTCTCACATTTGGAGGAAGTCATAATTTCTGGATCAAAATGGTAAAAATATTTGAAATTTTTTAATTAAATTAAATACACTTCTAATAATTAACATAATATTTGAATTTTATCAAATTCAGTAGAAAAGTGATTTTACTAGTGGGTTACAAAGGCACAAATAATGTATCAATGCCTGAAGAAAATATGCAAATATTTGAAAACAGAGATAGTCTAAAAAACCTTATTGATTTTATCAATAAAAGTAATTTAATCTTTTTATTTTAAGTACACATACTCGTGTCTATAAGTTGTTAATTATGTTTTGTAAATGTCTATAAATGTATATTATATATACTTTAAAGTGCTAATAACTGTTGAAAGTTGATGCACTCAAATAAATATTAAAAAAAAAATACAATTATCCGTTTTTTACAGAATTAATTTATTT
Source organism: Panorpa germanica (assembly GCA_963678705.1). Classification (NCBI taxonomy): domain Eukaryota; kingdom Metazoa; phylum Arthropoda; class Insecta; order Mecoptera; family Panorpidae; genus Panorpa; species Panorpa germanica. The sequence goes on from OY783214.1 coordinate 3,903,264, forward strand.
GTAAGAAATAAGTAAATAAAACTAACAAAAAATTAACATGTAAAAAATTACCTAGAAATTCAGTTTATCATACTTAAATAATAATAATAAAGAAAGAATAGTAAAGAATATAAATAATATAATAAATACAAAATACAAATACTAGTACACATTAAAAACACGCGTAGAAATTATCGTAATTTATTTTTGAGTGTCGTAAAAAATAGTTTTTAGCGCAATTTTTTAGAAATTTGTACAATGAGTTCATCGACCCGTGGACTGATGCCTTTAAACGTAGCAGGTGAAGGGCCAATCATCTGGATCAGCTGGGGGACATCTTGACCGGAGATTTGACAGAAACGGGCTAAGGCTTTCATGCATCGGAACAGATGATCCTCGGAAGGTTTGGCGTTGAAGAACTGCAGAACGGCCATTGTTAGCTCCACAGCCACGTCGTCGAATACCTGGAAAAAAAGCGTATTAATACACCTATTGATTCAATGTCATTAGAGAATGACTCGTCTTCGTCGTGCAACTTTTCTCTTCAATTAAAAGACAAAGAGTTATAGTGGTAAAACTAAAATTGCATAAAATACATATAAACAATTTCAAATTGTAAGCCTCCATTAATTTTTAAATTGCAATGTACATTACTCTAGTAAATCTACTAATCTCCTTCCAACTAAAATAGAATACTATAGACAATGTCAAGGTATCTCTCTTTATAATTATTATGTTTGTCTTTTATTTATTTAGTAAGCTTGCATAATTAAAGAGTTAATATTTATTTCTTTCTATTTAAATAAGATAACTAATTCAATAGTAAACTGTGAGCAAAAGCAACTGTTGATTATAAATGATTGTTAACACGTTTTAAATGATTTTTATTTTAAAATTTGTGATAAGAACGAAATAATATTTAACTAAGTTCATAACCATTATCTTAGAACTCTATAATATAGGTTTGAACTTATGTTAAATGTTACAAAATATTACTTGTATTACTTTGAACGTACAAAAGTTATTTAACTAATGATAACAATTAATACATGAAATAATAGTATATACGTCACGAACATTTTAAATTAAATACATAACAAAAACTATACAAGCATCATTAAAGTTGTGAGTCGCATCAAGACAAGAAATTATTTTTTGAGAGATACCTTTGACCGACTGCCCGGCGGCAACATTCTCCTTAGATTTTTACCTTGGTGCATTTTCTGGAAAAATTTAGAGTACTGCAAAATATCTGATTCATAAAAATAATTTTGAAAAATATGAAACTATACACAATCATGCATTTGGAGATGTTTTTCAAGACGAAGTGTACATATAGTTAGGCTGTTAAAAATTTACAGGTAGTTATGATACAGACCACAGTTTTTACCTCCTTGCATGCCAGATTGTGTACAATAGCTGCACCCCGATCCTGCAGGACATCACAGGACCCGAGCAGACAATGAACTGCTACCTACAAAATCATTATATGAAATAAATTTCATTTGAAGCTAGAGAAGATAATCTAGATATATCACACATAACGGTTTGTTTCTCAACTAGGCAATCATACCTTTGTAGTTGCTCTGATATTTGAAATTTGTTGACCGTTGTAGGCCCATTCTGAGATGTAAAGCAGCCATTCCGAAGAACTTAGATTTTCAAACAAATTACATATCTATAACACGTAATATATCTTAAAATGGAATATGTAATATATAAACTTGAATAGTTATTTAAGTGGACGTACGAAAAGAGCTAAGGCTTGCTGTTCATCAGGAGTATGTCTGTCAATATCTTGTGCGTAGTTCATGAGAACATGTTCCCGACGATCTTGATGCAATAGTAAAATGACGTCATCCTTAAGAGCAGCAGCAGCTAAAACTTTTAACAATCGGACTCGAACTTCATCGGGCAAAGATTTATCATGAAGCAATCGACCTAGAAATGAAAAAACTTACTAATAAAACAATTAGGTTGCTTCCTTAGTCTTTAATTCGCGTTTCAAATAATAAATAGTTATATCTCTGTTATATTAAAACGAATGGAAAATAGAACTAACCGACAAAAGATAGAAAACCATCACCGAGCGCCCATGAGCCCTCATCTTCTAGCATATATTGATGTAATTCTTCTAAAGCAGTTTGTTCTTCTGGGGATAATCTGCCGCCAACGAGTCCAACCAACGCATCAAATTCTATTGCAACCTAAATCAATATTTTATTAAATTTATTTAAAATGTGAAATAATTCATTTGTCAGAAATGTACAATCCTTACATCAACAGCATCTTTATAAACTACAGGAGGATCTCTTGATCTTTTCTTTTCTTCTGCTTCTCGCCTTTCCTCAGCTTCTTGTTCCAACGCTCTTTCTGAAGGTAGTTGGTCAACCACTGCACTGTCTCCAGCACCATTTGCGCCTGCGCCGTTTACTTCCAGAGCTTCGGCTTCAGACATACCGTTGTTAGGATATCCTAGAAAATATGTTCTTAAATAACGCCTGAATGTATATAGATAGGCAACTATACTAACTGTAAACTACTAAAATAATGCGGATAAGATATTTTACCTGTTGTATTTGATTCACTTCCACTACTCTGACTCGTCGAGTGCTTCGAATGCTTCTTTCTCTTTTTCTCCTTTTTCTTTTCCTTACGAGCGATTTTCTCGTTGAGTGTTTTTCTGCGTTCTTCTCTTGCAATAGATTGCAATCTACAATAAAAATCAATAATAAATATTCATAAAGAAAAACAACTTAATTTTGTAAATAGGTACAGGCAAAAACATTATAACTAGAGTTAACCCCCGTCGCAAGCGACGACTGTCTTTTGTGTATAAATTGAATTTTATTTCAAATTTAAATTCCATTTTTAAATTTAAATATTAAACTCGTTCTATATTAATTTTACATATAAAAACAAATAACTTTGATATAAACTGACTAAAAAAATATATTCTTTTTAACAAAATAAAAAATATTTTCGATTCGTTATTTGACCAATTTTTTTCAAAATGTATGACTTTTTTTCGATTCGTAAATTATATATATATATATATATATAAAATTTACAATATACAAAATTTTAACTTTCAAGCACAATTTTTACCCTCGTCTAAAACCGCCCCCGTGCCCCCTAATAAAATTTTTGAATTTTGATTTTTTTTTTCAATATGATATTAAATTATTACACAATTTGAGCTTTCTTCAAAGTTTTCTACCGGGCCCCCTAATTTTCTCGGCGCCCCATTTATAAAATTTTGAATTTTTAAATTTTGAAATACGTTCGCATTCAAAAGCGTAATACACATGCAAAATTTCACCCGTCTATCTTTAATGAATACAAAGTTATACAGCAAAAAGGGCCCACATTTTTTTCCAGTTTTTTCAATATTATTCCAGAAAATTCAAGGAAAAATCCGGGGACGAAATAGGCAATTTTCAAAAGCATTGACGGAACCGTTTTCGAGCTACCATACAAAATTCACTACCAAACATAAGATCATAAGAATATAAGATATACTCGTATATATCTGAAGGTATTTCAAACTATCCTACAAAAACAATTAAATTACCTTCCATTTTTTTTAACATTTTGAAGTTATCTTATAAATAATTCTGTCCTATTTTTTTAATGTTTTATGTTTTATAATAATATTCTTGCTAACGTAACATTTTGAAAATTTAGGGCACAATATTTCCTAACTACTTCAATCTCATTTCTTTTCTGCTTCATGTTCCTCATCAGGGTCAGTTGAACTACCACCAGATTTTTCTGACTCATTTTTATCAACATTTTTTTTACTAAACAATTGATTCCAGATTTTTCTCTTTAAACCAGGACTTTCAACAGTGGGACCACTAATAACATTTTTAATTATTATTTAAAATATTTTAGAAAAGAAATATACGCCTATTTGCTATATGTAAGGTTGTGTGACAGCTATAATTTACCTTGCTTCTTCAATTTGAGTATTTAAATCTACAAAATCAGGACTTGGATCTCTCACTGGTCTTGTAGAACCTCTGTAACATATTTACAATAATAAAATAATCAATATGATGACAAACATTGAAGTATGAAGCAAAGGAAAGCGCATTACCCGTGTTCAGTTGGTCTAATTGTTGAAACAAGCGTTTGGAAGATATTTCTAAAACAAATAGTAGCAAAGTAAGCAGATGGTATTACTATGGTTAGCAGCAAAGAAAAGCATTGTTATTGTATGTTATTTATTTTGTAGTACAGTTAAGTTCAAGTTTAAGATTAAACGAATAACAACATACAGTTATATTAAATGTTTTAAGGTACTAACATGTATGGAATTTTGATTTTATGATGAACTCTTATTATTTAAATAAGTGACAAAGTTCTTGGTTAAAACAGAGTGGTCGTCATAACTTTAAATTTAAAGAAAGCACCAGCAAAAAAATATTATAAAATGCGACAAAACAAAGCAATTAGTAGCATAGATCTTTATTCACAAATATTTTGACAATACAGTGGTAACATTTATCAGCGATGTTCGTTTTGCAGTTCTGTTGTTACTGGCACAGCGTTATACTTAAAATATTTATAATAGCTCTTATTATTTTATCATTAATACCATGGTTGTCTATTAAGCTGCTGTTATATCAGTAAAAGCAAAATAAACAAAACAAACAAACGCAGTAGCTCTCGTACATATTGTTCACAAGTGAAATACAAAATTGTTGAAATTAAGTCGTCAACAAATTTGCAAGTTAAAATTTAGTTGTTTAACTTAAAAAGTGTTTAGACAAACTTTTACATAAGTAGATTCTAGAAAAGCACCTATTTAGTTAAATCCACAGAAAAACACATTTAAATAATTTATCATATTGTGCATATATTATAAAAATAAATTTAAATTACAATCTCTTTTTTTATTTAGTTTAAATTAACATTATAATTGAAATTATCTTGAATTTATTAATTGGTTCAGAAATTGTTTAGCCCAAGAGAGAATCGGCCTTTAAAATACAATAATAAATAAAAATTAAATTTATATTTAAAAATAATTTAAACGGTCATGCTTATTTATATTAATTCAAAAATATATTAAAATGCAAGGGTCATCTTTAATGACCTCTAAATATTTTTTGGCAATTGGCAGACTAAATAATAATACAAGATTTTTATTTAAATCCGTGACTACATCAAAACGATGCACAGTGTGTTTTATGCAGATACGAATATCATGTGACATCACATTCAAAATGAAATATTTGCAAAATGAATAAACAGCTTATTGTGTTCTTAATTGGAAGGTAGCTTTAGTCCAGGGCAATTTCGGCCAACCTAACAGGAGCAGAGGATCAGATTTTTTTAATTAATTACTTATTTTGCATTTAAACGACAAACTTTAAAATAAAATAAATATTGACGTCATTCTATAAGTACATACTTGACTGCAGAGGTCACTCTAACAGCAGGTAGTTCAAGCTATAGATATTATACTACAATGACGATATATTATTCTTACGACGATTTTGATCGTCCAGTTTATTACTGAGACATCTTAATATTGAGGTTTTGCGATAACAAGGAAAAGAATATTCGAGTTGTTTGTATTCCAACGGTGTTTGACAAGTTTATCTGCATAGATAGATTCAACTATCGAAATTTAGATTTATATCACTAATGAACTAGACGATCAATGTATCAAACGACACAGTAAAATGCAAATTACAAATGCAGTTTTCTAGCATTAGGAAGAACCATTTCTTTTGTTTTTAACTTTAACTAACTATACATAATTATTATTATTTTATTATTGGAACAAACTCTAATTTTACGTCTAAACCCTATAAAAATTCAGCTACCCTAAATAAACATAATATCTCTGTCAAACGAAAATCTCTGCTATATAATTACAAATAAATATTGTTTTACTATTTACTGAGATATCGAAATTACTATAAATACTTGTTACTACTTTGATATTTAAATTAAACTTAATATTCTCGCCCTAAATGTAAGCTCATTTTAATGACATCACAATTAAGTCTCAGGAATGTATTATTTATTTAATTATGTTCGTAACAACATGCAATTGAAAGACAATAGGGAAGCGTTAATCTTAAATATTAGATATTATTATATGAAACAAGGGGCAACAACATTACCAAAAGAATCGCCTATTTTTAAAGCAAATCACCTGTCGCTCCTGTTTTCAATGGTCTCTATGTTGGGTCCGTGAACTAGACTATGAATCAGCGGACGAAGAGATTGTCCAAATGGCGTGGACAATACTTGTTCTGGAAGATCTAGTATATATTTTGGAACACTTTTTCCAACTAAAAATTGGCTGAGATCTTCAGAAAAATTGTTGCAATTGTGACTAAACAGTTCGTAGGAAGCACCTCTGAAATAATTAAGAACAAATATGTATTATGAACAACGATTTTCATACAATTTTTAATTAGTATATTACATATTAATTACCTGAATTTTGAATCTCCTAATTGTAAAATATAATCAAGAAAGACTGTATATGGTATATGAGTTTCTCCCAAATGTTCAACCCTCAATGGTGCGCCTAACAATGTACCACCCTGCAACAATTTATACACATTATTTTTACATAATACATTATGAATTTTCCTAATAAAATTAAGTGTTAAAACATTAATATTAAAATATATTATAAGACAGAATATGAACATGTATTATTTTACTTAAACGAAATCTAGTAATATTTATTCTAAAAATACAAAAGCGTGATATTTTAATAACACAATCTAATAATTATTTCTGAGGTTCATAAAACAGAATCTAATAAATTTATAAATTATTACGATAACTTTACATATATTTTGAGTAACGCGTAATAAAATAAAAAAGTTTTATTATTTTTCTTATAAGTCTATTTTAAAATAGCGTTAGTAACAGCCGGCATTTCTCGCGGATATATTTAGTCTGTGATATATTTGATCCACTTAACTCTAGCACGCATAGAAGCAACTGGAAGCAGTGATATTTATGAAACTACATAAATATAAACAAAACAATTTAATAATGATTAAAAAATTTCTGCAAATGAAACATGAGCATGTAGAATTAATTATAACATATGTTGGAACAGATTAAATATTTAAACTAAACACAGAAAAATTTACAAGTGGTACATGTATGTGAAAATGAAACGTAATGCGTTTTTAATAAATAGTCCAACCTTATTAATGAACAGTATCCAGTACAACACAGATGCAGATGCAGATGCAGATGAGGACCCCTCAAATGTAGCACATGCAAGAACAACACTTACAGCGTCCCGGCGTAAACTGTGGACGTTTTAACACTGTGCCAGAACTAGGATAATAATAGCACAGACCAAATTTAGAGTCTGGAATACTTAAAACGAAAACGAAAGATACGTTGGTTGGAATCGTGAAATCGTGCTCGCGTTTAGACCGTCTCTAGAACGTAGAAGACGAGATACGTTTCGAAAATATATATTTGTAAGATATTTGTAATATACTCGACTCGTTGTTGCGGGGAAATTTTTAGTGTGCTTTGTTAACAAGAATTAAACAAAAAAAATGCAAGATAAATGAATCAAGACGTTACATTTATTGTACATTCAATTTTACTGCTACAGGTGTTCGAGTAGATGACATAAAAATAATCGAAATTTTGCAGAAAGTTTTCGAAATATTTTAAATATAACAGGAGTGGTTTCCAATGCTTGATCTTCGCAATAAATTTTACGATTAAGGAGGTATGGCGTAGAGTAAAATCTTAAATATTTTCATAAATTCACTGCAGATTTAATAGGAAGAGCTTTATACGAGGGTAGTTTGATAATTCAGTGATTTTTTTAAATTTAATTCTCAATAAAAGATATTTTTTCGGAAAAACCGATTTATTTATCAACATAGTCTCCTTTTAGCTCAATTCATTTAGTCCAGCGTTTTTCCAAATTTTTCATTCCTTCCAAATAATAAATTTTCTCAAGACCCTCAAATTAGGCGTTTGTTTCAGTGATGATCTCTTTGTTAGACCCAAATTTCTCCGCCCAGCCATTTCTTGAGACTTCGAAACAGGAAATAGTAGCAGGGGCTTAAATCTGGAGAACACGCTGGATGGGTAACAGTTGGTAGCCCAATTTATAAATATTTGTCATGGTGACTACACACTCAATCGCAATCGCGCGGATATCTGCTTTCAATTACTGTCAAACACAAACTAAATGACGCAGCTTGCTCAAAATTTGACAGTAGTCAATTTATACATGGCAGTGCACTTATCAAACTACCCAAGTATAATAATAATTATAATATTTAAATTTTGACAATATTTTTAATAAACTTATTTAAATAATTATATCAGACTTAAGTCTGATGCTGACCCATCCTTATATTAGAGTATCCAATATATGCGATGAAACAGAACAAAAATGAAAAAGCAAGTCTCTCTAGATCTCTATCTCTTTCTATTTCATTATTTTCATTACCATTAATGCAATTCGTAATGAAATTTAAAAATACTCTCTTCATAAAATCGAGCACTCGAGGTTCATTAAATTAGTCACAGTATTATGCCCACGTTTTGGCACGAACTTGTCACCAATATACTATATTGTCTTGGATTAATAAGGTGGAAAATTAAGGCGTAAGAATGCATAAAATCACTCTCTTGTTATAGATTTGGCAAAATGTGATCTTTGCCACACTTGACCCTGGCAACAATCATACAATCAGGAAAGTGACTTATAATTATTTTATTTTTTATATCGGCTAATATATATTAAAGCAATTGTTACTTTTATTGAATAAAATCGTTAATTTATAAAATAGAAAAATCAGATATAAAACTAAAGTGTATAAAACTAAATTCAACCCATGGCCGTGGCATTGTCGAACCGATATTTCAAAGTAACAAGATGTCGACATTCATCGAAGATACATCGACCCCGGGACGGATTTAGCATCAAACAATAAGTCGAAGAACTACAACTATATCAATCAATCAATGAACTCAAATTAATACAAACTTAGACGCCTGATAGTTATAAGTTATGCAACAACTTTTACACGAATTTAATATTCAAAAATATAAACATTGACTTAAATTTATATATATATATACTTAAATTACACTATATTAATAGTTTTTATAATTATCTTTAAGGTATAGATGATATGATAATTAATTGGAGAATTCATTAAAAATATTAGTGGAGGTCTCAACCAAATGATACATTAAAATTTGGTGCGAATATTAGGAGCAAAATAGAAAATGATGTAAATCTTGGATATATTATTCCTAATTTTAAATTTGTATTATTATAAACATTTACATGTTCATTTATGTGTTAATTATTAACTTTATTAAAGCAAATATTAGCAGATTTTGTACAATCTCATTACGAAAATACACATGCGATTTAATTATAGTTACCGGTTCCACATTGTGACATAGTTGGCAACAGTTTTAGGAATAGCATTTGTGGAAGTGCAAACAAATGTACCTAGCTACCTACATTAGAAATACAGGAAGAAGAACATGTGGAAAACAGAAAGGAATAATATGACATGCATTTATCAAAACAGATACCGAAATAACTACACCCATATCTAATAAATCAGAAATACTTATCAAAATATTTGATTCTAAAACAGAAGGTTCAATGTTCTCACTGAAATTTATGGAATGTGGAAACACAGTAACGAGTGTTTTGTTACTTCTAAATATTATTTAGTGCTCACTGCTTTTATTTCCTTCTTCCCTGCAACATATCTAAACCAGAACCTTTTGGCACTCAGCTCACATTGGTTTATAACAATTATATATTTATTTCCAAATTATAAATATGTGCCGTGTGTTATGCAATGCAGTTCTCGCTTTATTGCTCGTTTATTAGTAATAAAAAATGTGTATGACGTCATAAGAGCCAGGCAGCATGTGGTTCACTATGAAGATTTTTATTTGCTATTGAATAACTAGAAAACTTATTTACAAGCAGTAAATTTACGTGGAGTGACAGATTTATTCAGGAAATTTTATTTTTTATATAATATAAAGTATCATTCCTAGCTACTGTTTTAATTTTAATTATGCAGTGTATGGGTATGTGCATAATTAAACCTGCTTAAGTTTTAATTCCTACTCCATACTTTCCAAATTAAAAAATAATTCTTTATCCATGTTTCACAAGAGAGGTAGAAACGAGAGGTTGATAAAAGTGGATTCAACTGGACATACAAGAGGTGAAGGAAATTATATACTTAGGATATGTATTTCGAATGAATAATACAGGAAACTCAAATAAAGACACTGATGAGAAACGCAAAGGCGTTGTTGGAATGGAGGTGAAGAGAAGGTCATAATGGGCTTGTGTCCTCATTTTTTATTGGTCGATTTTTCAATTGTTGACTGAAATTGATGTTAATAAATGTGTATTGGTGTGTCTATTTTATTAAATATCTAAATGTTGACGGAGATATAGCAATTAAAAATTTTAATTGTAGTTTTAGCGCTAGAAATAGTCTGTCATATTTGTATGACGTGAATGTAGTTTAACGTGAGTTATTTGTTGAGTAGGTCAGTGGTGTGGTAATGTTTTGTAGCTGTTGGTAGTCGAAATAATCAAGTCAAGTCAAAGAATAATAAGTTTTTATTTTATTTAACCCTTTTACGGCAGACATAATATAGGAATTTTATTGTTCCTTGAAATAGCTGTAAATAATATTTGATATTTTGACATATAAATACATATAGCAGAGATTTAGAATGCAGAGATTAATAAATCAGAAATGAAGGTAATACAAGATGGGAAAAGATTCGCAATTTTTTCTGTCAATCAAAGTAAATATTATTGCCTATAGTATATTCAATGTTTACATGTTAAGCAAAGTAAGACGTAAAAATGTCTTCTGGCAAAAATGCTTGTAGAATTTGATGTCGCATTTGACAGGTAACAAACAATTAAAGCTCGTATAAATTTACTGTAACTAATTAAGTTGTTTATATGTAAAAATAGATTGCAAATAATCCTAAAATAGAATTGCGTTTTAAATAAACACAAAACAGACAAGAATGTTTATAATTTTGGCATGTGTTATGACAAAGAACATACCGGAGCCACTGTCTGGATTCCCTCTGTCCCGTAGAAATATTCCCGACCGTAAACCACCACTCCTGTGTGCCAGACTCCATCAATTTTGCGTCCTGTCAACAAAAAATTTCAAATATTAATATACAAAACTTCTTCGTCTATTTTAAAACCAAGAAAAGCAATGAGTTTCACTTTTCAAATTTATTAAGATTTAAAAGTAGCTACAAATAATCGTGAGATGGCGTTAGTTGCATTGGGTTCGAGTACAGAATTATCGCCGTAGGCTTTTTTGTTACTGGCAAAGGGGATGGACCATATTAAATATTTTTTCCATAAAATTTAATGTATTCACAATGGGCATTTGAACTCGCTTCTTAGAAGTCGTTTTTTTAATTTCGATTAATTCGATTTTAGCTATACATAATACGTCACAGAAGAAATAACTAATCGAGATTAATTCTGGCAAGAAAATATAATATTCATGGAATACACAACTCAACTATTAATAGTAAATGATGTATCACACACACAATCGTATGAGTCTCTTTTGTATATAAGAGATAGCAAATCGTCAGACGTGGCATACCATGCATTGGAATTTTCTATACCGTTGGATGCCTTTAATAATTAAAGAGACAAAATAACTTGTTTAATTGTTAATATCTCCTAAAATATAAGGAGTTAAAAAAAAAAATTGGACATTTGAGGTCCTGGTAGCCTTATCAATATATTGCGCAGTTTTATGGGAATTAAGTTATGGTGTCCAAGCCTATTGACGAACCAGAGAAAGTTCTTTTTCTTATACTACTTTGGTCTCCCTTTATTTACGTTAAATTAAACAAATTTGTATTCACACTTATGGAAAGATACAATTTATAAAAATATTTTGACAGTTTTTTGGCAAAACTTTGAGACTAGTGCAAACCTTCAATTCAACCACACAAATAATTCATTAACCTTGAAAAAATAACTAAGCAACAAGCACCTCTTGCTTACTACTAGTCAGAGGCGTTCACAGAGGGAGACAAACTGTGTTCTTACTTCTCCCTCCTTCTCAAATCTATGACGCATTCAAAAAAGAATGGGCTTGTATCCTCATTTTTTAGTGGTCGATTTTTCAATTGTTGATTGAAAATGATGTTAATAAATGTGTATTGGCGTGTTTATTTTATTAAATATCTAAATGTTGACGGAGATATAGTAATTAAAAATTTGAATTGTTGTTTTAGCGCTAGAAATGGTCAGCTATATTTGTATGACGTGAAATGCATTTTAACGTCAGTTATTTGTTGAGTAGGTCAGTGATGTGGTAATGTTTTGTAGCTGTTGGTAGTCAAACAATCCAGTCAAGTCAAAGAATAATAAGGTTTTATTTTTTTTAACCATGTTACGGCAGACATAATATTGAAATTTTATTGTTCCTTGAAATAGCTTTAAATATTATTTGATATTTTGATATATAAATACATATAACAGAGATTTATGAGCTGTAAGGTTGGCAGCGGTTGTGATGTCACATGTATTTAGAATGTGTACAACGTTGAATCCATTTAATAATTAAAGAGACAAAATGACTTTTTTAATTGTTAATATCTCTTAATATATAAGGAGTTATTAAAATATAATTGAACATTTGAGGTTCTAGTAACCCACTTTATCAATATATAGTACTCTTTTATAGAAATGAAGATATAGGAGACGAGCCCATTGGTTTTCGCACTTATGGAAAGATACAACTTATTAAAATATTTCGACAGTTTTTTGGCAAAACTTTGAGACTAGTGCAAACCTTCAATTCAACCGAACAAATAATTCATTAACCTTGAAAAAATAACTAAGCAACAAGCAACGTTCACAGAGGGAGATGAACTGGGTTCTTACCTCTCCCTCCTTCTCCTTAAACCCCACATTGAATAGAATAGAATCTATGACACATTCAAAAAAAAAATTATTTATTTATTTGTCATCCGTAAAATTTTCGCTTCTTCTAAATAAAATTGTAATGAATTACTGTGTTTACAATTCTAAGCAAAATTCGATACGAGAACGAAATAACGTCATGAGTTAGAAATGTTGTCAAAATAAAAACAATCCTCCCACCGATTTCTAAAATAAATATAAACGTAGATAGAAACTCAAGGTACGGTGCAGATGTGTAGACAAATCCACGTCGCTCTACGTTTCGTATTCTACGCCGTATGCCTACGTCATAACCAAACGTATTGCCGTTGTAGTCACACTCATTGTAACAGAATGAGAATGAGGAGTGCAGATGAAACATAAAAGATTTCGTTTGCTGATGTTTTATCCGGTAACGAAGGACCATAAAACTTATTCGCGAATAGATTATTGTAATTAACAGTTATTAATAGCCAAGCAGTTGTAAATAAAGGCGCCAAGTAGAATAACAATTGGGTAGTTACCTCTATCTTATATAAATCTTATATTTATATAAAAAAACGACCTCCTTTATTACTTATAAATCTTACGGCAAGTATACACAAGGGTCATTTATTAATTTCTGCAAATTAGCTTAAGCCCATTAGACTATGACATTTATTTCTAAAATACTATTTCAAAATTGCAGTAAAGTTAATCTTTAAAACTGTCATTTAAATTCTGGCAACATTTTCGAATTTTAATATTTTATAAATTATAAATTTAAAAATAACGATATTAAAATACATTTTTTCCGCTACGTTGGTAACACGTAACCTCACTTTTAATTTAAAATTAAAATAACTCGAATGTTAACGTCATTTAAATATCTATTTGTAATATAATTGTAAAGTACGTGTATATTGTAAGTATAGAGTACCATTATAGAATTGCGGATAAGACAACCTTCGTAAAACATTTTAAATAAGATATCGGTCACCTGAAAGCTGAAACATCGAAGTCAAGGTCTTAAAGACACAGTCCTATTCTAATATAAATAATTGGCCACGGAAATAGAAAACAATGCTGACAGAAGCAAAAATAAAATCAATTCAAAACAATTAATAGGTGAGTTGCAAACGAAATCGTAGGCAAAGTATAATCAGATATTAAGTCCAAACGTTACGTACTCTCCATTTTTAAATTGATAGATAAAATTGCATGTTAAATATGCGCGCTTTAATTATTAATATCTCGCTTCGCAGCTGGTCAAAACGTTTGCAATTTTGTAATTCAATTAACGACACTCACAATAACATCATATTTAAATTTTACCAAATTCTGTAGAAAAATGGAATATACATATGTTAACTTATATTTCTATCAAAAATTTAAAAAACCCTCCAAAAAAAATGAGTTCACAAACCCATTGACAAGTACTTACCAGAGACTTGTATTGGGCTTGTGTCCTCATTTTTTAGTGGTCGATTTTTCAATTGTTGATTGAAATTGATGTTAACAAATGTGTATTGGCGTGTCTATTTTATTAAATATCTAAATGTTGACGGAGATATAGCAATTAAAAGTTAGAATTGTAGTTTTAGCGCTAGAAATGGTCGGCAATATTTTTATGACGTGAAATGCATTTTAACGTCAGTTATTTGTTGAGTAGGTCAGTGCAGTGGTAATGTTTTGTAGCTGTTGGTAATCAAATAATCAAGTCAAGTCAAAGAATAATAGGTTTTTATTTTATTTAACCCTGTTACGGCAGAAATAGCTGTATATAATATTTGATGTTTTGATATATAAATACATATAGCAGAGATTTATGAGCTGTAAGGTTGGCAGCAGTTGAATCCCTTTAATAATTAAAGAGACAAAATAACTTTTTTAAATGTTAATATCTCTTAACATATTAGGAGTTATTAAAAAATAATTGAACATTTGAGGTTCTAGTAACCAACTTTATCAATATATATTGTACCCTTTTATAGAAATTAACACATGTTTTGGTTTTCTCATCTTAACAGGTATATCCGTTGGCAATTTATTTCCATTGCAACTCTGTCAATATATATAATGATTAACTTACCGATTATAACTGGAGACATAACAGCTGCGACTCCTTTTGTGAGGTCATAAATATGCAGCTGCACCGAGCTGCTATCGCCAAAGGTACTCTGAGGTGAACTCATTTTAAAAAATTGATTTAACGAAACGAATTACTGAAAGAATAATAAATGTATAATTATTATTTCTATATTAATTGTTGTTTATATCGCCACAAATGTGTAGTGTATATTAAGATAAATGATCATACATTACATTAGCAATTTTGCACGCCGAAAAACCGGCGCCGGTCAAAGAACTGCTATGTAAATGCGGTATTACGTATAAAATAATTAAACAGATCAAAAAAGAAAGATTATGTGAAATAAAATATATGTATGGATTTAAATTAAATGCATCAAATTTAAATCTAACTGTCATAAGAATGAATTTTATATTTTTGGTTTGCGACTTTGATAAATAATATTGAAAGAATTTGATGCACATCTTTTTTTTTGTTTTGTTTAAATATTTATTCTCGACCAAACGCTGCCTGACGTCATTTTACCGTTCGTGTTTTAAAATCATTAAGTATTACAAATATGTACATGAAATAAAGCACTAGATTTGATACTAGCTATTAAACTAACCAAACTGTAATAAAAAAAGTATAGGATGTTTAAAACAATGTCTAAATAAATTACCTTATTATGCCTTAATTTTTGTTCTACTTCATTTTTAATAATTGTTCAAGAGTAATCCATTAACTCACATAAACATACAAACAAGAATATCATACAGCATACAAACAAAAATATATTTTTTATATATTTTGTATATTTGTAATTTGTGTAAATCTATGTAATTAATAAAAAATATATATTATTATTATACCTTCAAAATTAATCAAATATTCATTATAATTTCAAAGTACAAGTAATTAGTGCATATTAATTATTAAAATGTAGAAAGTAAAGAACACAAAAAACTTGCAGGCGCAAAACAAATTCTTGAAGTATTTTTAAAAAATTTGATACGTTACCTAACTAAAATTTATAACTTGTATTTAAATAAAATAACAGGATATTTAATGGGTTTTTAAGAACTTATCACTTATATTGTTATCTTTTTTCACTTTTCCAGAAAACTTTAATTTGGTTTATTAAATTATTTTGAAAGTGCGGACTATTTGAAGTACACTAAACTCGGTGCAATATAGGAAGTAAAATCACTAGTAATAAAAGGTACGTACAGTTGTTCTCTGTATTTCAGAATATCTGCGCGAGCACGCCGAAAGTTGGTCTAGCCAATATACATTCTGAACACATTATCGCTGGCGACGCTAATAAGATTTAGGTGGGAAAGATTTTGGCATTCATACGTCCATTGCAATTATATGATGTTTGAAATTGTGTTAAAAATTGGAAAGCTTCTTCGGTGTTAACTTTTTTAAAACTGTATTATAAATTGATTAAGTTGTCTATCAGAACTTGTATCTTAAGAAAATATTATTTTTATCGTAGCTTTCTACAACGTTAACAATTTTAAACGACAAGGTATGTACTGAAATTATTCTAACTCTTATAAAATATTCAAAAATTAAAATATTTTAATCTCTTCAAATACAATATCGTTCTCAGTATTTATTTATTAAGAATTAAGTACAAAAATGTATCTCATATCAACAGAATAGAATATTTGTAGTTTGCACCTGATTCTACTACGAACTAGCGCCAGAGAAATATATTTCAGTTATTTCTAAACTGTAGCAATTCCAGTATTGGAAAGAATATATATAAACTTGTTTTAAAAATAGCATAGGTTATAGAAAAATAAAAAAATCTTGCTAGAATGTATATTATTATATAACTGACAATTAAAAATAAATGTTGCTTTTATTATTTTTCTAATTCGCCTTTTACTCTGATTTGCAATATTCTATTTATTATGCCAAATTGAAAAAACATTAAATTGTAAATAAAACGTTCCATTATAAAAGGTCCTTGACCATAGGAATTCGGGATATGTATAACACACGGCCAATTTGACTGCTTTAAATTACTATATGCAAATTTATTTTGAAAATTGCAATTATTGCTATATCTTCAATATCTTTCTTTATTTTCTTTATTGCGAATAATTTTCTTAAAATATTTCAACTTCAGTGTATTTTTATATTAAATTTAAATATATACATAAAAAAATTAGTAACCTTTGTAGTGCGTCAAAAGGACATATTTAGATGCAACAGGAAATCCACCCCTATGGGAATGCACGGCAGGACTCATGTACAAACCAATATAAAAATTCACAACTCGTTTCAAGTGCCATTAAGTGTTCAATTAAAATGAATTAAAATAATACGCTTAAAAATATGTATATATTTCTGAAACTGTTTAAAGTAGTTCTTAATTTATAACATTATCTATAATGATATAGAGTCAGTTAATAATAAATAACAAATATTTCATCTAAAAGTTAATTAAAACTTGTCGGATATTTTTAGGTTAATTTTCACAATTGTCACATTAAACAGTTATCAATAAAATAAAAACATAGTTTTAATAAATTATAGTTTCAAGTTATTAAATGTTTTGATTTCTTTAGAAGCTGACATAATGTTTCTAACCTCAATCTAAATACTTACAACAATGTAGGTATATATATAGCTATATAATTTTATTAATGTTTAACTTACTTGGTATGTTATTTGCTTTTCTCTGAATGACTGTCGATTTATAATTTCATACAACTTGAAATCCTTTTATATCTTAATAATTATTATTTCATCATCACATTATTTTATTACATAAATTTTGTTCTAAACATAATTTTATCGTGATATCAACTCTGTTGTCTAGAACCTTCTATGATATTTTGAAATGTAATGATTGACATCATAAACACCGTCAATCACAACAATAAAGAAAATATAATATAATGGTTATTACTTCAGAGTAAAACGTATCTTATAAAATATAAAATCAATAGTCTCATAATACTATAAATGTATATATATATTTAGAGCAAAAATTTTGTAAAATCCAAATTTATAATTATTCAATAAAAAAGTGAATATTGTTTATATTTTGTTCATTTATATTGTGACTTAAAATTTTGTTATTTATATTTACAGAAACTGAAGATTATTTATCGAAGCCTTGAACCAAGCAGAATTTAAATAATTTTCAATTTTATCAACACTACCTCAGAATGACTTTATTATTATATAAAATAAAATTGATCCTAATCAAACTCTATATGAACAAGCAAGAAAGTCATACGGCGTACTTAAAGAAACTGTTTGCATTTAAACATATTACATACATTTAATGGGTTTGAATGCTGGCTTATGAAAAACGAAACGAATAAAATTGGATAATTAATTTATAGAAATTCTAACTATTTCTCTTAATTGAGACGGCTTAATTTCTATTCAAAATTTACAGGTAAGATTGTTTAGTTTTTTAGATAAATAACTTTATTGAAATATATATTTTTATAAATACACTTCGAATAGGAACAATAATTTTTCGTGTATAACATATACCTAATTAAATATTAAAATATATTTTTATAACTGAAATAGATATAAATAATGTTAAAATAGTATTATTTTTATCGAAAATTTGACAAATTCAAAACTATCCCACATAAACAAGAGTAAACCACATATAAATTTTCAGTACATATCCCTAGTACAATTTGTTTGATTTCTTCTGGAAAATGCCAATCGAAATGCCTCCCTGGCTTGTTGGACACTGCTTGCAGCAGAGGGTTTGGGAAATTCTAACGGTGCAGCCAAAAAATTTATTTCTTCTGTTTCACGAAGATCAGCAGTGCGAGGTTCATAGAAACTTTGATGTTTGACTCTTCGTTTATATCTTGGTCTGTAGTCCACTTCCGGATGTTGACTTGAAACATCACTTACTATTTCTACTTCCGTCTTGGAAGTAGTACAATGCGAAATCGTTGCATTTTGAGGGTCAATACGATTTTTTAAAATACCTTTCAAATATTCTCGGGGTTGTTGATTTGATTTTGCGGATTCTGGTTCATACACATAAGTTGAGGACTGTAGGAACTCCAGTAGCTCTGACTTCTTCGCTGGGCTGGCTTCCCCGCTGTCTTTGTCCTTGCGGTCATCACTACTGGGTTTGAACAAGTCTTCATTATAAACGAAAGACATTAAGTTACCTGAAAACATCTGCTCACTTTGATCAGGTTCTGCCATGTGACACGAATGTTTCTCATGGCATGGACTATTTTCTTGAGAGGAATTTATTTGGTTATTCTGTTCTTGGCTATCTGCAGAAGGTTGCTCAGCCATTGTTGTCGTAGGATCGGAATCGCCGTTGTTCTCATCTGATGGAATACTCTCTTCCGAATTTGACCCTACTGGGATAACATTCAAGTGTGTGTACGCTGAGAAAGAACGCTGTTTGGGGCGCGCTACTTGGGGCGATAATTGGGAGCATCCGGTAAAATTTTCTGACATGGGGAAAGGATCTTCAACTATTGCATCAGTTTGACACTTTTCATCTACATAATATTTCGGTAATATTTGTGACATGTTCTTATAATCGTTACTCGCTTTCTCTCTTAAAACGACGTTGTTTTTACCTTGTAATGGCCAAGAACTTTCTCCAGATCCGGTATGAATGATTCTCGTGTAACCATTTCCGGTTTCTGTCATTAATGGAACACTTACTTCGGGCTCCTTTACGTGTATGTTTTCAAAAGCGGGTACGGATATATTCGGGGGCATATACACCCATCCTTGGGGCGGTAAGTGGGAGTGTTGTAAAAGATGCGGATGAGAATAGCAGGGGTATGGAAAATAAGGGCAACCTGGAGCAAGGCGTGGGTTTTCTTGAGGATGACAATGGTAGAACATTGGTGGACATCCGGTCGGGTACATATACTGTACAGGTGGAGGGTGCATCATTGGTGGAGGGTGGTATCCACTGTAGGAG
Organism: Panorpa germanica; assembly: GCA_963678705.1. Taxonomy (NCBI): domain Eukaryota; kingdom Metazoa; phylum Arthropoda; class Insecta; order Mecoptera; family Panorpidae; genus Panorpa; species Panorpa germanica. The sequence continues at coordinate 3,923,223 of OY783214.1, forward strand.
TCTGCATACTCTGGCATGCCAGACACGGATATTCTCGAAGAACATTTCCTACATAATATTTCTTCGTTGGTAGTGTTAGTCCCAATATTTTTCAAACCCATTATTCTAATTCGATTAATTTTGTAATGAAAATTATTTGTGGATTTAATATAAAAATATATACTCAAACATTATTTTTGACGTTAAAATTTTTGAACATGCATTTATAAAAATATATTAAATAAAACAAATGATATAAACTTCAATTTGAATAATAATATTTTATTTTTTATTTCATAGTTCGCGCGTATTTTGTACGGAAATACATACTGTGATTCTTAAATATCATCACGTGACACCTCATGGTTTATGTAAGCTGTTTATACGCGAGTCAAAACTGGGCAGCAACATTGAGCAACACAGACTGAGAGCAACATAAATACAGCATAATCATAAAAATGGCGGACGACTAACAAGAACGTGTAGTCTAAACCTATTACGACTGGTATTTAAAATATAAACTAGTGATTATTATTAAAAACAAATTATAAAATGTACTTTTATATTTATACAGCTACAGTGCAAGGCATAGTGTCTGACAATTAATATTTTTTATTAATTTGATTGAACACATTTCAAAGAAAATTTTTATATTATATATTTTGTACAATATTGTGCAGTGTTTTCAAGTAAGATCCAACCACATTTAGTGATATATGAAGATATACTTATTTTCGAATAGAATAAACAGTGTTTTTAAGATTGTTCATTTTTAAAATTCTCGTGGTTACGTGCCCGGATTGAGTGCCGTGTGTTTTTGTGGTTGGACATCCAAATACCCGGTGGTGTGATGTCCCATAATCAACGATCTCAGGAAAGCGTGAACGACGCTTGGGCTCTCCTCTCGCTTAAATCAGCACCAGCGAGCCCATCAAGAGGGCCCCCTCAGTTCAGAAATGAATCACAAGCCGTGCCTATCGCACGACTTGAGTATAAAAGTGTATGTTTTAACATATTCCAAACGAACTTTATTATTGGAAGAAATTCAAGCAGGGGCCCGGTCGACGTTCATATCGGGAACTCTAGTTTTGTATCTAGAAAACACATTGAGGTGAATTTTATTCATCCTGCTTTCTATTTGAGTTGTTTGGGAAAAAATGGTGTATTTGTAGATGGAGTTTTTCGACGAAAGGGAACTAATGCAGTGCTGCTACCACAAAAGTAAGTTATTTTGCATGTTTGTTTTTATGGGGGGCCCCAATGTGTTTAACTAACCTCAAAATATTTATTGACGTCATTATTTGTATTGATCTAGAACTCCCGGTAGTCACGTGATCGTTGACGCAGTTTTAGGTTAGAAGCATGTTATCCATGTTATTAGAAAGAATCAAAACAACAACATTGGAATTGTACGTGTATGCAACCTTGTACGTATGTTTCTAATGGACATTCCCATTGCATCCATGTATTGATTGCATCACACATGTGTACAAATATATAGCCAAGCGCACTACAAGGTCACGTAGGGTAACATAATATTTCTTGTTGGTATTTTACATCTAAAGTTAAAATGTATATTCATGGAACCGACTCTTTGTATTACATTGCGTACTGTACTACAAGCAATCAAGCATCTTTATTTTGAACATGATATTTTCTTTTAGAAATCTAGAAACTTCTATTTAAGATAAAACTAGTCTTCATTATTCTTCATTGCTCTGTTAAAATCCATTTACAATTTTATTATTATACTCTCTCGTATTGTGTAATTCAAGTTTTTGAAAAATACTTATTTACTTTTTTTAAAATTGGTAATGCTTATTTGTTTGGAAAAAATATTTGTTTACAATTCTGTTCCTCCAAGAAACCTGTTTTAAGGGTAGAAAAATAAAAACACACCCTCTTTTTAGGTTCTATTTATAAATAAATATTAAATCTACGGTGTTGCCAACTATTGGTTTGTTTTGTTTTGAAAATCAGATTGGTTTGTTTTGGTATTTCATCTGTTTACAAAAATTCCTGCAAGGGGTCGAAAAACATAAACACACCCTATGTTCAGGTTCTATTAGTAAATCTTCAGTGTTGCCAAGAAAATTGTTTTGAAAAAATGATGTTTTGGTGTTGCAGCTGTTCAAAAAATATAAACACACCCTCTTTTCGGGGTCTATTGGTAAATAAATATTAAATTTACAGTGTTGCCAAGACAAATGTTGCAGAGTTTTGTTTTGATAATATAATGTTTTGGTATTTCAGCTGTTCAAAAAATACCTGGCAAGGGTCGAAAAGTATAAATGCACCCTCCTAAAAAACATAATTTTTGTTATGTTATGTTTTGTGTTCTTAATTTTTTCTTACATTTCAGGTATTTTTTAAAAAAGACAACGGTATATAAAAACAGTTTGTATACAATTTATTTTTTTAAATGTTTTAACCCACAAAGTAGTACGAGTATTTAAACATAATTTGAAACCCTAGCATTCTTCTACTACTAAGTATTTATCTAATTTTTAATAATAATAAATTCTTTTGTGTGAAAAATTCACAGGGCTCAATAATAATTCGAAATAATGAATCAACATTCTCTAAATATTTTGATTCTAATAATAAAAACATAAACAAACATTCTATTAATAATTTATTTCTATTAACGTTAAAATATAACAAGAGCTGATTAAGTATCTAAAAATAAAACACATTTTGATATTTAAATAATAAAATTATTATAATAGCTTTCTGCAGATGCAGCGAATTTAGGAATATTATAAATCTCCTGTTTTATTTCAATTTTTTTTTTATAAATAAGCTTTTTCAAAATGTTTTCGTGAAAGAAGACCTGTGGTCCCAGAAAACCAACCGCAGTGAACTATTTTCCAATTAGGGTGTATTCTTACTGGAACAGACAATTTGTAACGCCTACTGTTTGCAGTAGGGTGTATTGGAGTTGTTTCGCATTTGCTTACTTTTATTCGAACTCTATTTTCACAGGTTATGCATCCGTACATATAATATAGCTGATCAATATATAGATAGAAGTACCACCTTTCATTTATATAGAAACAGAACTTATGCGGTCCTCTGTGATTACGATATCATGAACACTTTCGATATAGTGGTATATAACAACGGCCCTTCCTTCTAAATATATCAAATCGCTCAATAAGTTCGTAGGCTTGACATATAAATGGCGCAGCTATTGACAAAAACATTTAATTTTTAGATATCAACCTTCAAACAATATGTGTCATCATTTCATGACATTCCGACTATTAATTTACGAGTTACAGCGGTTTTAGTAACGTTATTTTTGTAATTTTCAAAACAATGGAAAATTCGGAATTTCGTGTGTTAATGAAGCATTACTTTTTAATGTGAAAAAATACCGTTCTATCAAAACAATGGCTTGACAACATTTATTCGGACTGCGGTATTTTTTCCCATTAAAAGGCAACGCTTTATCAACACACGAAATACCGATATTTCCAATGTTTTGAAAATTACAAAAGTAGTGTCACTAAAACCACTGCAATGCGTAAAGTAATAGTCGGAAATGTGGACACATCGTTTGAAAGTTGGTACTATCGGAAAATCATACGATTTGACAATAGTGGCGCCATCTGTATTTCATCCTGCGAACTTATTCAGTGATATTTTAAAAGGATGGTTGGGATCCAATTTTTTGTCCACTTTTATCCTCAATTCTCCGAACTACCTGAACATTTTTTTTTTTTTTTGGAAACATGAAACACAATAAATAAAGAACCAAAATCAGAGTTTGCTTCGCACTCATTATTATTCTAATACTAATTCTACACACGACACTGATTTCCTGTTAGTTTAAATTTTCTTTATAATTTGTAATTACACCTGTTGAAACTATAAAAAGCATATGCTCTAGCGTTTTAATGCACTTAGTCTTCTAACAGTCTATCAATAATTAGAGTTGGTTATTGTATTATATGTGTTTGTGCGTATACGTGTTTAGTATGTAGAGAGGAAAAGGAAGTTATGACGTATAAAGCGTTATATTTTATACAACGGAAGAATGAAATATGTAATGTTCAATAACACCAAACGTCAGGGGCCGGCCGGCGTCCAATATTGTTACAACACCACGTGCTTTCGATTCATCAGAGCTCTCTCTCCACACTGCAACGTAAATTTATTATATTCCTAAATGTAATATATTTATTAGGCACAGCTCACTTCAGTTATGTATGAGATGCGATCGCCTTGAAAGCTAACCTTGAAAAGTTTTGGCGGGAAATTTAAATATATTCATTTTAAAATATAAAATTATATCTGAAAGCTATAAGTTTGCATTATACGTAGCCTGTAATAAACTTTATATCTGTACAAATTCATTTTGTAGCAAGTTTGTACTTGTTTTGTAGAACAAAAATAAACAATGAATATATTTTGCTTACAGCAACAACACTTGTAGAATGAGATTTATTTACTGTTTCACTGTAGCACAGCTGATAACAGCCAACAAGCTAAATTTCAACTTGTTTAGATAACGAGTCAAAATATTTACATTTTTTATTTTAAAGTTTTCCATATCTAAATGAGTATAATATAATAGTTGAATCATTTGTATGGTAGTATTAAATTACTATATAACATTGTACCTGCGTTATCATTGACTCAAGAAATGTAAGAAAAATTAAAAATATATTCATTTTTTTCGCGTAACATTTGCAAACTGGTTTAAAACATTAAAATAAAATTATATAATGTTCTTTAATGCCGGTTTCGCATTAACTATTTTAATTGTTACAAAATTTATATTGGAATAGGTAGAAACATTTTATAGTTTCTGTATAAGTCAAAATAGATTATTATTGTATGTATTGTGTGCTATTGCGAAACACCTCAAATAAACCCTACTGAAAATACTGTGTGGCATCGACTTCAATGCAATAACTTTCAGTAATATTTCAGAAAGGCAAAAATATCTATTTTTTCACCCTATAACGGGTTGGTGTAAATATATATAATACACTACGTAGCTCCATATGGGCTCTTTAAAAAATCCCGCTCCCCATGTAGTCTACCGTAGTTTTTATCACCAACCTTCCCACCCAGATGGAATGTAGGTTTTTTACTTGCAAAAGTTTTTTGTGTTCCAAACAAAAAACGTCATTTAAAAAAAAAATGGAAATAGAATATTGAAATTGACCTATATCTTACCACTTGCAGGGTCCTGTTTGTAATCCATGCAAATTGCTTCAGTTGACTTAAAATTAAAAACAAATATAAATAAAGAGTAAAAGTATTGGTTTAATGTATATATATATATATATATATATACTTTTACAGTTCCTATTTGCAAACCCTTTAAAAGGAGAAAGACTTTCTCTTTTGTATCAATAGCTTATGATTAACGGGTCTATTCAGAAAGATAAAATTTCTATAATAGTGAATGCTAAAACAGGAATTTTAATTGTTTGTTTACATGTTAAATAAATAAAATACATATGGAAAATTCTGAATGAGGTAAACAAGACCTGTATACAAATAAACATTATTTATTTGTATTTTGTAAAGGTCAATTTTGTTTACAATCTATATTATTACATAAATCGGTGCAAATGTTTAACTGCCAGTAAATACAAAGTAATTATATCGGTGAGTTATATGTGTAGCTAAGCTAGTGATTATGTAGAATGGTTTGGTCATATTCAAAAAATATTGTTTTGCAGGTTTTTGAAGTTTTAGATCGGTCGCGCGTCCGTATACAATTACCTTAAGGGGGTTCATTTATTTACATTATTGTACAACATATTAAGTTTACTATGTAAAAATTTGAAGTCAATTGGAGTAAAACTGTTAGAGAAATAGAGTTTGTAGTCTTCACCTCTCTGGTTTGCTTTCGTGTTACTCAGAAACTTTTAAATGCGGTTTCTCACACATAGCTTTTTCAGAGTGGTGCCATTTCTAGCTCATAATCTACTGGACCGATTCTTTTGAAATTTTCCACACATAAATGCCGAGCTAACGCTATCGAGTTTTTTTTATTTTAACGTATTTTAAAATAACAAAGTTTCTGATTTTTTTCATGAAAAATCAATATTTTGAATTTTAAAATTTTAAAAATCAATAAAAAAAATAAAAACTCGACAGGGTTACCTGCAGAAACTTATCAACTAATGAAATCATTTTGTTTCTTCGATTTCAGAAAATCCTGTGATGAGTTATAAGTGGCACCGTAATGTTACTTTTTTTGTGACGTCAGCGGAGATTTATAGAAATAATTATATATTAACTGTGTCGTCAAGAAACATTATCGAAAATATGCTTCTTTTTTATCGTTTTGATTTTACAATTGTTTTAGAATTGCGTAAGAATATTTAAATACTATTATACTATAAATATAAATGGTGTAGTTCATTAGCGAGACATCTACGAAAACAATATTTGAGTTTCAACCGTAATGGTATTTGACAAGTTTATCTGCGTAATAATTTTGTTTGGTTTCATTTTTAATTTATCTGAGTATTGAATTTCGTAGAATACCTGAAACACATTATCTTAAAGACAGTTTTTTATCTTTCGCTATAAATGTCGATTGTCTAATTCATTCGAAAAATCGTAATTTGAGTAGAGTATGCAATTTACGTATGTGTCAGGTAACCCATAAAAATTTGGCTGGAATGTATACAACTGTGAATTCGAAATTGTCTCTTCAATTTAATGAACTGTGCAATATGGAATATTTATTTTTGCAACTATCTAGTAATGAGTAAGCGAGAACCACTTATATATGTGTAGTATGAGAGAAAAGGAGAGATATATACGATATATGAACTGAAATAAAAGTACTTGTTTTACACCATATAAGAAAATTTAAAAAAACGATCCTTGAAAATATTGTGTTATGTGTAAATGGACAGGGTTCTCATCATAAATGTTATTTTATATTTGATAATCATAAAATGTTTATTTTTCTTTCAGATGCATGTTTAGATTTCCTAGTACAAATATTCGAGTAACGTTTACATCATTTATTCATGAAGATTCCGATGCTCCTCCAGCATTGTTATCACCACAGCCTGGACCAACCGTTGCAGCCAGGTTCCAGTCTAATCCATTATCAATTACAATCCCTGATAATGACCCAGTTAGAACAACGTCCAGTCCTTATCCGTCGCCTACAGGTAAGATTTACACTTATTTGGAATGGTCAGATATTAAGGAGGTTGGTTCACTAGTGAAAATCGCAAACGAAAGTATAGTCCGGTATTAACTACATACTAAATGCAATCTCTCTTGAGCACTATGTCTACTGCAGCGAACCACTGTAGTATAATACGTATGTATTTCGTATTTTTTTTTTTTTATTTTTTTGTATTTAATTTAAATTGTTTAGCATATGGCAATACGCGTAGTTATTCACAGTATCTTTTTTTAATTTATTTTTTAACTTTACAAGGTCCAATGTTTTAAATTAAAAATATTTAATTAAAAAAAACTATACTTTATTATAACCTCTAAAATGTGATAATCTGTCAAAATGCAGTAGAATTTACTCTTAAAAGAAGTTTAATGTCAGATTTTGAAAAATATAGAAGAGAAAACAATTTCTATTACTAATTGTTATTAAAAATAGCATTAATTTTAATTATTTCACATACAGTTTTGTCGAACTGTCAAAATTTATATTGCTAACGTTGCATACGCACCAACAAAATTAATTAAAACACAAATGTGAAAAGGAATGCTTAAACGAGAACCTGAAATCTAGATTACAATATTAAATAAAAACAGTAAAAAAATATCAAAACAGTGAGTGGGAATGAGGCTTTATATTAATGTTATAATTATATTTTATTAAATTCTCTAGAAAAGTCGTTTTACTAGTGAACTACCTTAATATTGCAATAAAGTGTTAGATCTTGAAATACCACTATGCAGACTCTACCCATAGACAATTATGTGCTGTTTTTTATATTGGTAACGTTACGCTAAAATATGACACTGTACTCGCTGTACTCCTCCACTGCGCGTCATAACACCTCGTGTGATTCAACAATGTTTATTACACTATAGTACTCGTATGCGACAAATACGAGAGCATGACGTCACGTCACTTATATTTTAGCTTGACGGGCTTGTGCCGAGTGTGTTGCTAAGCTAAAAATCTTTCTTTTTGTAATCATCAATATTCACCAAACGTAACGCACGCTAATTCTGAACAATCTTATCAACGTTTCCGTTGCATGTGTTTCGACACCTCATTGTCGTTACGTTACAAACATTATTTTTGGATAATTTAATTATTTTTTGACAACTACTTGGTTTGATTTATGAACAGAAATATTGATCTTAATGTTTTGAGTGTGAATCCTATCCTATTATTTTTATTCAATTCGCAATATTTTAGAAGTTATTGACGATTGAAATAATCATTTTTTTTTATTAGAGTAAAAATTTACAAAAAATTATTTCAGTGTACGACGGCATTGCTTCCCTCACCTTCTTCTCCAACACCATTTGCTTTTTAAAACTCCTTAATTATCGTAGCTCTTTAAATTGATTATTTTGTGCAGACTACTAAAAACCCTGATTTTTCTGTCAGTATCTGCTGGCAGAGGTGGCCTTTGGGGGTGGTATTTTGTACCTAAGTACAAAAATTCATTACTATATATGTATTTGAATCTCGCGCCTCGCTCTTTAGAAATCCCACTAGAATCCCTGCGTATATCTTTTAAGACATTCATGGACCTTAGTTTATCATCATTAATATTTGTCGTCTTTGTGCTTGTTAACTTTTATAACACTTCCAATATAAAATTTTATTTCTCGTCAATTATCATCAAAAATACTTACTTACAATTTACATAAATTATACAAAGAATTGGGGCCTCGCAATGGCAAAGGCCGCCCCTGTCTGCTAGTCTATTAAATCACATCGATTTTTATTAATGAATGAATGCAGCGGCGTCTAACCTAATGACGATACAGAATTATTAATGAAACCGCATTCTACTCTACAGCGGTTTCCGCAACTCCTTCCGGTCGCCTACAACATCGTTTTAATTAGTAACGCAAGCTTATTGCAAATATGTTATGTTTACTATCAACAATAAATCATACTAATTCCTAAAAACAAGATTAGATTATTATAACATACATGTTTGATAGAGGTATAATCAATCAGCCTAAATAAAACTTGCGAATCTTTTGTTTATTATTGATAAATTATCTCCGAACACCCTATAATAGAGTATTGATTATGTTTAGTTGAGTAGGTTATTTATAAACGCTTGTATTTAATATTTGTTTTGTGTTTTGGATGAAATTGATGCTCAATAACACTTTCCTGTAACATCTGTGTAAAAATGCCTCACTTTTAGGTTATATAACAATATTAAATATTATTGGGTATACTTAATGAAAAACTTGCAGTTTACCGTTCATTCAGAGACATTTTTGAGGTTTACAACGCTTCCAATCAGTTTATCTAGTTAAAGGCGTCACTTTTTCATCAAGAACGTTCCGTCATTGGCAGAGCTATGTACACGATCATGGTTGAAACATAGTTACATCTGCAGGAACAAACATTATAAAAAATATTCAGTTTTCAATGCGCATTGCGTTTTGTTTTTACCTCGCTTGTAAAATGTCCAAAATTCTTTAATTTGTGTTTTCAATACAATTATAAGTTATCATATAATCTAACACAACAATACAAATTGTTTAGACTGTGATATAATAGTATATGTGTTTATTGTACGATCTCTATAGCAATGTACCTATCTCGTTTGGCGCGATAATTTTTGTTTATTACTAATTGTCAGCCTTGAGATAGGTTATTCATTTATATTTACACAAATGTAAAGTGGATTTATATGAGTTGAGTGCACATGTACAAGCATATCTTAATGTAATGATATAATATGTATGTATACATATGTTAGACACACACATACATAAAAAACACGCGAATATTTTTTTTTATCTGATAAATATTATTTACTTTTAAATTATAAACAAAATAGTCTCTAGTTCAAGATAAAATATAAATTGCTGCATTAAAATCTTATCTATAAAATGTAGTAGAATGCATTTGTTACAGAATATCAGCGTACATTGTTTATAATATAGAAAATATAATCTTAAAAGTTTGGCAACTATATTTTTATAATTATTTTTATCTTTTCTTTTTTAGGTACAATTAGTGCAGCTAACAGTTGTCCAACGAGTCCGCGATCACACGCACATCGGAGAAATGCTGATTTCAATTTAGCGGTATCACTGGCTCCGCTTGCTACTGGAAGTAATTATGGAGAAAACACAATGTATCGAGCAGCGCCATCTAATGGACAGGTATGAAACAATACTACAAAATTCTTAGATTCATTTTGAAACATTTCTTAAACCTTAGCTGAACTGAAAGTTGTATGCTACAAAATGTACCTTTATGTAGTTACTTCAAATAGGAGCCTCTTATCTCAAACAAGTTCAAGCACAAGTTTAAAACTTCTTAAATGGGGTTGTGAACCCTATCTTATTCCTATAAAAGTATTATACATTTCAGAACCTTAGATATTCAATTATTTTTTAATAAGACAATATTATAAAATAGATTACCCATTGAAAGTCATTTTTTATCCTTTATTTATTAATAGAATCAAAAGTTATAATAATAACTTGTTTCACGACTCCTTTACCCTCTTTCTTTCTATGAATTGAGATCTCCTTTATACAATATAGTACTATTCCAATATCATTTACCATTTGCCACTTACTACTGCCTCATGCAATTCATACAATTTTGATTTTAAAAGTTATGAACAAAGAAAATTAAATCGATTACTATTAGATCCGTGACTTTAAAAAACACAAAGAATAAACAGCTACACAGAAATTTAAATTTTAAATAGCTATATCCTTTTCAATTTTTAATACTCGTATTTAAAAAAATGAAAACGCAAATATATTTCATTAAAATTAAAAAAGAACACCTCAACAAAATTCGTTTACAAACCCACGAGCTTGAAAAACTTTTTTCGATTTAAAAGTATCTCTATTTCGAGTCAGGCTTAATTTTTTTTAAATGTGAGTTTCATGTAAATGTAATCCTTATTACATACATAAAAATGTAATTTTTGTATTAATATTATTTCTAAACTTCTTTCTTAGAGAACTATTATTTTTAAGAACACAGTCAAGAGATCCTTATGACAGTCACCTGTTCCTATTTCATTTGATCCTACACATCCTCCTAAATATATATTACTTGTGAGTAGTATTTCTTATTATGCATTTAAAAATCAGAGTGCACAAAATATATGTTTAACCTATTGCAATTACGATATTCTAGGCCTACTTCTTATTTCAAATGACAAGAAGAAAACTAGTTAAACTTGGTCGCCTTTACGTACCTGTTAAAAATGCATTTAGTACAAACAAAGATATTTGTTTTCATGTAAAAATGTCTTGTTATGTATTTAGCTGATAAATTAAAAATATGTTAACAATGTTTACGATACACTCTAAAATTAGTATTTTGTGCAGTCTGATATTTGGATATGAGATATTTTGGTTTATGAATACTGTATATAATTTTATAAATGTAATTTAGCCTCCAGCACAGATGACCCCGGCTGATGCATCGTCAAGAGATGAAATAAAACCGCCATTCAGCTATGCTCAGTTAATAGTACAAGCAATATCATCTGCTAGTGAGAGGCAATTAACTTTGAGTGGTATCTACTCATACATTACGAAACATTACCCTTATTACCGAACTGCAGATAAAGGATGGCAGAATTCTATTAGGCATAATTTGTCTCTTAATAGGTCAGATACTATAGTAGCAAGGTTGTTGTTTTAGCCTACTTCATTGTAATAATCATTTCCAGTAGTAATTCAAGTTAATATGTTTATTTTATTTTGAAGGTATTTTCTAAAAGTTCCGCGTAGTCAGGAAGAACCAGGAAAGGGAAGTTTCTGGAAAATAGATCCACAATCTGAAACTAAATTAATAGAACAAGCATTTAGAAGGCGAAGGCAAAGAGGAGTTCCCATGTTTAGAGCTCCATTTGGACCCAGTTCTAGGTAAATTAAATTTGAATCTACAGATAAATCTGTATACGTTTTTAGTGCATTGTACTAAATTTATTAACATGCTTACTATGTCTTCAATTTATAAAATTTTATTTTGAAAATATTGTCTTATATTCCTTACTTATAATAATACTTAATAATAATTCCAGAAGTGCACCTGCTTCACCTACCCACTTAGGAATGTCTGGTTTAGTGACACCGGATAACTTATCAAGAGAAGGATCCCCTCTTCCTGATTATCATGAACCAGGACCTAGCCAATCAGCACCTGTTTCACCGGGTACTCATAATAAATTTAAGGAACGGTGTGGCGCTAAGTCGAAATATGACATTTTAAATATCATTAATGCTCTGTCGCATACACTGATAATAAGTAATTAATAACTAATATTTTATTGGCCTATTAAATGCCTACTTGCACATAGTATAGAAGTACTACTTTACAATTCGTGGAACGCGGTCATTTGATTTAATTTAATTCACGTCTGCTTATTTCTGATGACAAGATGGTTTCCTAATATGTTGGCAGTATTTATGGTGTCATGGTCTCATATATATGAACTGCACCGCTGACTAATAAGTTTACAATTATGTATGTTCATAATCAATTTTATTTGATAACAACCAAACCCAGAAAATATAACTCTAGTCTATGAATCGAACTCGAAGACAGCAGTCTATCGTCAAGTATCAAGTCATTCACCCACTTTATTTGAGTGCATCAACTTTCAATAATTATTAGCAAATTTCACTTTACAAGTTCAAGTTCAAAGATATTTATTCGTCAAATGATATTACAATAATTGGTATTCATTACAATGTATCTTAATCTAACATATGGTGCCTGGCCTAAGCCTTAATCCGTATTGTCAATGTTTGTGTTTGTGTAGGGAAACGTGTTTAAAAAACCCTAATTTCACTTTACATTTCATTTTACACTATATATATAATTTCTTCAATATTCTCTTTCCTTGTATCTCATTTTTTTTTCTTATATTGTTTCATTTATTTTTATTTGAACATTCGTACTACAATCTGACATATACGATATCTCTCATTGCATTCCCCGCTTCTTCTTTTTAAATGCATACTCTTCTTTCCTAGGAAGAATATCTTCTGCTAACAGAGAACTGTACTTTGTTATTCTGCAATATTTTCCATATGTCTTTTACTGGTTATTGTTAATTAAGTATTCTAGTGCATAACTTTTTATTATTTTCTTTATTTATACCATTTCTTTTTATAACTAAACCCAGAAGATATAATCTTGGTCCCGGGGATCAAACCCGAAGAAACAGTTTAACGCAAAGCATCATTGTCGTCTTAAACTTACATCATATTGAGTACAGTCTCCGAAATACTGTCTTGTATGGAGTGTACGTACCATACCATTTGCAATTAGTATGCGACAGTAACAGAGTGAACATGAAATATTACACGTATTCGTTTATTTCTTAAAACGGTACCGCGCGCGTTTGGCAAAAGAGTTTTGCGAGCATTATAAATTGTAAAAGTGCAAGTAGAGCTATTAATATGGTCACGTGGTTATGGTATGTGGTTTGTTTAGTGTCTCAGTGTCGTCACAAACCATAGTATACAGACTGCGATGGAACATTAATTATATTACTGAAGCTTGTACCTGGAATTGATTATAAAATTCACCAAAATACTGAACAAGAAACAATACTACAATATCCGCTACAAAAAAGAGATCAGATATTTTTGTAGTAGTTAGTGTAGTAGTTTCTTAATCTTTCTTTCACTGTGCTTAAAAGAAAGATATTAGAAAATAAGTTTAGTTCGTTAGTAAAAGTAGCAAATAAGTAAACAAAAGACTGAAGGAATTGAGTAATAATTTTAAAAGCCGGAAAAATATATATATTTTATACTTTTCAATATAAGATGGTTTAAAAGGATTATATGTATTTCGATTTCGTTACAAAGTGTTGTGATTTTAATTTTTAAATGAAAAGAAACCTCTATTATTTCGGTTAGGGGAAAAGAATATTAATTCTAAGATATTATATGGTACTATAAAATCGAATTATTTAGTAATTATTTGTCGTTATTTGTGATATTTACAATAGTTTTACAATACCGGAGTCTCTTAATAGTTGAATAATATAATTGAAATATGTACCTGATATTAATCGTGCTGTCTTTGCAATATAATTTACTTTTGCAATATAATTTAGTCATATAATTATCGTATTTCGTATTCGATTAAATATGGAACACCCCAATTGTATTTTATTTAACACAAATTTAAAAAATAAAATTAAAAACTAAAAAGAATTTTCAAAATAAAAAAATTCATGGTCTGGGAAATCTCGATAAGCAGTAATTTTATAACTTCAACATGTTCAAGTTCAAACCTGGATTTATGTCTGAATCTTTAGGATGGGGCAGTTTTTTTTGTTTATCTTGAAAACTGTCTTTTTCTTTAATTTTGTGCTTTGCTTTTTGTAGATTGAACTTTTTTGTTGTAACCTTTACAATAACAAAGTTATAAGCTAAAATAAATCTTAAATGTAGTACTACATTGTACAGTAGTCAGTATATTTTAAAATACAGGTTTAACAGGCTTTACATGAGGAAGGAAGAAAATTGTTGGCTACCCAAAAATGTACGGGTCTACATTTCTCAGACTAAAAAAATTACAAGATTTATAATAACCTCGGCTTTGATAACATTGGTGCTAAATTACTTAATAAAACATATTAAAACAAACAAGGAAACCTACAACACATTAAAAATAATTAGTTTTTAAATCTGTACCTTGCAACAATTTATTTTAATAAACAGTAAAAAAAAACAAAAACATTACACAAGTCCTAAGTCTAGTATCCGCTGCGTATTTTCTATACGTTGGCCGTTTGTGCCACCTAAAAATTAATTAGTGAGCACTCGTTGCTGATTTGTTCAGTATTCTAAGTTTGAAATAACTTCACTTGATTAAGGGCATGTTCCACTAAGCGATCAAAACGATCACGGTCGCCAAGTTTGGACGGCAGAATGAATGTTTTGATCGTTGTGAACGTTTAGTGGAACGCGCCCTAAGTCTTATTATACAAGAACCCTTTACCATTATATTAAGTTATATAGTCCAAATCACGAGAGTTCGGTGGCGACTTATACTTAAAAGAAGTTATAAGAGCGGTATAAATCTATAATACGATAACGAATTTTATATTTTTCGTTTCTATATACATTGTAGAAAAACCAGTGAGTGCTTTTTAGTTATATCGGAAGTTTATACCCCACAACTTGTTTTAAGTATGAGTCTGCTCTCGTAATTTGACTATAGTACGATTCACAATAAAATTTAGTACTATACTTACAAAATTTAGAATATAAGTAGGATAAAATTTTTCCATGTATATCTAGTTCGGCAACTACATTCTTTAATTGTCGCTTTTCTAAATTATGTTGTGAAATAAATAGGTTTTAAATAATCGCCGTGTTATATTTGATGAAATGACTTTCTGAATCTTTTAGATTCAATGAAAATAAAATAATACCAAATCTGTACTCCACATTAAGTCTTAATTTATGCATAATGTGCGAATGTCAGATTATTAAATTCAAATTTTACACGATTTCGGTCTCGTTGTCGCAATGACGTTTCAGAAATAATTTTGACTTCGTTAATTTGTGACAACAGTCTGTTACTTGAAAACATTTTCTTTTAATTCAATTTATTTTTCAACATACTTTAACCCAGGGTCTACACATGCTTGATTGCTCCTGCTCACCGTGCAAACATTCTGTATTCGTACATGAACGTTTCCGTACACGTTAAATGTTGTAATTTAGCAATATGTGTTGGCAGGAGCAATCAGCAAAGAGCACGAATAAACTAACACGCATATGTGAACTCCGCGAAGACTTAACATCGACTTAGACAATAAGCGAACAAAACATACCAACGGTAGTACTTATCATACAGAACGACTTTAACTACTATACTGTTATAGTTAGTGTAATGTAAAAGAAATAAACGATTAATTGAATATATTTTTAGGTCACCCGGTTTCCGGTTACATGGGAATGGGAGTCAATCTCGGAAAACTTGTCTTACCCCAACATGTAGGAGTTTTAAAAAATGGAGAGAATCTCAGAGAAGGTAAAACTAGATTTTTAATATTGTATTAAAGTTAATAGCACTAATTTTATTAACTATACTGTTTGTTTGTTCAACAGAAAGATACGCTGTTCCTTCAGGAGAAATGCTACAAGACGGTGATCGTTCGATGTCACCTACAGCATATTCTCATGCTCCAGTAATTGTCAACTCGTATCCGTACAGGTATATACATATTATATCATTCATTTTGAAACTGCTTAAGATTTATTTATGGAAGCTAACTAGTGGCTATCGTAGACAAAGGTATTGCTGGACATTAAGTACAAACATACTCCTAATGTAGGATAGTATTTTGATTTTTTTCGGAGGATACCGAATACATCTCGCTAAACGCAATTACGTACATGTTATGTGAATTGAACATTTACAAAATTCTTACATTTACAACATCATTATATATTCTTAAATTAATATATTATATTATTAATATATTCTTAATTTATTTTATTTTATTACATATTATTATATTTTATTTATTTACAAAATTTTAAGATAATGCAATGTAAGATTACATCAAAATAACTTTCGATATAAATTTATGTTTTCTAGCGAAGCTTATAATGCAAGATTATATAATGTTAAGGTAGTTATATCGTGATAGTCATGCTGAAAAGTATAACTCAGCAACCTAAAATTATAATGTAGCTGAAACGTTAGTGTCAAATAGTCTCGTTAAAAACTTTTGTGAAAGTACAGTCTCACTGTTCTCACTACATGTAAATAGTATCTACACGTACATACACGTACATACACATACACAGTCATTTCTTGATTTTATAAAAATTTTCAATGTTTACAAAATTTTATTTCTGTAATGGCGTGGACAATAATTTCCATTTTTTTTTATGTGATTAATAACTACTGTTTCTATAATATATTAAATTTTTATTGAATTCCTTTGAATCGTTTTTATTTTATTCGATAAAAATAACATTGAAATTACTATTTCCCATAAGAGCCTGTGTTAAAATAACAAAACTTTAATATCGTTTTTCTCAATAATGGAGTGGTAAATTTTAATCGACCTGAGGTCAATATGTCTTATAATTAATTAAAGAGCAATTAAATGAAGTTTTATTAAAATCCTTTGAAAAGTCATTCCACGATACAACTACCTTAAATATTAAATTAACATACCAGTAAAATATTTTAAAGGTTTTTTGCATTTATTTATTGACAATGTTACTGAATTATGTTAAACACAAAAAATTAGTCGTTAAGATTTATTTGAGTCTCTCGACGGAAATCTTTAGTAAAAGGCAAAAGATTTATTCGCTCTGAAGGGAAACCAGAGTGAATAATAAAACGTAACGTTAGGCAACAAATAATACATGAGTTTACGTTCTGTGTTTAGCGGAATGTAAGCTTTTATATACATGTACAGACTAAATACAATCATACTGTTGAGAAATATGATAATGATGTTAACTGCAACGCAAACACTTCGCATAACATGACAACTGTATTGGAATTATGCTGTGTTAAAAAGAAAATAAACTTTTAAGCATTTATATCTTTTTTACTTCAAAACTTTGCTAATCCGGTTCCATTACAATATATTCGGTTTCTTTTAGTCTGTAGAATCGTTCTTGCACTTTAAATAATAATATCTCACTTTACAGCTGGTCATAACTTTTGAAAGTTTTAACTTTTAACTTTTTTCACATCATGTAACAGACCATGTAACCTCAAGGTTATAGGGTCTGTGACATGATGGGAACAGCTTAATTCATTATTTGTGTTTTTAGCACTCCGTATTTAAACATGGGCGGACAAGCGAGGAAGATGGATGACGACGTCCAAGACGAGACAGGTTCACTGGATGGTGAATTAGTGATCGATCAGGAGCACCACGAATCTTCCACGGATGGTCAACCAGATACAAAACGTGCTCGTGTATCCGATGACGATTTACAGTAATATTGATTGCTGTACAACTACTAGAACAACAACAAGAAAGGAGTACACTATTGGTACACACTACACTGAACATTGAACATTGAAACACTCATCAGACAACATGTTAAGTGATACTTTAAATCATAGTTTCCTACTTATTTAATGAACCGAACCATCATTTCTCATAACACGTCTTTGTGCAACTGATAGCTATCGCGACCATAATAACAAATATTTTCTGACACGTTTTATATATAAAGAGTATATAATTTTTCGAAATCATGTGGAATTTTGATTTGTTTTCATTTTGTATCATTTTTGAATAGATAGTTTTTTTTATATATATGTAGTATGAGGGTCGTGATTCGAACATTATTAGCTATTATTATGAGCATAGTTTATTAAATTAAAAAGTTATATATAAATAAATAAAAAATTGAATAAATAAATAATAAATTTAGGTTAGGCGATATTTATAAAATAATGAAAAATAAATTGTGTAAAAGTGCGAAGGGACAGAAGACATTATTTAAAAAAGAAATATAATGAAAAGGACAATTAAATTAATAAATTGGCACAACATAAAATAAAAGTGAAAAATCCACTAACTAAATAATGCAATGTTATCGCAGTGAGCTTTGCTGAAATTATATTAAAAATTAACCGTACGTTGCTTAATTCTGCTCGTTCGAATATTCAGGACTCCAAATTAACACTCTACTTATAAGTAAACGACGCAGAACTCATTGGCTTTATGCTAATTCACTCTAGGCACTCCTAAATCAATATCAGGAACTAAAAAGAAATCATATTTTATTATTAATTTTACATTTTGCTTCCTTCTTTATTATTATTTCTTTGCACTACCAACGTTAATTTCATCAATTATTTCCATTGGACGGATTGATAAAACCGATAAAAAGTTTTCTTTTAAAATTTCTATGCTTTATTTTGTTTTCATTTCTAAGCTTGTGGCGACGGGTTGTTTCATACATTTACTACAGACTAAACTTTACTAGCCTAAAACATACACACAATATCCTCTCTTATTGCCTCGCTAATTTTTTTTTTGCTTTTTGCAACAGTTTTTCTTTTATTTTTCAGCCATAACTTTTTTAAACTGTTGTTGATAGTTGTGTTCCTTTTTTGTTTATATTAAAACTAGCTGACCCGGCGAACTTCGTACCGCCTAACAGTCAATGAATGTCGTGTTACCTTTTAGCTGAACTAATTTAGGCTTTGATGAACGTAATACAATGATACAAAATAATATTAATTAATATAGATAGAAACATAAAAATATTTTATTATGATGAATGATGATGAAAACATACAGAATGAGAATAAAAATTAAAAAAATATTAATAATTAAGTAATTCAAACTCATGTCAGAAAAAAATGATTGAAAACTATGTTGTGCATATTGGAATACACTCGGATTAATTCATTAATGGGATTTTCATTCAAGCACCTTGTGGTAAACGACATTCTTTGTTTTTTGGTCAGGCGCAAGAACAAATAAAGCGGATGGTTTGCCGACACGTGAGCATGCCACGTACAATTGACCATGAGAAAAACATGCATTTTCTAGATTGAGGCCACAAATAGTCAAGGATTGGCCCTGTGATTTGTTGATCGTCATGGCGAAGGCAAGTCGAATCGGGAATTGAATTCGTTTAAACTCAAATGGCATATCCGTTGGGATCATCGGAATCCTTGGAATAAGAACTTCCTCATCTTTAAATTTTCCTTTAAGTATCGACGCGTGAATCACATTGCTCATCAGTTTTTTTATCACCAAACGCGTTCCATTGCACAGTTTTGGTTGGTTTAAATTTCTAAGCATGACGACTACCGAGCCAACCTTAAGTTTTAAATTGTGCGGTGGTAAACCAGGCACATCCAAGGAGTTTAAAAATTCACTTGGTTAATTAGTGGCTTTTTCTTCGTTTGTTACACAGTCGATAGATTTGAATGAATACAGAGTACCTACGATTTGATTTTGAATTATAAAATTGAGGTCATCTACATCTTTATTTTTAGCGGCCAAAATTGCTCGATCACTTAACCATTTAGTATTTTTAAGGTTAGCAATGATATCCGGGAATACTTTGTTGATAAGCTCGTCTTTTGATGATACAAAATTGCAAACATTTGGAGGAAATGAAATCAAACCGCTCGATTTGTCAACAGGAACACGGCTATTACCGATAGTCAGCAATTGCTTCGAGAAATCATCAGCAGATAGATCGTTCAACAAAGCAACTCTCATATTAACAGACAGTTAAAGTTTCTTTACATATCGCCACAGATTTCTTGAAGTCTTGAACAGCCTGACCAATTCATGATGTTTATGAAGCTTTTGCTGCAGATCTTGGAGAATTGCTCTTTTGGTAGCTGTGTTGATCCCTTGACGCCGGTCAAGTTGTTCTTTCATATTGCCCATAAATTATATTTGCAAGAATTTATGCTGTGCATCTTCTATAGGTTGCAATGATCCAATGCGATGGCAAATCTGGCCTTGAATCTGTAAAGTCAAAGCCATAGTTATAGTTAGATTTACAAACACTTTTTTTTCAAACACTTTTGTTTTAAATAATAACATGCCAAATACAGAAATCTAACAAACTACATTCCAGTTTTTTTTTACAATCATAGAAAATATAGTTTTTAACGTAAATTACCTTAAATGTCGGATTATATCCGTGTTCTTCGATAATTTCCGCCCCAAATGAAGTCATTTGGAAACAGACATTGTATTTTTGAGTGTTCGCTAGAAAATGTCGTGATTCTAGTGTTTCGCCATAAAGCAGGGAGCACAATGGCTCTGGTGGCGGGACCAATGATGGCAATTTCACTTTACCACTAAGGCAGCACAAACCAGGCGTTTCACCAGCAAACCTCAATGCTCCACAATGCTGGCAAACAACGTCCATTGGACCAATGCAAACTAAACGATGCAAGCTGTAGTCGATGGTGCAATGATATAGAAACGCTGCTCGATTCAAATCAATACTTGAACCATTTCTTCTTGCACTTCGAAGATTATTCCTCTGTTCATTTGTACGATAAGCTCAACGATTTCTCGTTTCTAACCTAGCCGTTTCACGGGCTACCTCTCTTTGCTCTTGTGTTTGAGAAGCACGAATTAAGGCCCTTCTTTGCTCCATACTAACGCGGTGCTCTTCTCGTGCAATTTCTCGTTCTTCATCAGATAATTAACTCGCGATATTCCGTTGCCTAATTGCATTACGGCTCCGCTGGGAAAGATTAGATCTTCTAGGACGCGGCATAGTTATTAATATTAATACTGAATGTGCACTCGCATAAAACCACAAAAAACCACTTTCGAGACATAGACAATAGCTCAAAGAGTATATAAGCACTACATATGAATAGCTAGCTTATCAAGAAAAATTATAGTTATAGATAACCTATAAAAAGACATTTTCACTTTTGTTAACCTGTACAATAAATCTTAGGTATTATTTACTGAAATTAAAAATTAAATAATTTATAAATAATTTACACAAATTAATGTCTAAAACAAACAAATATAATAGTACCTGAACTTTCGAGACATTTTACAAAAAATAAATTTCTGAACGCACACATGAAATAGTTGTTACAACATATTGTCATGACAACAAATGTTTGACATGAAATAAACAAATCAGCATTTATTGAAATGATTAAGTATCGAGTTGTCATTGTCGAGTTTTTTAAATTTCGAATTTTCATTGTTTTTAAGATGTATTATGGTATTGTAAGTGTTGTAACAAACCCGTCTTTGTTTTATATATTTTCATTGTTTTTAAGATGTATTATGCTATTCGGAGCGAAGACAAATCCAACGAATCAATAACCATGAATATTGGTTCAGCAGATCTCGAGTTATAAGTGTTGCAACAAACCCGTCTTTCTTTTATATATTAAGATATAACATTGTTCTTAAATGAATTATTTTTTTTATTTTATACGTCAATATTTAGGTTTGTTCGCGTTATGTACACATTACATTCTATATTTCTGTTGCACTTTGCATTTGTGTTATCGAGGAAAAATAAGTAAAATTTCGAAATATTCATTGATTTAGAACTTATTTTTGTTTTTTTTGATGGCAGAAGAAAATTTAATGCTTTAAACACTATTTTAAATAAATTAAATATATTTCTTTTTTGGTTAAAACTTTAGTTTGTATTCAATGTATACAAATATTAGCATGAATGTTTTAGCATAATTTCAGATGCACCATTAATGCATCTTAGTGTACAACTACTCGAACAAACCTAAATTATTTCCTTATTGAACGAGTCGCCACATATCAGGAATTTCATGCGTTTAAAATAGCTCGTTCGATATTTTGTCCGTCCAAAATTATTTGTTTAAACTTATCGAATCCCATCGAAAAACCTATTAGTTTCAAAATCTGAAATATATATTGAGAAAACAGAATTTCGGTTTAGTTTTTGCTCTCACTCGAAAAATAATTTGTATTTCACATAAATCTCTTTCTTAATAGCTCAAGAGCCCAGACCCGCCAAATCTATGTCATTATATAAAGGTGATAGTGTACTTGCGCTGAAAAGTTTTCAGCCTTTATAAATTACGTAGGTCTGGTGGACCTAGGTTCTTGAGCTATAATTAATTGACTTCTTCCAAATTAAAATCAACCACTGTGCCGTTAACTCACTAGCTGGGTTTCAAACCAACTATCATGTTATAGGCAACCATAATAACTCCTACAAAACCTAAGACGTTCTATTTTATGAATCTGTTTTGTACGGGTGAATTGAAGATATCTTTTATTAATAAATAAATTCCTTATTGTATAAAGTTCTAGGAAGAAATTTTATATATAAATACAATATATATTACTACGATATATACATATTTCTCTGTGTTACAATTGTTTGTTTCTTTTGTCAATTTGAAGCACACAAAATGATTGATTTTTTTGTACCAATAATAATAGATTATGACCGTTTTCGTTTAGTGTAATTTAAAAAAATATATTTTGTACGCCTATAATCAATACCAAACTAAAAATAATCAACATTTGCATATGTATCAGGCTGTCTAAAGAAACAAATTTGTTATATATAAAATTGTATAAGAAATTCATATTTTGTAAATGTAATTATCACTGCTGTGCTCTTGGCGGCCATTTCGACGCCAAATGCTACAGTAATGTGTTTATAAACGGGTGCCCCCCTTGCTGAAATGGGCCTCAAATCATTGTCATTACTACCATTATAATCTGCCCTTTTTTGAGAATGTTACTTTCAATTCTATCTAGTGTAAATTTGTTACAGGTTTCAATCTATCCAGTGCAAATAAAGACTAGTTTAAACGACTTCTTGTTATATAGAGATTTAAGCAAGTAGATTCCTCTCTTAAGTGACTTATTTTTTTGTTTTCTTTTTTAAGTTCCTTACTGATAATATGGTATTATTAAAAAGAAATTGGCTGAAAATATCGCAGCCTGTAAATACAAATAGTACTAAATGTACAGAGAAAAAAAATTGTATCAAAATGAAGTAATCAAACGCAATTGATCTGTCTCATGTATCTAGTTGAGATGTGTATGGAGTTAGAAAGAGAGAGAATATAGTTTGTTTCAACCGTATATTCGAAACAGATCGATTGTGTGAATGAAAAAGGCATGTATTCATTTCACTAATTATAGTTTCTAATTGGGATTTACATTTGAAATGGAGTATTTAAACTTTCCAACTATTTCAATTGTAAAAAACTATAATTGTGAAATGAAACCTATTCAAAATATTAAGGATCTATTTCGGAAATATTTATTGATTATTATGTTGTATTATTTATATAATATCCAAAGAAGTAAACAATATGTTTTTGTTGTTAAATGAAAGTCTCTTATACAATAGGGACATAGTCTAAATGCCTTACCTCGAAAACCAGTACTATACACCAATAATTGCACTTATCACTTATCTTTGGATGCCAGACAACATTTTACAACAAAAGCCATTGCGTTTAAGTCCACTTATATGTTCAATGTCAAAATGCAGTTCCGATTATTAAATGCATAATTTTAAATATTTTATTTTATGGACTTAATTGTAAAATATTTGCTTGAGCTGCAAATAATCATAATTTTCTTTCAAAACTGATAAAAGTAAATATTAAAGCAATTGAAGAAATA
Organism: Panorpa germanica; assembly: GCA_963678705.1. Taxonomy (NCBI): domain Eukaryota; kingdom Metazoa; phylum Arthropoda; class Insecta; order Mecoptera; family Panorpidae; genus Panorpa; species Panorpa germanica. The sequence continues at coordinate 3,947,498 of OY783214.1, forward strand.
GATTCTTAGTTATTAAGCCCTATAATTATGGGCATAACAATGTAAGGAAAATGAGAGTCAAGAAAAAATGAAAAAATTACATTTTGTGCTACAAATTGATTGTGTCGAAACCTGGCTTTTTACGTCTACATATTTCCTACAGAATATAATTATTCCGATTACTTAAAATTAAGTGGTACTACTATTAAATATTAAAAAAAATTGTATAAAAATTTAATTACTTTAAAAAGTAGATAATTAATTATTTTTTTATATATCTAATTAATTAACTGAGGCTTCTAGTCGTTAATATTAGATTTAAGCTGTGATGTTATAGGACTGGGTATCTAAAAAATTCTAAACTTTAATTCTCAAGTCTTATACTCTCACAAATAGATGCCCAGTTCTTGTTTTCGTTTAAATATTATTAAAAATGATATTCGCATAAAATACGAGTATGTTAGCGAAAATAGTGGTTCAAGATCCACGTTAAAAAAATTGCTTACAGGCACTATTTTGCATTCTATAACTCTGCCTCATGGGGGGTAGAGGGTTAAAATTATTTAAGTAAAGAATTATTGAGTATTTTAATAAAACTGTACATAAATTTAAAATATCTAGAACGACACAAAGAATTTGTTAATTCCACACAAAATGTAATTTATATATATAAGCTTTAAAAATATTCATCACCGTAAAATATTATGTGTTTTTGAATATTGTGTTAAAATTAAAGTAAATGTAATGTAACATATACCGTTATTGGAGCAGGTATCGATCAAAAACTGTATACCGTCTTAATTTAGAGAGAACACAATAAGTTATGTACCCCCCTTGCCTTGTGTTTATATATAACGTAAAATATACATAAGTATACAAACGTCGAATATACATAAGGGGTATATAGTTTTATTTGTGGGTCATTACTACGATATTTCTTGCAGATACTTCTTTAATTATTGAGTAATATATTTTTAGTTTTTGTAATAATAAAAGAAATATTTGCAAAAAATAACAAAAGAAAAGTATATTGAGAGTACACACCAGGCCAACGCAACTTGTAAAAATTAAAATTATTTATTTTAAATTAGTAACAACGCAACATGTTATGTATAATTCTGGATAAATCTTGTATTTAAGGTACTGGATGCATCTTAAATGGGGAAGCACAATAGAAATCGTTCCATACCTGCTGAATTATATCTTCACCAAACGAAACTTATCCATTATCCATATCAAACAAAACATTGATTTATTTTTTCTCTTATTCTTTTATTGTGAGTTCATATTGTTCATTCATTCATTAAATATTTGTTTTGTTTTGTTTTGTTTTGTGCCACATCTTGCTGAAGATAATCTTTTCATTGTTTTCCATTTTCTGTTTATGTCATTTAAGTTTAATAATGTATAACACATTTTTGTTAAAGCATTTTTAGGAAATTAGCATTATAGATTAGCAATTTTTTCAAGGGATTAATATTTATTAGTACTATTTGGATCTAGAGTTTTGTTTATCGTCAGACTACTTGCTACGTCCGACTTTATCAGAAGGTTGTAGTCGCATAAACACATTTTATCATGAGCGGAAGTTTCTACTTCAATGTTTATCAATACACCACTGTTTTGAAGATGTCTGTATTTCGTAATAGCAGATTTAACAGACTACATAACAGCCAATTGTATACAGATACAAGAAGGGTCGTACGTGAATTTAGATCACTCACTAATAGTACTAACCCTTAGCGGAAATATTATAAGGAAAGAACATAATCCAACCTTAGTACAAGAACTGAAGCTAAATCTTGAATAAAGAATAAAGCTAGCAAGAGGCATTCAACAATTGGAAAAGGATTCAAGCGGTGTTCTAAGAAACTTAACCGATGATAGGAGCACGGACTATGAAAGGCCACCAAAATGCAAGACAAGACAAGAAAACGGAAAACGGGCCAGAAACAACAAAGCCTCAGTCTATGAAATAAAAAGAAAAAAATGCACAAAGGATCATTAAGAGTGAAAAGCAATACATATATATAATACGCGCTTTTATTGCCGTTATAATGTGGTGTATTGATAAACATTAAAATAGACCATTCAACTCCTGATAAAGTGTATTAATGCGAACGCAAACTAATGAAAAACTCAGCGTAGCAAGTAGTCCGTCTGAGAGCAGCCTTATAGTGCCAAGATCTTTTATATTTAGTTTATTTAACGTTGGCCTATTTCCGATGCTGTGTAAATGACCACCTCTTACATACTACTACGACTACACCGCTGCTTAATCAGATTATGACTACGTTTATAAAAAATCAATTTAACTTAATAGCAAATAGAGGTATGCACAAAATACAAAATAGTAGCCAGACCTGTATTGCATTTAAATACTTTTGACAAGTATTTGTGCACATTTCTATATATATGTGTTAACAAAAATGTGTTATACATGTTCAAAGTTATCAAAAAATGGAAACGATGGAAAGATTATCCCGAGATTCAAACCTGGCGTAGTAATTTGTTTCATTGTTTGTTAATGTCAGATAAAGTGATTCCTTAAGAATGTATTTATGCGGGAATAGTACTAATAATATCTGTGTAAATTGTAAACACAAATATTATTTTTATCAAGTGTAAGTCATGATGCGTTATATTTGTGATAGGCGTATTTTGATAAAAATAATTTTTAGATAAAAGCCCGTCGAGTACCTACAACATAACTTTTTAATACAATAATTGTGTTATGTTTAAACTATTCTGTTTATCTACTTTTTATAATGTTCGTAATAAAAGTATATTATCCAAAAATTGACTGTGAACTCAAAAAAGTTCTAGAGTAAAGCATCAGATCGTATTTACCGAAGACAGACATTTTTTGTATTATACTTTTCGTTCTAATCATTTTTTAATTTCAAATTATAAAATCAAAATTTGTTTTATTTTAGATATATTTTATTTGAATTTGAAATAAAATTTATGATTTATAAAATTTTATTTGTTTTTTTTTTTTAATTAATAATTAGCAACGTAAATTATTTTTCTTTTTACAGCAGAGAGTTGAGTTGTGTTATACAAAACTGATATCAGTGGAGATGTTCCATTATGTTCGTCGAATATTTTTATTTTACAATTTTATCAACAAAATAAACAAGTTCACATATTTAAAAAATTCTAGGTATTTTTTACAAACGAATCTTCAGACATGTGTATTTATTTCAAGTAATAGTTATAATTTTATCTGCCAAATAGAAACCTGTAGTAATTGTTTTGTTGTTTTAGAAAATATGAACTTTAAATAAAAACTAATCTTGTGAAATACCCCATGTCAGGCCTTAAATTAAATCCTTACTGGTTTCGGCTTGCCAACTACTAAATATTTTTAATATCATTAATATAATAAAAATGTATTTTCAGGAATATTAAATAAAAATATGAAGAGTCAAACAGTGTTTCAATATTTAGTCGCTGTTATAATGTATATGCTAATTTCAAGTAGTTACTTTAATCCTCGCACTGGCATTGATAGTACACATATTGACGTTTGTGTAAATAGTAGCATTTGGATAAGGCGCATAAATTTATAAACTACTTGCGCGTGCCATCTGTTGTAACTAATCTTTAACTGTATTTGGTTTCTCTACTGTCTAATAGATGGCGATGAAACAAAAATATGTTTCATTTTAAAAGGTATAGGTAAATAAGTAAGGGTATAAATAAATACAAAAAATGTTCAATTTTTAAAGGTAAAAACAAGCAAATGTTGAAGTTTATAAGGTATCACCTTTATTTATCCTATATTATAATGTTCCAAGTGAAAGTTTTTATGGTTGTTTGTTTACGCGATTCGTATGGTGGCTCGAAAACTGTTCCATAAGAATGTAACAAAAACGGTTAAATATAATTGCTAATTGGTGAATAAAAAACGTACAAAAATGTAATATTTCTTTTGCCTTTAATTAATTGTTACATTTAGTCTGTAAATATTGACACAAAATACATGACTTTCTTCTACTGTAAATTTTGCTCGTAAGTAATGTTGCCGCTCTATCAGGCGCAATGATGTCTAACTTTTATTAAATTCATAGACATTTTTTTCTAATTTCTTTTTTTGATTCTTTAAATTTTTTGATACAATCATGTTCTTTATGGCCTCAAATAACAAACTGCTTCATTAGATTTTAAATACCTACGCGATTCTTACTTATATATACTATTATATAGATACTTTTTTAAATTCATGGACTTTTTTTTCTAAATTTTTTTTGGATTTCTTGAAATTTTTTGATGCAGTTATGCTCGTTAGGCTTTAAATTTAAGAACTGCTTCATTAGATTTTAAATACCTACGCGATTCTCACTTTTATGCGACCTTTTTTAAATTCATGGACTTTTTTTCTAAATTTTTTTTTTTGATTTCTTGAAATTTTTTGATGCAGTTATGTTCGTTAGGCTTTAAATTTAAACTGTTTCATTAGATTTTAAATATCTACGCGACTCTAACTTTTATGCGACCTTTTTTAAATTCATGGACTTTTTTTTCTAATTTTTTTTTTTGGATTTCTTGAAATTTTTGATGCAGTTATGTTCGTTAGGCTTTAAATTTAAAAACTGCTTCATTAGATTTTAAATATCTATTCGATTCTGACTTTTATGCGATCTTTTTTAAATTCATGGACTTTTTTTTCTAAAATTCTTTTTTGGATTTCTTGAAATTTTTTAATGCAGTTATGTTCGTTAGGCTTTAAATTTAAGAACTGCATCATTAGATTTTAAATATCTACGCGATTCTGACTTTTATGCGATCTTTTTTAAATTCATGGACTTTTTTTTCTAAAATTCTTTTTTGGATTTCTTGAAATTTTTTGATGCAGTTATGTTCGTTAGGCTTTAAAATAAAAAACTGCTTCATTAGAATTTAAATATCTACGCGATTCTGACTTTTATGCGATCTTTTTTAAATTCATGGACTTTTTTTTCTAAAATTCTTTTTTGGATTTCTTGAAATTTTTTGATGCAGTTATGTTCGTTAGGCTTTAGAATAAAAAACTGCTTCATTAGAATTTAAATATCTAGGCGATTCTGACTTTTATGCGATCTTTTTTAAATTCATGGACTTTTTTTTCTAAATTTTTTTTTTGGATTTCTTGAAATTTTTTGATGCAGTTATGTTCGTTAGGCTTTAAATTTAAGAACTGCTTCATTAGAATTTAAATATCTAGGCGATTCTGACTTTTATGCGATCTTTTTTAAATTCATGGACTTTTTTTTCTAAAATTTTTTTTTGGATTTCTTGAAATTTTTTGATGCAGTTATGTTCGTTAGGCTTTAAATTTAAGAACTGCATCATTAGATTTTAAATATCTACGCAGATACTCAAAAAATTGCATTGCTCTTAAAATCATAAAAGTGAACCTTTTCATCATTTTTAACAAGATTATAGTCTTCTTTCTATATGGCGATTTAATATATTGATATATCATAAACTGAAATACATATTTAAAAATAAATAACAAATTTGAAAAAATAAAAAAATTGAAATCCATTTTTAATTACCTCTTGCGGTTCATGAGTAATCGGCGTTTAAAGTTTTATTTTATTTCGATTTTCATAAGAAGTAACAAGAGTATAACCTTCTTACTTTTCATAAAAATTGAAGAAAAATATAAGTCATTTTATAATGGGTTTTAACTTAATTTTGAATGCTGATTTCAAATTTATAATTCATTTTTAAATAAGTATTTTAGTTTATGATATATCAATATATTAAATCTCTTTATCGGAGTATGCAATGAAAGAAGGCTATAATCTTGTTAAAAATGATGAAAAGGTTCACTTTTATGATTTTAAGAGCAATGCAATTTTTTGAGTATCTGCATAGATATTTAAAATCTAATGATGCAGTTTTTTATTTTAAAGCCTAACGAACATAACTGCATCAAAAAATTTCAAGAAATACAAAAAAAAAATTTAGAAAAAAGAGTCCATGAATTTAAAAAAGGTCGCATAAAAGTCAAAATCGCGTAGGTATTTAAAATGTAATAAAGCAGTTTTTTATTTTAAAGCCTAACGAACATAACTGCATCAAAAAATTTCAAGAAATCCAAAAAAAAATTTTAGAAGAAAAAGTCCATGAATTTAAAAAAGATCGCATAAAAGTCAGAATCGCGTAGATATTTAAAATCTAATGAAGCAGTTCTTAAATTTAAAGCCTAACGAACATAACTGCATTAAAAAAATTCAAGAAATCCAAAAAAAAATTTTAGAAAAAAAAGTCCATGAATTTAAAAAAGATCGCATAAAAGTCAGAATCGCATAGATATTTAAAATCTAATGAAGCAGTTTTTAAATTTAAAGCCTAACGAACATAACTGCATTAAAAAATTTCAAGAAATCCAAAAAAAAATTTAGAAAAAAAAGTCCATGAATTTAAAAAAGATCGCATAAAAGTCAGAATCGCATAGATATTTAAAATCTAATGATGCAGTTTTTAAATTTAAAACCTAACGAACATAACTGCAATAAAAAAATTCAAGAAATCCAAAAAAAAAATTTAGAAAAAAAAGTCCATGAATTTAAAAAAGGTCGCATAAAAGTCAGAATCGTGTAGATATTAAAAATGTAATTAAGCAGTTTCTGATTTTACAGCATAACGAAGATAACTGTATCAAAACTTTTCAAGAAAATGGATTTTAATCTTTTTTTAAAAATGTCCATGGGCTAAAAGAAGGTCGCGTTGGTATTTAAAATGTAATCAATGATTTTTTTTTATTAGAGCATATCGAACGTAACTGAATCAAAGAATTTAATAAAATAACTTTGTTTTTAAAACAAAGCCTTCGAATTAAGAAAATATTGCAAAAAAGCGTAGATATTTGAAATTTAATGAAACAGTTTATTAATGGTGTAGCGGATATAGCTCAATTAAAAAATTAAACACATTTGAAATATGAGTTATTTAAAGAAAAGCACATACCTTTCACTCGTTGTCTCACAACGGGTCGACTGCTAGAATAATTATGGGGTTGTAAAACATGTTGCATAATCTCCAGGGGTATTCCTATTCCATTTCTGGATTACATATATTTAGTTACTTCATCAACTGTTTACTATTTGAAACTTAATTCGTTTTTGAAATATGTTTTATGTTAATAACTAACTTTAGAATCCGAGACCCAGGGGTCTGACTTCAACGTTCTCGGCCACTATGTCGTCAAAGTGATTTTGTTAGCATTTAAAATTTAAATAAAAAGCAGTATAGGATGGCGACGTAAGTTTAGTTGCAAACTGTCTAGGCGCAATAAAATTTGTGTGCCATATATTGAAGCTATTCTTTAATAGATGTCGCTAGTGGGATCAAATTATTTAAATTACTTTTTAATTCAAGAATTTAAAGGTCAAGGTCTTACAGCAATTATGCTTGAGTACAGAATGTTTCTTCAGGTTCGATCCTCGAACTAAAGCTATACCTTCCGGACTTGATTTGAATATATTGGTTGTAAATGAAAATTTTGGGTTTTTCTTTTAAATAAATAATACAAACTTTGTTAAAAAAAACATTTTATTTTAGAATATTTCTACAGTAACTTAGAAATAAAACATATATTTGTGGGCATTTTTTATATAACTATGTATAATATGTGACTTTTGCAATTTATATTAAAATTGATTCCGCTTAGCTTAATAACTATTAATATTACATTTTATAAATTTAAGATATGGTCTATATTAGTGTAACGTCAAAATCAAAACATACGAGTTGAGTTCTTTGGTTATATAATTAACAATTATTAAATGATCAATATTTGAAAACATCTACTAAATAAATAACGTTTTTGTGGGAAAACATAACTATGTTTGAATCCTTCGTTTGTCAACCAGTTTAACATCTCTGACCTGGAGATCTAGCGTTGATTTCGCTGCAAATTTGATAACTGCTTGCGTTGACACTTGTGGTGCGTTTCTCATGTCCAACCAGGACAGAACTTGACATCTGGACAAATGGTCCAGTGACACCTCGGTGATCAGTCGACATCCGCTGAGATCCAGGTGCGCCAGGGTGTTGATGGCTGTAGTGCTGGTAGCCAGTTGAGCTATTCCGGCATCAGTCACTCTCTGACACGTGCTGAGATCCAACTCTGTCAGTTGGGGCAAATGCTGCGTGACGTATCTCAAAGCAACGTCAGATATGTCGGTTCCTGCTAATTTCAAAACTTTCAGATGTCTTAGACGAGATTTAGAGTCTGCTAAACCCGGTCTAGAGTCTGGCGGCGGGGATAGAATGTCTCTTAATCCACAATCATTAAGATCTTGCACAAAACTTAAATTTAAATGTTGTAAAGGCGGGCAGTAACACGTTCTTAATGCTAAAACTCCTTGAACTGAAATACCCTGCAGGCTAAGACTTTTGAGACTTGCTAATCTGGATATTAACCAAGCCAACTGACGCTTCGCGATTTTTGTCCAATCAAGAACTAAAGATTCAGGTTGTCTTCGAGCAATTCCAGTAAGGAGGGACGCACTTAATCGGCAATGTGAGAATTGCATTGTTTTCCACAACGACGGGTCTACGGACACACGCGCCCATGTTTTACAAACGAGGGCACATTTAACGAGAGTCTCTTGGGGAAGGCGTCCAAAGATCGCCAACAAACACGTGGTGTCTAGAGCTAGATTTCCCCCGTGTACTACCATAGTTGGATTCGGTACATGAGCTGGCCGGACTATGTACATGGGTTTCTTTAAAACCTTTGTGGAATTACTACTTAATTGCTGAGCCAGCTGTGCCCTGAGCGCTAGTTTCCTCGGGGCCTCCGTGTGCTCTCTAACAGCAGCTGCTACACCTAGTCCATCCTCACTTTTACGTTTCTTCACTTCAGGCTCCGTGTCATGCTCTTCCTTCTTCAATTCTGCTTTGACATCCATTCTTGCGTTTTGCGTGGAATCTCCTTCTTGATCCGATCCACTGGTGTGGCTTAGGTCTTGATCTCCATCCAGGTTGTGCTTCTGTTCGATTGCTGACGAAGCGTCGCTGCTGATCGACATACGACGGATGTCTGAAGACTTCTGACGGGCTCGGAAGTGTCGAGGCTAAGTGTAAGATAATTCACAAATTACAACTCCATTCATTTTCTTTTATTTTATTCATATTTAAATAATGACCTACCCTGTAATCCGTATTTTTTCCTGACCTACAGCAAAGGGGACACTCCCAACTGTTTGGCAAATCTTCGTTAACGACTCCACTTGTGCCCAGTCCAACTAATCTCTGCACACAACTTGGATGCGCAATTTCATAGCACACGGAACATTCCATTAAAGCCGAAGCGCCATCTCTTGGAGCAACTGGTTTTGCCTAAAACAATAACTTCAAATAAAAACGATGAACAATGCAAATACAAAAAAATGAAGGAATGAAAAGAGCAATAGCCCAAGAAAACAATCTAAATACGAGTTATATTGTGCGCCGGCAATTTTAATAAAAATTTGACCCCTTAAAATAATAATTAAAAATACAATATTACTGGGAGTGCTCCTAATACCTGGGGCGGTACTGGTGTTTGACCCCACCCGTCTAGCGTACAATGCACGCACACTGCCGTAACGGGTAACATAGGTTGGAGGCACTGTCTCATATTGCACGTTTGCTTTGCCCTGCCGGGGCCCCCAAACTTCACCATATCCAAACAGAAGGAACATTCGCCGCAATCACTTCTCTGGCAAGCTTCACATTTTTTACATCTAAAATAAAATTATAATTGGAAATTGTATACATAATAAAACGCCTGATATGTATGTAACTACTTTAACACTTCACCTAGTACGTCTTCGTCGAGGTCCTTGATTATTTGGATTTCTAGGATCGACGACAGGTGGTGTAGAGGGTGGTGTTAACGACTTCTTTACAGGACGACCAGGACCACGTCCTATTAATGGCGGTGACAATTTTCTATCTTTAATTAGAACATTTTTAACAACAGGCATTGCTGTTGGAATAAAATCTCTTGTTTCAAATTTATCTGGTCCATTTAAAACAGGTCTTCCAGTAGTTGCTAGTTCTGGACAATCACTTCGATGACGCTCTACCACAGTACGTACATCTCTTACCAGAGCAACAGCGTCCTTTAAAAGTTCTGGTACTGCTTTCTTGTGAGACGGCAAAGCATGCAAAAACATCACAATTGACTGGAAATAAATCGTATTGGATAAATTATGTCTGTTCACTATAACAGCAGCTTGTACATTGTATATTTAAAAATGTACTTTTAATCCATGTAATTCCTGTTGCGTCAGATGGATATGAGGGGTTAATTTGACAACAGGTTTCAACCCTTCTGCTTCATCCTCCCCTTTCTCATCCTCGAGGTGAGACCGTCCCAATAAGGTATATACGTATCTCTCTAAAACGTACCACAACATTTCTGTAAAAAATGGATACCGAAACTTCTGTGGTACCTGAAAATAAAATACGATATTAAAAACCGATAACAGCGTAATTTGTTTGTAAAAAATATAATATTACCTTTGTTACATCTTCAACTTGAGCTATTTTTAATTGTTTTTCAATTCCAAAAGAATGTAAAAAATTTCCACCAAATACCAGTGAATCACACGGCGTATAAACTGCGTGTATCCAACCGGATGGAATAAAAAATGTGTTTCCTTCCATTAACTGAAAAATATATAGCATTTAAAAAAAAAGGTTCGATGATAATCATTGAAAATATTGTAGTTATTTTATTACTTTGATTCTTGTACATTTTTCAACTGTGTCTCCGAAAAATATGTCTGATTGTTTTCCAGATAAAACCCACTTCTCATACAGATGTATATTTTGTTCGGTAGGTGGGATTAACCAAAATACTTTGCTCCCTAAATTAGTAGAAATTAATTTATGTTAAGTACGGTTAATCATACATAGTGCCATAAACTTAGGGACGAACCTTTTAAAATATGATACCACACCGAAGTCCCTCCGAAGTCAACATGGAAATCAGTATAACAATTCTTCACAGACATAAGACAGTATTTTTGTACTTTAGGGTACATCATTTCATCAATGATGTTTGTAGCTTCAATTTGCCGCTCTTTTAGTCTTCTTGGCCATACCACGTCCACCCAGTCCAATTGACGGACTACTGTTGGACTTTGAATATAATTTTCTAATTTTGTGTGTGAAAATTCTAAAGATATCACATTTAATAATTGTTTCTTGTCGGGATCGTCATAATATCTAAAACGAATAGAAACAAAAATTGGTATTTTTTTAATAGCAACATTCCGCAACCTTTTACAATACTTTGGTAGAAACTTATTTCTATATAAAATTATAAAATAAGAAAAATAATGAGGGAGGAGACAAGAAGGAACAAGATTACAGAGGCAGAGAGAAAGGCGAACGTAAGGTAGATAGCAAACAGAAATATTCAAATACAGAATTGTTAGAAAGACAATGTAGGAAAGAGGTGGATGGTGCAAATACATGGAAGAATGAAAGATACGGAGAAGGAGGAATAGAGAACAGAAAGAGAGATACAACAGGAGAAGAATAAAAAGAATAGTTTTAATTAAATTTAGGTAAAAATGAATGAAATGAAAATAGTAGAATCAAGTAAAAACTATATAGCGGTAATGGCAAAAATATTAATATACAACAAACTAATTAATAAATTACCTCTGCCAATCCTTCATTGTCATTTGTATGTTCTTCTGCGTATTCACATCCATTACTTCCAGAATTCTTCTAGAACCAACACACATTCTGACATCATTTACTGTAAAATTTCTAGTTGGAACACGTAATCCAAGTCCTGTCTTCTCTCTAAAGAGCAACGGGGTGTTAAATCCGTTGCGCTGAAGATAGCCCACCGTTAATTCATGGCCAAGCATTTCGCGGATCATGTTGGGTAACTTGAACCGATCTGTTAAAAAAATACTTTAGATTAATCAGTATTAATAGGAAGTACACATGTGATACACAGCACTTTGTTAAAATGTTTGTTGTAAGCAATTTGGTATTTTCTACATTATACAAATTTAAAATGTGTAATTATATTACAAGTTTGGTTTGAATCTTTACTTAAAATTAACTTTACAATATTTTCTTCATGTTTTATGTACAACCATTTTCCGTAACACTCTCTGTTTACTAATAGTTATTTATCTTATAAAATTGAATTAATTTTTTTAATCTGTATCAAAACAGAAATGTGTAAAATCTCAAGTTGTGTGCAACACAATATCTTGAATGCGCCTAAACACGCAACACAAATAACTCTAAAATATCCACACTCAAATATGTTGGGCATGGCGAACTGGATGGTTCCAATACACAAACGTAACCAACGCAATTAACGAGCAAAGTTAGTTAAAATCAAACTAATTCTTATATTTGTGTAGAAAAATAATTAATGCAAAACTTATGTTATTATTAAATCAGTGAAAACAGGGACTCCAGTGAAAATATTTTAATTATATTAACAAAGACATGTAGTACACTCCTTACAACAAACAAAAGTTTATGTTATTGTTGAATATTATAAACCACTCACCTGAATCCAGCTTGTCGGACAATGTGAAACCTCTGCCATCTTCCAGTTCGTCATCCCCACATGCCCATTCATCTGAGTAAAGTTTACGGTGCTTTCGCTCTCGCTAAAAACATAATTTTAAAAAGAATTTCGTCATTTCGTGCACTGGATAGAAGTGAATATTACATTAGATGAAATTCTGCGATTTTTCAAAAGGAAAGTCAGTGTTGGCCCAACTAGAAAATGCAGACGACGTGTTGAGCGATATTTTTAAAATTAATAACCGTTCTTACTTAGGCTGAGCGCACACTGGAGACAAGACTGTCTTTAGACACAGTCTTTTGTTTGTTCAACTTATTCAGGTACCATTGTCTAGTAGTGTATCTACAAATATAGAGCCTGTATGCAGGTTGAGTGTAATAAAAAAAAACCCACAAACATTTTGATTTATCAAAAAATATTTAATAAGTAGACAACAGAAAATAGCGCGTTATAAAAAAGTAAGAGACGATACAGTAGAATCTCGATAAAGTGGACAAATTTGCGGGAAGAATGATTAAAGGAAATGAATATTAATTTTTATACCCAGAATTTTCTCAGTTTTACAAAAACATCAACTACCCAACTATAATTCTGCATGACTCATATTTACTAATTATGATATTAATTCGCTTACATCCATTTATGCACCTGCTTTATGCTCAATGGCTCATTTTTTAGGGGTCGTTTATTAATTTTCGATTTAAATAAATTTTAATATATGTATAATTGTTAATATCTCCTAAGATATAGTCCAAATCACGATAGTTCGACGGCGACTTATACTTAAAAGAGGTTATAAGAGCGGTATAAATCTATAATACGATAATGAAATTTATCTTATTTGTTTCTATATACATTGTAGAAAAATAAGTGAGTCAGAGTCCTTTTTAGTTATATCGGTAGTTTATACCCCACAACTTGTTTCAAGTATGAGTCGCCGCCGAACTTTCGTAATTTGAACTTTTATAAGGAGTTATTAATTAATTGGACATTTAAGGTTATGGTAGCCACCTTTATCAACATTTAGTGCAGTTTTATAAAAATTAGGACATGGTGGATCACATTATCCTAAAAGTAATTTTGTCTATCGATCTATTTTGACATATTTCGTTATTCAAATTATACAATTTTTCGTTCACGTTTACTTGTCCAATGGGCCTCTCACGCTGTCAAAAGTTATTTTCTTGCTTTAGGATAAAATATGCCAACCAATGCACCTCTGACGACTTCTATTACATTTTGCATAACATGCAATATATTTATAAAACATTCGATTTGACTAAGCTTGGTATTCTTACACAATGATACAAAACATTTGTTATCAATAATTGTTTATAAAATAGATGTCTTCTTTGCATAAGAATTCTCATTCATTACACCCCCCTTCCCCCAACATTTAGATATCATCATAACCTAACACATAGTTGTGATTTTTCGAAAAAGGTTTTATTACCTGGACTTGAAGTGTTAAAGGAGACATAATAAATAAAGAAAACAATAGAATAATAGTTCACTCTGCGCGCTTGTGGATTTATACTGGATACAATGGAGAAATACACAAAATAAAAATTTGGTTTTTGGAAGCTAGAGAGATATCAATTAAAGATGCTGTAGCTTCGTGAATTGTGTATCTTTTTACTTTATATTTTAAGAAAATGACGTATTCATATGTAATTAAATAAAATCACTTGCGCAGAAATGATTAACAGTTAGAAATAGCAAAGATGAATAATTCAATTTGTAGGTGATACTGATTGTTCTAAAAGAAAGTTTGGTTTTAAGCTGCCCTTGTGTGGGGTGTAACACCGTTAAAACAAAACTGTCAGTTTTTCTGAATTGAAAAAATAATTAATATGACACATCAAAAATACTTATATTGAAAGCTTGATGCGACGAAGATTAATATACATATTAAAATTAAAGAAACAAAATAAAGAACAAAAGGAAAACGATCTCTCTAGTGATCGTTCTATTTGTTTCCCCAATTTTCTACAAATTCCAACTTAGAAATTGAAGTCAACTTATATCCGAAGACTTCAACTTTGAATGAATTTAAAAAAACATCTAGCTCGCAACTATGTCAATTAAATCAATACGATAATAAAAACAAATTAACTGCAGTATATATTTAGCACGATTATATTTTAAAAAATAAAATGCGCAACACGGTGAAGCTTTCTTATCGCGAGAAATCAAAATAAAGTCCAACAATGACTTATAACGCACATACTAAAAGAAAAAGAAAATATAACCCAAATATATGTTAACCAATAAATAAAATGTTGTTTTCAGCAATAAATAAAAAGTTTTCCCAAGTGTTTTTCACACTTATTAAAGTTTCCCGTAGTCACTAAAGCGTAAGGTGTATATGATACATCGATGTGGTATATAATATATATCGACAAAGTATTAATACTGCAGCACCTGTTTCATTGATAAATTTTTCTATAAATTTAATTTCAGATTACACGTGATATCTAATCACTTAAGATATTTTATTTAGTTAAATGACTTCTTTCATGTTAACAACATCATAATAAAATAATTATATCATCTTAAAGAATGAAAAAACAATATAAATACAATTTTATTATAATTGTAAACGTAAACAATATTTCAGTTATCCGTATATAACAAAATATACGCATTCCTCTCAACGCGAAGCTTTACAAATTAAAAAGTTCAGGGTTTGTCTCAAACCTACAAATTTTTTTATACCGCAGGACAATTTTCCGCGAGTTAGAACATATAATCTAAAGAAACATCGATTCAAAATTATAATATGGATGCAAGGCAAGCTATTGTAATTCTAGCATTATATGTTTTATGTACACTATGGCGTCAGGGTCATATTAAAAATAAAAAAAACAAATAATATTAATGAAAATACACTTACTAGTTGTCGCGTCAGATGTTTTTTCGAAGTTTGTATACTCTCCGACATTCTATTTGAAGATTTATATATATTTCGCGATCTATTATTACAATTTTTAACACGTTCACTCACATAGATACGTTCACTGTAATGGCTCCGCCATTTATGAAAGTATACGTCGAGCTGCTCCCTGAGTCTAAGCAATAGTAAACATCTAGCTCAGACCTACGTGGCTTAGTCACTATGTTCAAACTAGATGAGGTGACGTACACATTTAACGAAACGTAGCGCGTAGATTAGTCATACGTTTATGATAAGCATTGATACCAACTAAGAAATTGTTAATTATTTCAGACACATTCTTAATAAAATTAACTTTTTGATTAATTATATTATATCAACATGTTAAATGGATGTAAATATTATTTTTTGTTACTACCTTTAACCATGTTATCATTTGTTTTAATATTTTACTTCTTTGATACAAATAATATTATTACATATGATCCTCATCCCTTCCTCACTGATAAGCAATATTAACAATTAACTCACATGCACAGTTACAATGTATTTATTATATATGATTAATTGAACAAGGCAACTTCAAACAGTAATGAAATTAAGCCAACAAATGTAATAGTTTTTTTTAAGAACAAACCCGCAAACCCTGTTTCGTGCATTTAAGATTTATCTTAAATAATACGATTACCTTTTACGTAAGAAATGCTCTCACATACCTTACGTTCTTTGACTTAATTTATTGAATATAATACACTCATCAAACTTTCCTTTTTCGTATAGTAAATTCTTAATAAGACCTTTTAAAGATTAATGGATTATAAAAGATCTTTACCAGTAACCAATTTGGATTCCATTCGAAATCATAATGGGCTTGTGTCCTCATTTTTTAGTGGTCGATTTTCCAATTGTTGATTGAAATTGATGTTAATAAATGTGTATTGGCGTGTTTATTTTATTAAATATCTAAATATTGACGGAGATATAGCAATTAAAAGTTTGAATTGTAGTTTTAGCGCTAGAAATGGTCGGCCATATTTTTATGACTGAAATGCATTTTAACGTCAGTTATTTGTTGAGTAGGTCAGTGCTGTGGTAATGTTCTGTAGCTGTTGGTAGTCAAATAATCAAGTTAAGTCAAAGAATAATAAGTTTTTATTTTATGTAACCCTGCTAAGGCAGACATAATATTGAAATTTGATTGTTCCTTGAAATAGCTGTAAATAATATTTGATATAAATACATATAGCAGAGATATATGTCACATAGATGTCACATGCACTTGGAATGTGTACAACGTTGAATCCCTTTAATAATTAAAGAGACAAAATTACTTTTTTAATTGTTAATATCTCTTAACATATAAGGAGTTACTAACAAATAATTGAACATTTGAGGTTCTAGTAACCCACTTTATCAATATATAGTACACTTTTATAGAAATTAAGACATAGGACACAAGCCCATTGCGTGTTGTAAGCTGTAAATGGTCAAAACACTTCACTTTTCAGAATCGAAACGACGAAATAGTTGATGTGAACATG
The DNA here is from genome assembly GCA_963678705.1 of Panorpa germanica. Classification (NCBI taxonomy): domain Eukaryota; kingdom Metazoa; phylum Arthropoda; class Insecta; order Mecoptera; family Panorpidae; genus Panorpa; species Panorpa germanica. The sequence goes on from OY783214.1 coordinate 3,964,473, forward strand.
TTATCAAATTGTATGCTGGACAGAGTCATAAAGTTTAAAAAAAACTAGATTAAATATTACTAGGTTTCGTTTATGAAAAGTGTTACATGTATTTATCTCACCAGGTCATATCTAGCAAGGTGTTTTTATACCTTAAAAATATATGTTTATTAGAGACACGATAGCCTTCAGACAGATTGGGTCTTCAGTCGGGTCATGGTAAATACAAGAACAGAGACACTAGCGACAAACTGTCTGCGTAGCACCAACATAAATTTGTCACAAACCATTTTTTTTTCAATCATGTCTTCAGGTAGTAGCGCCCACAGGTCCGCATTGGTCGCATGAAAAGGGTCTACATGTAAACGTAAAACAGCTAAGCTTCAACTGCGCCTGGACCGGCAGTGACCTAAGTTACACCGCTTCAAGAACAGCTTTATAAGTCCAAGTAATATATAATATTTCTTCTTGATTCCGCAATTCTGCAATTGATTCTTGATTCTACAATATACTATTCACAAGCAGTGAGAATTTCAAATTTCCCGCTATTCAGTTAAAGTTCAGCTTGTAAAGCATAATGAAATAAACCTAAAAAAAGAATTATATTAAATATGATTAATATTAAATAAATTATATTACTAAAAAACACTAAGTACATTTCAAATAAAAATTAAAACACTAGGTGAGGATGGGGTTCTATTCTGAAGTCAAAGAAAGTACCATGTGGGAAGCAATTTGTTGTGAAAATAATAGAATGATATAATTTAGGTTCACGGAATTAGTTATATAGAAATTCAGCAGTTAAATTTACTGTTGCATTTTCTAATTATCCAGAAGAGCATTTGATATCACGTTTATCTTTCTGTGTTCAATTCTGATTCCAGAATCACTGTTCCTAGGCGTTATATGCAACCAGAGTAACACATTACTTTCACATAATACAAGAAACTTTCTATTAAAAATACTTAGAAATCAGTAATCATTGAATTGAACAATGTATAAAATAAAAATACGTACCAATTTAAACGATATATTACTTTATATTCATTTATTTTGTTCTTAATAACATATTCTAATAAATTCATACAATCAAATTCTAAAAAAATTAAATATAACTTAAAGGTTATTAAAAAAAATTATTATATAATATGTATATATTTATTAATAGCTAATTCTTCTGTAATAAAATCTATATTAGGACTAAATTATTCAAATATCCATGTCATAGTTCATTGTATTTAAATCCATCTCAAAAGAGTTATTGTTGTTACATTGTTGATCTTCTTCCATAAATGTTTGGGATCTCCTAGATCTTGTATTAATACCAGATGTTGATGGCATAGAAAGCAAATCTGTTTCAGACAGCTTCTTCTTTGGAGACTCCTTTCCTTTTTCATTCTCATTCTCAGCAGACAGAATTTTTGGAGGAGGTTGCCACAAAACAACCGCTTTACAAGGTTTTTCTAATCGATTTAAAATAGATGCTGGTAATAATGGCTCGTTGCTTATATTTTTTACTTCATCACTTAGTATTATTTTCTGTGCTGTCTTTAATTTTGTTTCAGTATCCATTTCCATGATAATGTCGTCGTCCATCGAATCTAGAATCTCACATGGTTTGTTTAAACCTTCTTCGGTTTCTGCAATTAAACTCGGCGAAATGTGTAAACTATTAAAGTGTGCGGCCATTTTTTCATCGGTTATTAATTGTTTTCGTGGGCTGAAATCATAATAATACAAAGGAGATGTTAATTCCCTTCTATTGCGCATTATTTTAATTATAGGCTATTTGTAGGACATTGTACAAAACAGAAAATAATATACGTATAACATTAGTAAATTAGTATACAGTAGCAAATGGCCTTATTCTTGAGACATTAATATTTCTGGAAGCAATAGCAAAAGAAAAATGATGTCAACTACGTATTTCATATGACACGCAAAAAATTGATCCTATAGTTTAAATTACAGATAAGTTATGTTGGCGTGTAAAAAAACAAAGCTTTGTTTAACAAATTTAGAATGTTGTTATTGTTTACGAAATGAAATTAGCAGCTGACATTAAATTTGTAATACGTATAATTAGTTACATGCACTTAAATACATACACAAATGAATCTCCTTCCGATTTCCTTTTGCTGGAAGCACGATATGCACAACACCGTGAAATATTTTTCCAAGGAGATGCATTAAATTCCATAATTTGAGAATTTGAAGAACCACTGCTCCAAGGCATTGAATGAACATCCCATGGAGCTCCTGTCGGACTCGGCATAGTATTTGGTTTATTTCCAAATGAAGATTCAGAATCTATCAAATCAGATCCCTGATTTGAATAGCTTCTTTTAAAACTTGCTTCTGATATTGACATATCAATACTTCGAGGAATAAATACACTCTCTTCAGTGTCAGCTGTTGTGTTGTTATTACAGTAATACCACAAACCAGTAAATTCTTTGTGCGGTCCAGGGTTTCCAGAAAAATCCATATGTAATAACCAAATAGTTGATTGGAATATGATGATTATATTAATTGTATACAATAAGAAATTCTTTACTGTTGTCATCAAAACAAGAAATATATTGTATATGTATATTATAAATGTTTTATTTGCTTTGTATACATCGAATAAATATAACCTCTAACATTGCCATCTGGCTGTCAAGCCTTGAGCCACCTTGAGCAGATATGGACGCTGAGTCCTTTCTTTATTGCCGAGTGTGCTTTTAGTTCATGTTGCATTTGTAGATGGCACTAACCATCCATGTCTTTAGTAATGTTAAACTAAAAATCAGATTTTAACTCATCAAATATATATAGATACGTGTATTTAAAGTTTATGTAACATAAAATAATTACTACGATTTTGTTTATTTGACTATTATTTGAAAAACTAATCTAAGTTTTTGCGGCTTAATTAAACCACAGAGTCTCTTAAAAACGTTATAGGGATTACACAATCTTAAGATGTCTTTGTTAAGGATTAAAGGATTATAAACTATCCGTTCTAATTCAAATATGAAAAATTATAGCATACACTAATAAAACAAATATATTCTAAACATATAAGGAATGTTCTCATTTCCAGTAAAGCAGACAATAACAGAAATGTAAATATCTGAATAATTTTGTAACGGCATAACACGACTGCGTTATTTTGGGCTGATGGTTGAGCAATGGACGTGTAATTAATTATGAAATTTAAACAACAATTATTAAAATAACGTAATTTAGTTATTGTTTCTCACTGGAACAATGGTTCATTTCATTCTGAAAGAACACGGTCAGGAGAATTTAAATTAGTTTATTGCCTGCTTGACTGTGTTAACGTCTTGACGGTTTTAACATAGCTAAGGAAATACATTTTGTATGTGGGTCATCTCATCTTTAGTGGATCATAATTTCTCGATTTTCAAACTTACTTTCTTGGATTTTTTAAAATGTGGCTCAGCGTATCTGTCTTAAGATCTCTTTCCAACTTTTACATTTGAAAATATTTATTTTAGTAGAGATAAAATTTCACACACTTATTTCACTAGAGTATCATAGAAAAAGAAACAAGATATATCTGTCTCTGTTACACTTTAATGATTTATTTACAACTTCATTCAATACTGGTATGGTAGTGAGGCCAGGTGAAGTGATTTTGCAGTGATATCAAAGTTCTTCCAAAATGTATAATGGGTAATTTAAATTGCACCCAGTCACAATTAATTACTTTTAGCGAAAGTCTTAATCAGAAGTAATTAACTAATGTGACCTTCACGTAAGCTTATAAAACAATGACAGTAAAAAAACGGTTTTGCATTTAAAAAATGTAATATTTAAACGACCGTTACACATAACCGCAAAATGAAGACAGGCGTCACTAATTACTGACGGAAAGTGTCGAGCTGCGAGAATCGAGTGAGCAAACATAATGATGACACCAAAAGACATTAATTTCAATTAAAAATCATTGTACTATTGCAGTTCAGTGCCGCAATCAGCTGTGTTAGTATTTTATCTAATGAAAAACTTCGGTTTGTTTTTTAAATATTTATTCCACTGCAGCTTTACGTTGATTCAGAAATAAATTGTTATGAAATGACGTTTGGTACCTAAACAAGACCCTGTCGGTTGCTGTCGGTTGCTGTCGGTATAGTCCTAAGACATGCCTTGTTCTCGAGTAAAATTTCTACTAAGGATTATCATTAAAAATAATTTGTACTTGTACTTGGAAATTGTGTACACTAAATCACAAAGTCATAGGTAGTTCGTGAATTGTCAAGGTTTTCTAAAAAAACCTATTATTTTGAATGTTTATCAATTGATAAGAAATGCAATTTGAAAATACATAATAATATATTAAGTATTTTCAAACCGTTCATTTTCTTATCACAACCATAAATATGCCTTAATAATAAACCTGTTGTAAAATTTATACCAGGTATAAATCCTGTTCGGACAGGCTTATTCTCAGTTTATACCTGGTATAAATATTATAATAGGTTTATTTGTGAAGGTGCCAATAGCATGTTACATATCCAATTCTAAGATTAGTCAATTCTTTAATGGGCTCCTCTTTCTTCTTCTTCTTTAGTGTCCTCATTTTTTATTGGTCGATTTTTCAATTGTTGATTGAAATTGATGTTAATAAATGTGTATTGGCGTGTCTATTTTATTAAATACGGAGACGGAGATATAGCAATTACAAGTTTGAATTGTAGTTTTAGCGCTAGAAATGGTCGCCCATATTTGTATGACGTGAAATGTATTTTAAGTGCTGTGGTAATGTTTTGTAGCTGTTGATAGTCGAAATAATCAAGTCAAGTCAAAGAATAATAAGTTTTTATTTTATTTAACCCTGTTACGGCAGACATAATATTCGAATTTTATTGTTCCTTGAAATAGTTGTAAATAATATTTGATATTTTGATATATAAATACATATAGCAGAGATTTATGAGCTGTAAGGTTCGCAGCGGTTGTGATGTCACATGCACTTAGAATGTGTACAACGTTGAATCCCTTTAATAATTAAAGAGACAAAATGACTTTTTTATTTGTTAATATCTCTTAACATATAAGGAGTTATTCAAAACTAATTGAACATTTGAGGTTCTAGTAACCCACTTTATCAATATATAGTACACTTTTATAGAAATTAAGACATAGGACACAAGCCCATTAAATATATTCCTCATTAAATAGCCTTACACTAAATGCCGGCTCTGCTTGAACAACAATATGTTATTCCGGAAACGGAATACCTCTGATGACAGAGGAACTTCGTTTAAAACAACTCAGTGTGACACTACATATGGAAGTACGGTTTATTACAAATTGACAGAGATGGCCCCGCCGATAGTTCAATGATTCACGGAATATTTTCCAGAAAAAAAACAATAATTTAAAACTCAATTTAAATTTTCAATATATATATATATATATATTTATTTATTTATTTATAAATAATCAACGTATTGTTCACGCTGAACAGAATAAATAATACAAAGAAGTATTCATTGTATTGTTTATCCTTTTAATATCTAATAATAATTGCACATGTGTAATTTTCTGCTTTACGTACTTACAGCTAAATTTGGAATTTACATATATACTACGAGTATATACATATAGCGAGGGCAACGACATGCCTATAATGGAAATAATTTGTTTAATTTCATTAAAATCTATTTCTTAATTTAGTCTTATACCTAATTTTATTTCTAATAAAGATATACACTGAATTGACACAATGTACAGAACACCTAAACTCATCCCAATTACCTCCCGCCACTGAAACTAATTTTGATTCTATTCAAGATCCCACATAAAAATCACATTACAGAATATGCCATACCACAGATTGTCGGATTAAAGAGCTCTTGTAATATGTAAAATATTACTGTTTTGTACATGTTAGTACAGAGTAGATGTAGATATTTATATAAAGGTAACCAATAATTCACTATCGACACAGAAGAAGTGTTCAAAACAAGAATGTTGACCTTGTTTATTATTGTACTCACTTGTGTAATTGTTATTTAAATTACTGAAGGCATCAGTCACTTTCTTTACCCCCAGTGAACCTGTAAAAATCATAAACAAAAATAGCCTAACCATAACTGAAACTAAACCATTTATTTAGTTATTACACAATGATACATCTTTGGTTATAATTTACACTTGTCACCTCAATTTGTAGGTTATGAAATGTACAACATATATTTTGCAAGAATTATTATTAAGGAACTATTATTTCTGGAAACTGGAATAGATTGCCCAGTGTATATGTATACGAACTATAAAAAAAAAGTAATTTCTTTGACACAAATAAATAGTTTTTGATTAATGATTACGAATCTTGGAGAAACCACAATAAATTGACGTCATCATTTAAGTAGAATTTCATATGTTTCTTACATAAGTTTACAGATGTTATTGTGTATTTACACTTTCATGTTTTCATGGGTTTGTGTCCTATGTCTTAATTTCTATAAAACTGTACTATGTTCACTTATTTTTTAATAACTCTTTATAAGTTAAGAGATATTAACAATTAAAAAAGTCATTTTATCTCTTTAATTATTAAAGGGATTCAACGTTGTACACATTCCAAATGCAAGTGACATCACAACCGCTAGTTGCTATCTCTTTTATACAACAGAGCGTAAAAGAGATATATTCTTGACAGAACTCTGACAAGTTACCAATCTTACAGCTCATAAATCTCTGCTATATGTATTTATATATCAAAATATCAAATATTATTTACAGCTATTTCAAGGAACAATAAAATTTCAATATTATGTTTGCCGTATCAGGGTTAAATAAAATAAAAACTTATTCTTTGACTTGATTATTTCGACGGCTACAAAACAAATCATACATACAAGTCATACAAATATGGCCGACCTTTTCTAGCGCTAAAACAACAATTTTTAATTGCTATATCTCCGTCAACATTTAGAAATTTAATAAAATAGACACGCCAATACACATTTATTAACATCAATTTCAATCAACAATTGAAAAATCGACCACTAAAAAATGAGGACAAACCCATTTCTTTTCTTGAACATACCCAAAGATATTTTCTATCTATGGCTTAGAACGTGCTCCGAAAAATCTTACTCAAATTGTAATCAGACTATTCAATATTACTACGATACGAGAAAATGTTTCTAGGGTTAGAACTCCTGCCATTTGATTCATTGAGAAATCCCCTCCATACACGATAAATAATATTGTGAGTATTTGTTATGTTGGCTTGGTAGTCACACTCGCAGAAGATAAAATATGTGATCCCCATAAAACCAAGTCTCTGCAGAGAATGGCCACAGTTGCGTACGGACAGTTTGACAGGGCAGTTGTAGTGCTTTTGTCGTGGTAACCCTGCTCTTCTTACTCAACTGGATTTAGTGTTTTTATAAAAAGGTAAGAATCATTTCAATTTATTTTTATGTAAGGGAATTAGGGTTGCCATAGTTATTTACAGCTATTTTAAAAATTTAATTTATAAATTTTAGAGAACCTGATTTTAAAAATAATTTAAAATGCAACAGTTTTAAAAAAGTTCTAAAAACACGAAAGAATAGGCCAGGTTTTTCTACCGATTCTAGAATGTGCACCAGCTATTTACAACATGGCAGGCTTGAGATTTAAACTCAGAAACCGTTGTAAAGCGTAGCGGTCGAATTAGGTTTACAATTAAGTTTAAGTTAATTGGCTTGTTCAAAATTAAAGGACAGAGATTTATTCACCCGATAAACACAGTTACGTTTATTAAAGATCTATATATCATAACAAAAGTTACCTATTACGTAAACAATGTTACCTACGTTTTGTGACCTATTTTACTGCTAGTTAAAAATAAATATACCATTTTCGTATGAACATATTTATTAAAACTTCTTCTTTTCAGTTCAGTCAAACAAATTCTTTTAAATGATATAATGGTAATACAACATCATTATTTGGACACTTTTAGGTTAAATTTTATTTGGATTCATTTAAGTAAAATATTACATGAATGTAAGGTAACATCCACGTTTTATGCTTAACGGTTATTAATTCAAAATTTGAATATGTATTTTCGATATTTAACGTCGCGCGGCTGAGAGCAGCACAGATAGTAATAAGTAACTCTATGTATTCATCATTAATGTATGCTATCTCTTTCGCACTCTGTTGTGCAACAGAGATAACAATAGAATAAAAGGGTAGAAGGTAGAACAGTTAATAACTCATAAAAATAATTATATAACACATTGGGCGAGAGCATTGATGTTTGACGCTGTTCCCTGCGTTTTAGGGTTCGATTCCCGGATCAGATTTATATTTTCTGGGTTTAGCTGTTATCAAGTTAAATTGATTATGTACATTCATAATCATAAACTTACTAGGCAGTGGTGAAATGCATATAAATGAGACCACGTTGCAACAAGTAGGCCGACGTTAAATAAATTAAATTAAAAAATTAAAAATTAGCAATTTCAGGTTCTGAAAGTCAACTTTATCAATAATGAGATTGTGTCCTATGTCTTAATTTCTAGAAAAGTCTACTATATATTGATAAAGTGGGTTACTAGAACCTCAAATGTTCAATTATTTTTTAATAACTCCTTATATGTTAAGAGATATTAACAATTAAAAAAGTCATTTTGTCTCTTTAATTATTAAAGGGATTCAACGTTGTACACATTCCAAGTGCATGTGACATCACAATCCTTGTGTAAGGTTACCAACCTTACAGCTCATAAATCTCTGCTATATGTATATATATATATCAAAATATCAAATATTATTTATAGCTATTTCAAGGAACAATCAAATTTCAATATCATGTCTGCCTTAGTAGGGTTAAATAAAATAAAAACTTATTATTCTTTGACTTGACTTGATTATTTGACTACCAACAGCAACAGAACATTACCACAGCACTGACCTACTCAACAAATAACTGACGTTAAAATGCATTACACGTCATACAAATATGACCGACCATTTCTAGCGCTAAAACTACAATTCAAACTTTTAATTGATATATCTCCGTCAATATTTAGATATTTAATAAAATAGACACGCCAATACACATTTATTAACATCAATTTCAATCAACAATTGAAAAATCGACCACTAAAAAATGAGGACACAAGCCCATTTACAGTTTTGTTATATAATGGTTTCCAATAAAATTTTAAATAAACGAGTCCAAGATATTGAATAAATAAATATTTCTTTTACTGCTAATTTTTAAAATACAGAAAGGTCAACAGTTTATTTAAAGATACGAATAATATTATGTATGCAAAAATGCGTCATCTTAACTGTGTGTTAACAAAAATTAAGTTCATTGGCTCCAGAAATGCCCGCAGGTTATTAAAGACAGAACCACAACTTGTAATTACGGTCCCGTAAACTTTATTCAGATGCGATATTTAAAACTTGAATTATGATTTTTGTAAAAGATGTTTTTAATTTAACCCCAAAAACACAATAAATATAATCTATCAACCACCGTATTCACCAGATCTGACCGAGGTGGGTCACCCGTTTCGACTCGAGTAAAGTCATAAATAAAAATCGCCATGTACTACTGAAGTGGACTGATTCATTCAGCTGCTGTACGCAAACGGGTTGGCCAATCTTGCTCAAATTTGTCATAGTAATTGAGTACACTACTACCAACTTACGGAAAAAAATATTTTTATAAAATAATTATCGCGGGCTTTTTAACATTACAAATTGTCATGACATAAGTTATGTATTACAGGCGAAATTATTACTTTAATCAAGTTCACGAATTCTGAAAACCGTGATTGATGTAGAACATATAATGTACTATTCATGGCCTTAAACTATAAAAAAGAACTCAGTGAAATTATCTATTTACAAAATTCTTGACATTAACAGTAATGGCGGTCGTGATTTGAATGTTTATTATTTGAAATGTCTTCATTTCAAAAGTGAGGTTAGAAAAGTGTTTGAATAAAAAGTTAAATGAGAATGTTCATTGTTTCGAATGCTTTTGTAATACTTCATTGGCGTCGAGTTCACAGTAAAGTAAACTAAGATAAAGTACGTTATGACAAAAGAACTGAATGATTTAAATTTAACTATAAAAAATATGTATGAAGGGCAGTGGATAGCGGAGATAGAGAGAAGGAAGGGCAGAGTAGAAACAAGAGAAGAGTAGCAGGAAGATAGAAACAGTAGGGGTTTAAATTTATCTGTTTTGTTTGTATTTTTCTTTTATTTTTTGAAAGGAGTGAGAATGGGTAGCTAGAATAAGGATCACAAAATGTAATTAAGCATAATGATATGTAATTTAATGATTTAAGACGGAAGAATGTAGTGCCTAATGGTAAAAACATTACAATAATATAATAATATGTATGAAAAAATATCGGTTCTGTTCATTTTATACCCAATAAGTTTTAAAAATTCTGGACTTAATACCCAGTAAACATTTTGGAGTAAATTCGACTTAATTTCTATTACATATCATGAATTTTTTGTCTGGAACGTGTTCGTTTTCTATTCAGTCGTTCATAGGAAAGGTCCTTTTTATGAGCTACAGACATTGCAACGACAGTTCACTGCTGAATTAAAAGCGGAGTAGGTTTATGATTTATGACCGGATAATAAAAATATACCCATGTGGGAAAGAAACAGAAATACTTAATGAATGATGTTGGAAAAAGAAACAATATTATTATGAAAAACTAACACAAAATCTGTGACAGGTAGAGAACTTGTAAAGCGTTAGAATAGAATTGTACGAGTGACTCGAACTTCACCAAATAGGACACTTCACCAAATTGTTTACTGGGTAGGAAAAAAGCTACAACTGCATGAAGAGAGCGAGGAGTTTTGAAGAGGCTTAAATGGACCACGTGGTTTATGAAGACATGTGCATACCTTGATAAACAAAATGTATATTAAATTGCGCGAAATTTAAAAAACTACGTATGGTAATTTTTATGGTAATATACTAGAGTTTACCCCCGTCTTTTTAGCGTGTATAATTTGAATCTAATAAAATAATTTGTAATTACATTTCATATTTAATTCTATTTTTAAATTGAAATAATAAATAAACTCGCACACATATAAATTGACTTAAAAAATATATTTTTTTTATCAAAATAAAAAATATTTTCAATTTATGCGTTATTTGACCAACTTTTTTTCAAAATTTGGGATTTTTTTTTTCGATTCGTAAATAAGTTACCAAGGTTAGCCTATATACAAAATTTCAACTTTCTAGCACAATTTTTACTCTCGGCAAATACTGCCCCCGTGCCCACCAATAAAATTTTGAAATTTTGAATTTTTTTTTATTAATAATATACTTAATTATTCTAGAATCCAGAATATGAACTTTCTCCAAAGTTCCGTACCGGGCCCCCGAATTTCTTCAACCCCCACTTTTTCAATTTTGGAATTTCTAATTTTTGAGAAATGTCAGCATTGAATGCCTTAATACGCATGCAAAATTTCAACTTTCTATCTTTTACGCATTAAAAGTAATACAGCAAAAAAGGGCTCACTTTTTTTCTAGTTTTTCCAAAATTACGGGTTTCCAGGAAATAAACTGCCGGCATTATATTTTACGACAACTTAAAACGCTCTCTCTCACTCGCACTTATTGCTGCTCGCAGCGCTTCCCGCTCTAGCTCATGTAATATTTGACATAATTTGCATAGTTTAATATTTCTATTTATAGCATAGTTTTCTATTAGTAGCTCCTCGACAAAGTTTTACTTAACAACGCCACTGCATATCTTACAAAAAGATTCACATACCGACTGCGCAGAGTGGGAGATAATAAAGATAAATTAAACACAAATGGACCAAAGTGAATGTTAATGTAAGACTAAATAATATAATTAATGTTTAAAACTAAAAGATGATTAAGTTTGAAAAAACTCTTATAGAAATAGAGATAGTTGATTTAGAATTCGTATTGCAAGTGAACTAGATTTTTATTTTATTTGGACCTGTTTTTTGTTCAACTAGCTCATGGCGTTTGTTTGTCACTATGTTCAAAACCTTGCAATAGACTTCCCAACTATTTCCTGATAAGCCAGTAACCTTACATTTTGCATACACATTATTTATAGATAGATCCATGTAATATGGTGTAATAATATTTCATTTAAATAAATGTTAGATAATATGCACTTCGAAAGAAACGAGATTTTTATATTTACGCGTGGGCCATTTGTTAGTTTCTTTTTTAAATTGCTATTACAACTACACCGTTGAAAATTTTTAAAAAGTTGTTGCTTTATTGAAGAGAGTAAACCTTCCGATTATTTATGAAAAAAAGTTTCAGTTAATTGACTGACGCGGCTACTTTGGAAGTAGCTAGTTGAAAATCCTTACTTCTATTTTTTAAAATTCTAGATAGTATTTTTATGAAACAAAAATGTTTCAACGTTCGGCGGTACTTTTAAAAGGATTTCAACTCGAGCAAGAGGTAATCTTAGTGCGTGTTGACGTTTTTTTTAGTTCTGTTTAGTAAATAAATACAAATAGTTTAAAATAGTGTTTATAAGAACGAATGAAAATTGTATAAGTTTGTAAAAATATCAAGTGGTGACCCTTGTCGACCCTTGTCTATTGTTAAAAAACTGAGTTTTATTACGTTTTTTTCTCGGCAGAGGTTTGGCAGTACTTATTTGTTAATAAGTCAATGATGCCAATGTTAAAATAACACTCACTTCAAAATAAAGCCAACAGATGATCATGTTAAACTATATGATTGTTTGAACGCAATCTCATGGGGTGGAGCAACCCATTACAAGAGAAAGTTTAAAGTTTAGAATTTCTAAGTCCAAGCGTAAAATAAGTAATGTCATATGCGGAAATCTATAATCTCCCGAAGGCTATAATTATATCACTAGATATCGATTGTTTCGCTGATTCTTTACACTTTACAGATTTAATCAGATTCAACAATTGTCGTCTAGTACTTGGCAACGATTCATTATCAACATAATTATCGCATTCAATATAGTTATTGTAAGGCATTATGGCGGACCCCATGAACACCGCCCCGGGCAACTTTCTTTCACTATTTCCCGTCGCAACTTGTATTTGTAAGTGAAGTTAGCTACAGGTCCAACTGTCACCAGTGCAATCCAATTTGTGATATGTAATAGTTTATTAATAAAGGTAGGAATGAGCTTGTTATATTTTAGGGGATATTAACAATAAAACCTTTTACAAGTACCGTTTAAGGATTGAAACATTTTTACTTCATAAAAATACCTAGATTTAGAATTAGCGTCGCATGATTCAAAAAGCAAATCAACCTCACAGATGTTGTCTCAAAATATTTATTATCTGGTAACTCTTTTTATCGGCAAGTGTCAAACCGTTATTTTAATTATGAATTCGTTATTTTTCGTTGCAATATCTGGAAATGTATTTTTTCAAATAAAAAATAACTTGTAACTTATTATATAATATAATTTCTTGTTATATACTTGTTTAAACATTAAACTTTAAATTTACAAAAATCTGACTACAAGTTACTCCAACACACAGACAGACACACACATATACTTACAAATACGCAACGCGTAATTTATTATATCAGTTTTTGTTTTGTAATTTAATAGCTCATTTTTAAAAATTACATATTTGAATGAAAGTGTAACGGAAAGTATAAGAGATAAAAGACAAGCATATAGATGTTGATCTAGATATACCTGTACATATATTTAAGTACTTCTAGACCTATAAGAATGAATAAATAACAAATAAAAATTACATAACCTAAAAAGTTATATACGAGTATAATAGCTACAGTAATTGATGTTATTTACATTTGAAATTATTTGGAACACTTTAGCGGAAAGATACACTGGCGGAATTAGAAAATTAATGGGAAATTTATTGTAATAAATATTGTAAATTCACATAACCTCAAAAATTATTTAAATATATTTTAGATTGTGTGAGTATAAACTTAGTGTTATCATTGCAACAAACGTCTAAATCTATATATACTATGTTGAATACGAATTAGAAATAAATATGAATGTTAAAACAATAAAAAGTAAGAGCATGACAATGGGTCACAGGTCAAAAAATCTCGTGAAATTAGAAATTTGTTGAAATATATTGTGAAGAGAACGAGTCGTGCACAAGATCCGGTCTACCACGGAACCATTTGACTTGTTTAAGCACTCAATCGATTATTCCGCAACGATAATTACAGAATAAACAATTATTACATAATAAAAGTTAATAGATGTCATTACATCTAATTATCAAATTATGTATATTACATTAGATCAAGACTAGATGTACAGATGTATATGAAAACTTGATATTATATAAAAACTAAATATAGAAAAAGAAAGCAATTGGTCTACAATGCACCTGGTGAGTGGTCTTGTTACTAAAGTATTTGAACAGTCATTGAGAACCTGCAAATGTCTGTGATCATGGCGAAGATTAAATGAATAGAAAAGAAAAGAAGTTGAGCAGGAAGGGGTAAATAGGCTTGTGTCCTATGTCTTAATTTTTATAAAAGTGTACTATATATTGATAAAGTGGGTTACTAGAACCTCAAATGTTCAATTATTTTTTAATAACTCCTTATATGTTAAGAGATGTTAACAATTAAAAAAGTCATTTTTTCTCTTTAATTATTAAAGGGATTCAACGTTGTACACATTCCTACTGCATGTTACATCACAGCTGCTAGTTGCTATCTCTTTTATACAACAGAGCGTAAAAGAGATAGCATATTCAAGATAGAACTCTTAGAACAATAAAATTTCAATATTATGTCTGGCGTAACAGGGTTAAATAAAATAAAAACTTATTATTCTTTGACTTGACTTGATTATTTCGACTACCAACAGCTACAGAACATTACTACAGCACTAACCTACTCAACAAATAACTGACGTTAAAATGCATTTCACGTCATACAAATATGGCCGACCATTTCTAGCGCTAAAACTACAATTCAAACTTTTAATTGCTATATCTCCGTCAACATTTAGATATTTAATAAAATAGACACGCCAATACATATTTATTAACATCAATTTCAATCAACAATTGAAAAATCGATCACTAAACAATGAGGACACAAGCCCATTAGACACAATGATAATTCAATAAAGATTGTTTTATTAGAGGATGCAAATGTTACGTTTCTGAAACTTAGACACCCTCTTTGACATTATTTAAATATGGTTCAAGTGGTATATAAGCCACAGCGTTTTTCGAGTGATATGTAGTTACAAAAGAACATTAACCTAAAAATGAGGTAGAAACCTGCACAATGCGTCATTTTGTAAGTAATTAAATAAGCTTTACTATGAATGGTATTCATGCCCCTTAGGCTAAGTCGTGAAATTTAACATCTATATAAAAAACATGTTTCTTTTCGTGTTCTAAAACTAGGTGAAACGATACAGTTTTCGTGTGTGATTAAGTATTGCATTAATATTAGTTTGACAGTTGTTTTATTGTACATTGACCTTACAACTCTCGCAGCGCTGCAGACATTTAGGATTCAGAACGACTGATTGACTGAGAAACAGGTTTTGCGGAACTCTTACAATAATAACATAATATTTGGCATTTAAATGGTGTTCAAGGATCTTATATCTTATTCAATACTATAAGAAACAAAGCCGGGAGCTGGGAGCTAGGAGCCGGGGGTTTTTAAACATTCAGTTATCTTTTATGTTCTTTTTTCTCCGCTTGTTTTACAGTTACATTCATCGTAACTCGTTATCGTGCATTGTCAGGGACGAACCGAGTGACGAACAGTTCGAATGCCCCAAATGTTATACACTTTTGAGGCCCATTTGTTGTAATTAGTATACTGGAGACACATCAGTTTTGACATCATTTTGAAGATGCGTATGCTTTTTCTGTCATGAAACAATTCAATTTGATTTCACTAGTTTAAGAAGGAGGTAAGGTAAAAAACGATAAAAAAGGGAGCATATTTTCGACAATGTTTTTTGACCACACAGTTAATATATAATTATTTCTATAATTACTACGTGATAAAATGATATTTGAAGAATACTTTGTGAAATTTTCATAAATAAATATCAAGAAATGAGGCATTGACAGCGAAGTTTCGCAGACGTCACAAAAAAAAGTAACATTGCGTTGCCACTCATAACTCATCACTGGATTTTCTGAAAACGAAAAACCAAAATGATTTCATTAGTTGATAAGTTTCTGCAGGTAACGCTGTGGAGTTTTTCATTTTTTGACATTTTTCACAATTGATTTTTCAATTTTTTACAACACTTAAAAGTCAAAACACCGATATTTCATGAAAAAAAACAGAAACTTTGTTATTTTAAAATACGTTAAAATTAAAAAATAAAAAAAAATTCGACAGCGTTACCTCGGCCTTTATACAAAGAAAGAGTGTGCAAAATTTCAAAAGAATCGGTCCAGTAGATTTTGAGCTAGAGAGGGCACCGACTCTGAAAAAACTATGTGTGATAAACCGCATTTAAAAGTTTCAAAGTAACACGAAAGCAGACCAGAGAGGTGAAGACTTAAAACTCTCTATCTCCGACAGTTTTACTCCAATCGACTTCAAATTTTCACACAATAAACTTAATATGTTGTACAATAATACAAATAAATAAAAAAAACTAAGGGAAATGTCAGTGATATGAACTACAAATGACAAAATCACTTCACCTGGCCTCACTACCGCACCAGTATTGAATGAAGTTGCAAATAAACCATTCTGTAACAGAGACAGATATATCTTGTTTTAATTTCTATAATAGTCTAGTGAAATGAATGTGAAATTTTATCTCTACTAAAATAAATATTTTCAAATGTAAAAGAGACAACAACAACTACATCTTTATTTAAATGTATGATGTTGGAAAGAGAAACAATATTCTTATGACATTCTTTTTTAACCTCAAAATTGAATATTCCAAGAAAATAAGGAATAGTTTTTGGGGTCCTCTTAACTATCTTCTGATTCGACACTGTATGGTGTTATGCAACGACATGTTAACTTCTGATCGAAGACAAGACGTTATATGCATTTGTTGTTTCGCTACTAATCGTGACTAGTTCTGTGAAATCGAAGCTGCAAGTCACTTTTCTTGGTTCTTATTAGTTAAGACTGCTACACGACTATTTCATCGCATTGTAATTCATCGCGTCTATTACAACACAGAAGAAATATATCATTTTATCTCTTCTGTTGAACCCTATTTCCCTATAACCCTACATTCAACGTTATAAAACATTCCTATACATGTGTTGCCTTCTCTTTTATACAACAGAACGCAAAAGAGATAGCATACTCAACACAGAACTCTTATACAGATTCCTTAATAGCGCGACATGTTACGTCATAAATATGGCCGACATCTTAAGCGCTAAAACTACAATTCAAATTTTTAATTGCTATATCTCCGTCAACATTTAGATATTTAATAAAATGAACACACCAATACACATTTCTTAACATCAATTTCAATCAAGAATGGGTTTGTGTCCTATGTCTTAATTTCTACAAAAGTGTACTATATATTGATAAAGTGGGTTACTAGAACCTCTAATGTTCAATTATTTTTTAATAACTCCTTATATGTTAAAAGATATTAACAATTAAAAAAGTCATTTTGTCTCTTTAATTATTAAAGGGATTCAACGTTGTACACATTCCAAGTGCATGTGACATCACAATCCTTGTGTAAGGTTAACAAACTTACAGCTCATAGATCTCTGCTATATGTATTTATATATCAAAATATCAAATATTATTTACAGATATTTCAAGGAACAATAAAATTCCAATATTATATCTGCCTTAGCAGGGTCAAATAAAATAAAAACTTATTATTCTTTGACTTGACTTGATTATTTGACTACTAACAGCTAC
This sequence comes from Panorpa germanica, assembly GCA_963678705.1. NCBI lineage: Eukaryota > Metazoa > Arthropoda > Insecta > Mecoptera > Panorpidae > Panorpa > Panorpa germanica. The sequence continues at coordinate 3,982,354 of OY783214.1, forward strand.
AGAAGATTACCACAGCACTGACCTACTCAACAAATAACTGACGTTAAAATGCATTTCACGTCATAAAAATATGACCGACCATTTCTAGCGCTAAAACTACAATTCACACTTTTAATTGTTATATCTCCGTCAATATTTAGATATTAATTAAAATAGACACGCCAATACACATTTATTAACATCAATTTCAATCAACAATTGAAAAATCGACCACTAAAAAATGAGGACACAAGCCCATTGAAAAATCGACCACTGAAAAATGAATACTTTGCTTCAGTTGGGTTCAACCAGGTTCAACCACCACTGAACCCAGGTTCTTGGTTCACGTATTATTTCCTTCCCATGATTATCGTCCATCGATGATTTCGACCTAGTTCCGACTATCACCATCATTACCGTTTTCTATTCAACGGCAGCGGGTCATGGGTCACTCGGTCTCTGCGCATGCGCACAATCCGTGACAGATTTTCCACTTGTTTTGTTTTGATTATTGTATATTTCTATGTCTAAACAATATTTAACTTTTATTTTCTTGTTTCTATTGATAATCATTCTATTGTTACAGTTGAAATTGAAACAATCATCTTATGATTCAGACCGGAGCCGACGGCTATTCGTATTCTCATTTTCGTAGTTTTGTTATTATCTTCTTTGTAACCACTACAACACTTTCACAATTTGGTCTTTGATAAAGTCGCTGTACTTGTGTAAAAACTAAATCTTATTTAATTTAATTGCACGAATAATGCTTTAAATATATGTACCGTGTAATAGATAATTGCTTTAGGAAGGCGGTCGTTAAGTCTCCGTGGGAAAATATAACAGGTCTAGGTACAAAAAAACACAGTGGACACGAAATAGCATTGCTGGTATGTTTTGATGTAAATTTTACGTTAATGCTACATGTTAATGAACACTATTGTGTCTTCTAATGAGATATAAAGAACTTGTAGAAAGAAATTTCAAACGCAAACTTTTAAATAAAACTGGAAGTGTGTGTGTGTGATACGTCGTTTACTACTAACCGCTAGGTTGTGTATTCCATGACGTATTATATTACGAAGGTTGTGAAAAAGAAAAAATTATCTCGATTACCCACACTCAATGACATTTTTGCGGCAAAATGTCTTCAAACAAACGCATTGTAAATAATTTATATCGACATTTATTTTCTCTTAAACATTCGTTCCCGTTCGACTACAAAATGTAATAGACAAAATTATAAAATAAAATATTTAACAGATGTTTGTTTACCAGATTATAAATTTCGTAAATTTATGACCTAACCTTTTTTTTTATAATAAAAAAGGGTTGAACGTTTATGTTGCTTGTTAGTTTATTTTTCTAGAGTTATCTTTTTTGAAATAATGTCAATGGGACCACAATCGAGACTCTCGGCTTTCGCCGTATGTGGTCTCGGTATATTCTCAATAGTTTTCAGAAATGTCTCGTCTACTATCGTCTCGTGCTCGTGTCAAGCCCTAGCACTAGATAGAATAACTTTCGTTGTTTTTAATTAAAAGAATAACCTCACTTTCTTAAATATGAAATAATCTGTTTAGATTAGGAAGTACAGATATCTGTAATATGCCGGTAATTTAAATGAATATACAATAGTTTAATTAACATTTGTTAATTACCTCATTCATAAAGAAACACTATAAACAAATTCAGCAGTAAAACAGTTTTCTTTTTTATGACATTTTGTGTTAATGTTCTATTGTTACTAAACACGGATTGGTGTTACGGAAATAAAATGAAAAGGAGAACAATTGATGAAATAAACGTGTCAGACAATACCTGCCAATGAGATTTTCCTTAACCGTTGTCGTCCATTGTTTTTTCCGTTGCGTGTAGAATCATAATGTGGCCGTTAGTACTTCTTGGTTATCAGGGTGTTTAATAAAACATATTTTATCTACACATAAAATACAAAAACAATATTTGTTGTCACTTGTTAACCAATTACTGTCAATACTACCTGCTTCTTCTTCTTTCATAGTTTACTTATATGCTGGCAACCCGTATTCTTTACATCTGTACATAAGCTGAACACAGTGTTGCCATAGTTGGTGCAATTAGACCGATATACTTTAAATATATATATATTTAGGGCGCTAGCGTTCAAATTAATGTTAGGGTTCTCTCAATTAAAAGTCAGTAATTACGTTAACATTTATTTATTAATAATGAATTCCAACTGAATGTGTAAATGGTCAATTTTCTTAATGGGCTTGTGTCCACATTTTTTAGTGGTCGATTTTTCAATTGTTGATTGAAATTGATGTTAATAAATGTGTCTATTTTATTAAATATCTAAATGTTGACGGAGATATAGCAATTAAAAGTTTGTAATGTAGTTTTAGCGCTAGAAATGGTCGGCCATATCTGTATGACATGTGAAATGCATTTTAACGTCAGTTATTTGTTGAGTAAGTCAGTGCTGTGGTAATGTTTTGTAGCTGTTGGTAGTCGAAATAATCAAGTCAAGTCAAAGAATAATAAGTTTTTATTTTATTTAACACTGTTACGGCAGATATAATATTGGAATTTTATTGTTCCTTGAAATAACTGTAAATAATATTTGATATTTTGATATATAAATACATATAGCAAAGATTTATGAGCTGTAAGGTTGGTAACCTTACACAAGGATTGTGATGTCACATGCATTTGGAATGTGTACAACGTTGAATCCCTTTAATAATTAAAGAGACAAAATGACTTTTTTAATTGTTAATATCTCTTAAAATATAAGGAGTTATTAAAAAATAATGAAGCATTTGATATCCTGATAGATAATTTTATAACAATTTGCTTTGAAAACAATTTTCTATACTTTTTCTAAGATAATATCGTCTTTGGTGAACGTGAGGTTATTTAGCTGATTGTTTAAATGTATTCTATTGAAGTTATCGATATCACTAAATAAATATTTAAGCAATGTCAAGTCTCAATTTATGTTATTGTTGAAATTATTTTGCCTCTGGCTGGAGAATGTCATTTCGAACTGAGGTAAATAGACAATACACATCGTAAAAACAAACCGTGTATAAAACAAAACTCTGCAGGCCCCACAATATAACCTGTATTGCACAAGAATACATCTCTACACATACATACTTATTTATTATGTGCGTGTATGTGTACATATATATATTTATCAACACAGTCATAGGAATATGTTTTCATTATTTTTATGTGGGCCACAGTAACTTATGACATTTATAATTAAAATGGAAATGGAAATGGTTTTGTGTTTTGTCTAAATCTGTCATGGCGTCATAACATTATGAGACACGCAAATTTTAATTCAAAATCACGACAAATGCAATTATATGCATACAAACTTAAAAACGTATTTGTTTGCAGTAAGTTAAACACCTCGAATAAGTATTTTTTTCTCTAAATTTCTCATTTTTTAGTGGTCGATTTTTCAATTGTTGATTGAAATTGATGTTAATAAATGTGTATTGGCGTGTCTATTTTATTAAATATTTAAATGTTAACGGAGATATAGCAATTAAAAGTTTGAATTGTAGTTTTAGCGCTAGAAATGGTCGGCCATATTTGTATGACGTGAAATGCATTTTACCGTCAGTTATTTGTTGAGTAGGTCAGTGCTGTGGTAATGTTCTGTAGCTGTTGGTAGTCGACATAATCAAGTCAAGTCAAAGAATAATAAGTTTTTATTGTATTTAACCCTGCTAAGGCAGACATAATATTGAAATTTTATTGGTCCTCGAAATAGTATTTATGATAAAATAATTATTTTACATATAAATGAATATGCAAACAAATACGTAATTTAACAAATATAGTATATTAAATTTATATGTTACTATTTGTTATCTAAAAAAATATTGAACTACAAGTTGTGGAACGTTAACAATCCTTTTAAATGATATATAATATGTTTATATGCTATAATGATTTTAAGAAATATGCGCAAAATTGTAAGCACTTGCTGTTGACTGTCATTCGGTACTTTCGTACTCTTTTTACTGGCAATGGGCTTGTGTCCTATGTCTTAATTTCTATAAAAGTGTACCATATATTGATAAAGTGAGTTATTAGAACCTCAAAGGTACAATTATTTTTTAATAATTCCTTATATTTCAGGAGATATTAACAATTAAAAAAAGTCATTTTGTCTCTTTAATTGTTAAAGTGATCAAACATTATAGAAAATGGCAATGCATGTTTCTTTTATACAACAGAGACGTATACGAGTGTATGTGTGATATGTCATTTACTATTAACACCTCCTTATTCACTTATTTCTTCTGTGACGTGTTATGCATATTTAAAACACGCGGCAAAACTGAAATTCTGATTTGACATAGCTATAACTCCGTCAACTTTTGAATATTTAAAAAAAACACGCAATTATGCAAATATTAAATTTTATTTCAATCAAAAATTAAAAAACGGCCCCTAAAATAGAATTCACAACAGGTAAAAATTTACAAAAAATGACAGAGATTTTTTCCTCAGCTTCTTCTCCATTATTATTTGGCTAGCTTTACCATCGCTGTAAAACAGAAAAGTGTAAAATTAAACGTCGCAGCTGTTGTGACAACCCATCAAGTTTTCATATAATATCGTGATATAACCCAGTAAACAATTTGGTGAAGTGCCCTATTTAGTGACGTTTCAATCACTATTTCACTTCAATTATAGTTCGCATCAACTTTATCTTCATTTGTATTCCGACAGGTGGAGTAATTTCGCCATTTCTAGCCGATAAAGTAGACATTTTATATGAAAAAATGTGAGAAACTGAACTATAAATGAACTCTTTAATGACAAAAAAATCATGACACATCTTCAATATGATGTCAAAGTGACTCCAAAATGTTTACTGGGAAAACTAAAAATAAATAACATAACTTCTAGAGTATTAGAGATCTTACTAATAGAATCTTACTTCTGTATCCAATAATCATTTTTCATTGTTTAACATTTATTTTTAGCCATGTCGGGTTGCAATTGTCCAATGGGGACGCCGACGGGGCCCACCCTGGCAGCTACATGTGGGGGATCCAGTTTCATGCTGTTCATGGGCCTTTTAGAAGTATTTATACGGTCCCAATGTGACCTCGAGGATCCATGTGGAAGGCCAAAGGTACTAATAATTTATAAATGAATTATTTTTGATAGTATCAAATCAAATAAATAGTTTTTGTAAGTGCAGGCAGTCACTGTAAAAGTTAGGTTAGGAGAAATAAAAGCTGAACACATTTAAAATTAACTTCACTTTAGACGAGGCCTTACCCAGATCCTGAATATGATTTCGTAGTTGTGGGTGGTGGATCAGGAGGATCAGTTGTTGCTGCTAGACTTTCAGAAAATCCAAGGTTTCATGTGTTACTAATAGAAGCTGGTAAGTTAAACAAATCTTTCAAAAATAAATAGTATAGAAATATTTATACATCTTTTGTAAACTTTATTTTTCATCAGGTGGAGATGAACCAACGGGGACGCAGATTCCGTCAATGTTTTTGAATTTTATTGGATCAGATATTGATTATGGATTTACTACAGAACCGGAAAAAGCTGCTTGTCTAGGGGAAACGGAACAAAGATGTTATTGGCCACGAGGAAAGGTGAGAACATTTTGAATAAATGCACTGGTACAGCTTTAGTAACGTCAGGCAAAGTAAATTATGTCGAAAGATAATCTTTGTTATATAAACTTATATTAAATTAACATAAAAAGTGTTATATGACTTTATTGCATTAAGGAAGGGGTAAGGTCAAAACGATAAAAAATAAGCATATTTTCGATAATGTTTTTTGACGACACAGTTAATATATAATTATTTTTATAATTACTACATGATAAAATGACATTTGAAGAATACTTTGTAAAATTTTCATAAATAAATATCAAGAAATGAGGCATTGATAGCGAATCTGCGCAAACGTCACAAAAAAAAAGTAACATTGCGGTGCCACTCATAACTCATCACTGGATTTTCTGAAATAGAAAAACCAAAATGATTTCATTAGTTGATAAGTTTCTGCAGGTAACGCTGTCGAGTTTTTCTTTTCTTATTGATTTTTAAATTTTTTACAGCACTTAAAAGTATTTTTCATGAAAAAAATCAGAAACTTTGTTATTTTAAAATACGTTGAAATTAAAAAATAAAAAAAAACTCGACAGAGTTAACTCGGCATTTATGTAAAGAAAAAGTGCGCAAAATTTCAAAAGAATCTGTCCAGTAGATTTTGAGCTAGAGAGAGCACTGACTCTGAAAAAGCTGTATGTGAGAAACCGCTTTTAAAAGTTTCAAAGTAACACGAAAGCAGACCAGAGAGGTGAAGACTTAAAACTCTATATCTCCGACACTTTTACTCCAATCGACTTCAAATATTTACACAATAAACTTAATATGTTGTACAATAATACAAATAAATAAAAAAAAATTAAAAAGAAAAAAAGTTGAAACCTTAAAGCCCCCTCCCCTCCCCCCCTCTCTAATTAATGAAACAATGTTTAGCTGAGAAGGCTTACAGCAAAACTGATTCAAAAATTTTTTGTTATATAACTTCAGGTACTTGGGGGAACATCTGTTCTAAATGGAATGATGTACATTAGAGGTTCCAGAACGGATTATGATGATTGGGAATCATTCGGGAATCCTGGATGGTCTTACAAAGAAGTCCTTCCATATTTCATTCATGCTGAAAATAATAAACAAGTAATATGAAGAATGCAAAAAAAAATTTATATTAAACATTTTAATGAAGATTAGAATTAAATAAATTATTGATTTTTACAGGTGCAGGATATGGACCAAGGTTACCATGGCGTTGGAGGTCCTTTGCCAGTGTCACATTTCCCGTACCATCCACCTCTATCGCATGCCATTGTACGTGCTGGAGAAGAATTAGGTATCAAAATATGAATTAATGTTATTCACTTTCAAGTGCTACCCAGGTAGAAACTAGCTTCCAATATAACGGTTCCAACTCATTAAAATTCAGTGCAAGAAAGCTTAAAATGTAGATACGTTATTCATCTAACTAATTGCCGCTTTAAATTTTGATTCGCGTTTATAGTTACTTACATAAAACGATTTAAACATAAAAAAACATGGTTTTCTTTATAATATTTAACCTGCTGTATAGTATCGCCATCTATATTTCGCGAGAAAAATTGGCCAAGTATCGTTTCATTTTAATATCACTAAATAGTCAAACTATTTTAAAGGTAACAATGTTCTTATTTTGTAAATAGGTTTCGAAAACAGAGATTTGAATGGAGCTGTTCACACTGGTTTCATGATTGCTCAAACTACAAGTCGAAACGGTTCTCGGATGAGCGCTGCTAGATCTTATTTACGACCTGCTCGTGACCGTCCAAATCTTCACATCCTCTTGAACACCACCGTTACCAAAGTTCTCATTCATCCTAGGAGCAAGACAGCACATGGCGTTGAAATCATTGATCAAAAAGTAAGCAAATTTTTCCTGTTGTTATCTTTTTTGTAATAAATGTATTAGAACTATACCACTAGTATGTATGTCTTCTAATTGTTTTCGTCTTTCCATCCGACTGTCCATTTAATGTCAAATAAACTGAACTCAACCTAATTTGCACCATATGCTTAAACTATCCCTAAAACATCTAATTAATTCCTCTTTCGCTTTCTTCTACCGCCTTCGTCTTGATTCTTTGTGTTTCCTTTTCCCACTTTCTCTACGCCTTCTTATTTTTGCCATCGAATAGTGACAATTCTTCCAGGCTCCTTCAACTTTCCTTTTGCACCTACTCTTCATGTGCTCCAGCTTTTTCTCCTCATCCCACAACTATCATTCAAAAGTACATAATCAATACTCGACTCTCCTCTTCTTCTATCTATGTGTACTTACCTCTTCCTTCTTTACTTCCATTTACTCTTCTTTTTTGTTTTTATCTCTTTTCTCTTCAACATCTCTTTTTCCAATTCCCTTCTTTCATGTGTAAGCCTCATATTTTTCTTCCCTTTTCACTCTCTTGCCTCGCCCATACTTTCAACTTCATCTGTACTTCATTGTCTGTCTTTGTTGGGTCTTGTTCTGTGAAGATTTTGCTCTTCCATCAACTTTCTTTTTTGCTCCTACGATTCAATCTCCGTATTCCAATCTTAATATTTCTTCCTGTTTTCCCGTCTTTGTTAAGTTTTTTATCTTAACCTCTTCTTTGGCCTGCTTGTTTATTTATACTTACTTATATTACTAACATATAATACTATTTATTTACTGCAGGGAACCATGAGACGTATATTAACACGCAAAGAAGTTATTGTTTCTGGAGGAGCCGTAAATTCTCCTCAAATTCTTCTGCTCAGTGGAGTCGGACCCACTTCTGACCTGCAACAAGTTGGAGTTACGCCAATAGTAGAGCTACCAGGCGTTGGACATAATCTTCACAACCATGTTGCCTTCTTCATGAATTTCTTTATTAACGACACAAATAGTGCGCCACTGAACTGGGCAACTGCAATGGAGTATCTATTATTCCGAGATGGTCTCATGTCAGGCACAGGTAAAATCTAAAACATACTCTCATTCAGTGGACCAGGTCCCTGATATACTTTTATACAATATCTAAATGTTTTAGGTATTTCTGAGGTAACTGGAATAATCCATTCAAAATATGCAAACAAATCAATAGACCATCCAGATTTACAATTCTTCTTCGGAGGCTTTTTAGCAAGTTGTGCTAAAACAGGTCAAGTTGGAGAAAAGTTAGATGATAAACCAAGAAGTATAAACATTTTCCCAGCCGTTTTGCATCCTGAGTCAAGAGGATATATCAAATTAGCTTCGAAAGATCCTTTAGCACATCCCTTAATCGTCGCCAATTACCTAACTTCAGATCATGACGTTAAAGTACTGATCGATGGTATTAAATTCGCTATAAAGTTGAGCCAAACCAAAGCGCTAAGCGCGTATGGATTTAGACTGGATGATACTCCTGTCAAAGGATGTGAGAAACTGGAATTCGGTTGTGATGATTATTGGGAATGCGCTGTAAGACAACAAACTGGTCCAGAGAATCATCAAGCGGGATCTTGCAAGATGGGACCTGTTAGTGACCCCATGGCTGTTGTGGATCATGAACTTAAGGTAAATAGAGATTTCTATTTTTCTACTAATCTATATCAATCAGAAAAAGCTGTTATCGAACAATGCATTTTGGGTAGGCAGCAGTTTTCTTTTTTCATCATGTAAAGGAGTGAAACCTGGGTTTAAATTTCTATTTTCAGGGATGAGAACTCCCTAAACTTTTTAATGGCGTATTTTCTCAAAGGGCATGTGTCCTATATCTTAATTTCTATCACAGTGTACTATATATTGATAAAGTTGGTTACTAGAACCTCAAATGTTCAATTATTTTTTAATAACTCCTAATATGTTAAGAGATATTAACAATCAAAAAAGTCATTTTGTCTCTTTAATTATTAAAGGGATTCAACGTTGTACACATTTCAAATGCATGTGACATCACAACCGCTGCCAACCTTACAGCTCATAAATCTCTGCTATATGTATTTATATATCAAAATATCAAATATTATTTACAGCTATTTCAAGGAACAATCAAATTTTAATATTATGTCTACCGTAACAGGGTTAAATAAAATAAAAACTTATTATTCTTTGACTTGACTTGATTATTTAGACTACCAACAGCTACAAAACATTACCATAGCACTGACCTACTCAACAAATAACTGACGCTAAAATGCATTTCACGTCATACAAATATGGCCGATATTAACATCAATTTCAATTGACAACTAAAAAATGAGGACATCAGCCCATTACATATCTTTCAAGTTAATGTTTTATGGCTTTCCAGGTTCACGGTGTTCATAATCTTCGAGTAGTCGACGCTAGTATTATGCCCAGAGTGACTTCCGGAAACACTAATGCACCTATTATCATGATTGGAGAAAAAGCAGCTGATATGATTCACAGAAAATGGGGTGGATTAGTACGAGTGTAATAAAGGGAATATAACTAATTAATTAATTAATTTATAATAATTTTATACAATTAGATATATAAAAAATAGTATAGTTAAAAAATAAATAAAACACACAGCTCTATCTATTAGTCAATAGATTTACTAGGTTTGAATATAGAGATACTACTTTTTCTTTTTTTGGAAAACAAAATTATACAACGAGTTCAACGACAAATTAGCTTATGTTGTGTTACATTTTAAGTTTTCCCGATTAAAATCAACTTATTTTATATTTCAGCAAAGATAGTTGCTTAGCTTACGATTTCTTAAATTCTTCTATTTAATACTAGCGCCAAATTTAAAAAAAAATTATAAAAACAATAAGTTCCTTTTTTAGATTTATGGTATAAAACAGTTTAAAAATATTAAATGTATTGTACACTTCTATTCCAAACTTAATTAATTAAAGATTCAAATAAATTATCTATACATATACTCGTATTGTTTTATTTATTAATAATTGACTTTTTTAAATGTATTTGAAAATTCAACCCACAATGTCTGATGCTTTCCTGTATGGTTTTTTTGCTTTATTTAAATTGAGCAAAAACATTATTTTTAATTAATGTTAAATTTTATAAAAGCTCAATTATATAAGCGCAACAGTCAGGTATTGTATTGTATATATGATATCTTCAATCGGGTGCAAACGTAACATTTGTTCTCAATAAAATTTATGTAAATCCAATTAATCCGTTCTATCATTTACATTCGGCGTTTTTGCCACTAAATCACCGAGCAAAAGTAAAATCATATCTCCAGCAAACCGCTTTTCATTAATTCAATAATAGTTGTTCCGCTTCTTCTAACACTTGAGGTCTTTGCTTCGATAACAGTGACTTCTTTGGCCACATCAACCGTTCTTAGCGCATCTTTTTTCTTTAACATAGTACATAACGTTGATTTCGTAGTCCGTTTGGCGAAATCTGAAACACGAATATCATTCTCATGTTTATTTATTATTTCCTTCTTCGTTTCTGCTGTAATACTCTTAAGTTTCTTTGCACCACAGCTGAAAACTTACTTTTCTCATTATTTATAATATCCAAGTAAAAATGTTACTGATGCTAGGGAAATAAATAAAATGAAATAATTTCGAGATTATCACTTTATTATAATATTAATTATTGATACATAATGATAATTTAAATAATATACTTTTAATAACTTTGGGTGTTTTTTTCTTTATTATGTTAAATATAACATTATATAATAATGTAAGGCACGTATTACTATTTTACGACTTCTAACATACAGAGAGGCAGTGGTAAAACACAATAGTTGCATAAATATAAAATTGACGACTAATAAGAAAATGTGCCGTGCCTACTAAAATATTCTCTTACACTAAATAATATCTTCTAGTTTCCAATACATACATATAAACATTTGGATAAAATTAATATTTATATAGAAAATGTGCAACAACTGACGTTTGGATTGAAATTTGATAAACGGATTACAAAATTGATAGAAGATCTCCAGAGTTAAGCCCCATTCTCAACTACAAGATAAAGCTTGAAGTAGTCAGTTGACTAGCGACAATCATAGGCAAAAGTATAGCTGAATATTAAGTGCAAACGTTATATAAATCCATATAGAATAGTATTTAATTGATTTTGGAGACTGTACTCAATACATCCTGTGAATAGAGCTTAAGCTAAAGATATCAAATTCTAACAATATTTTACAAAACAAACGGAACTCATGCTTAATAGTTGCCAACTATAACGTACAGTAATATCAAAATTTGTTACACTAATTTTAGTTTCTATGATTTTCTAATAATTGCAATAGAAACAACTGGGAAATGTATTAAAATTATACTAGAAGTCCATTATTAGAATAATTATTTATAAATTGTTAAATATTTTCATTTTTGAAATGTATAGACTAGTTTCATGTATATTAATTATATAATCCTAATAATTATCGCATACAAGAGTTTTCTTTATATAAAATTATTAATAATTAATGTTTTGTATTGCATTATTACAAAGATTTATTTTTATATTAATTTTTATTATTAATAATTATAATGATTAATGTCTTTACAAGTATACACGTGGTACTTTATAGAATATTCCAAAAAATATATTCAAAGATATTATATTACACTGGCTAACATAATGAAATATTTTTTTGGTGCTAGGAAAGTCAGAACTGATTCCAAAAATACTTTGCTTTTTTCGTAGAAGCTTTAGTTTTTGAGATACAGGCTAATTTCATAAATCCCTCCTTGAGCAGCAAAGTGTATATACAAAATTTTCTTGCTTTGGACTGCAGATCTAAGGATCACCAGGTGTTGACAAAAATTGGCGTTTAAGAAAACAAAACCTAATCAACGAACTTTTGATTGTGAGAGAAAAATTAATATTCCTTTGTATGTCAAGTTGAGGCTTATGAAACTATTTGTGAATGATTTTTAAATCAACATTTCCTGGGATTAGCACGAAAATAGGTGAGAGTAGGAATATTTGATAGTCCTCAGATAAATCAGCTTATTGCAGATCTACAATTTACTGTATCATGAACGAGATTGAGACATAAAATTAGTAGAAAATATGATTTCCAACTTAAATATTCTCGGTTGTAATATGAGATAAAAGTTCACGACCTCCACAATCACTCAGTGAAGAACAGGAGGAAATATTTCATCAGGACATGAAACTATGGAAGATCAAGTGTCAAGGAAGATGGGACAGGCACATTATGGTCGACTACCATTGTAGCATTCGGCGAGACTGCCTTGGAACATTGTATACTAGAACTGGAAGTTGAAGCAAATAGGAATAACGTAAAATATACATAAATTAAAAAAGAAAATGGTTTTATTGTAAAAGAGCTATATTAGCAGTGTCTCTCAAAAATTAGTAACTCAAACTCTATTTTTTGGATCCTGCATCCCAAAATTACCAAGAAACAGTTAAAAGATCACAAGCACCAAAATATATATTGATTGTGGCAAAAACAAAGTTTTAGTTGGAAAAACGAATTCAATTATTAAATATTTTTACAATTTACCTGTGATACAAAAATCATTGTAAAAAATTAATATACTTATATCTACGAACATATATGGAATGCTTTTCATAATAGAATCGTTCTGTGTCACTTATTTTAAATGACTTTTACAACAATAGATTTACAATTATATAAGATATGTAAGAAATAATCAATCAATAGACAAAAATATGTGGTTTTTTATAAATAACAAATATATAGAACGACACCATTAATGAATTTACAAAAAAAAATATCATTTGATTTTAAAACTCCATACACCGTTGTCGACCCTGTTTAAAACAATTTGGTAAGCAAAGAAAGTGATTTCTTTTGACTTAAGATAAAGTCTAAAATATATTAGGATATGAGAACTTATTGCACTGAATCCTTCATGAATTACCTAAATAAATGAAAATATGTATATTATTTTAATATTCGAATGTTCGCATGCAATGCATTCGAATCGTTTTGTGTATGCAGTTTTTGTTTCAAAAAAAATTTACCATTTAACAAACAAATTTTACATATTATAACATATTCAAGTCTTGAAATCAAAATTAAATATTATATTTACATATGTAAATATGTAATAGTTATATGGTATTTAATAAATACAGTAATATACTAAAATATAATGAAATACTTACTTATTAAATTGATATTCATATATAAATATATTAATATGTCTTTATATTCCTAATAAATATGTTTTAACAAAGAATTGTTGTTATATGTGAAAACAACATTGGCTCAATGGTTCGGAACCACTATTGTTCTTCGCATCGATAGTGGTGACATCTATAATAAGAAATTAAGTTAAATTACAAAAAGTTATACACCTACAGGTCTGGAAACTCTTTCATGTTTAAGTGGTAACTTAACATACGATATTAACAAATAATATAGGCATTTTTGACCAATCATTAAGAAGACCAAGTTATAAAAAAATAAGTTGTCCTGTAGTTTTGGATATTTAAAAAAAAGTAAACCCCAATATATATTAATAATATTTTTTTTTTTTTAAACTACACAAAATGAATGGGCTTGTGTCCTATGTCTTAATTTCTATAAAAGTGTACTATATATTGATAAAGTGGGTTACTAGAACCTCAAATGTTCAATTATTTTTTAATAACTCCTTATATGTTAGGAGATATTAACAATTAAAAAAGTCATTTTGTCTCTTCAATTATTAAAGGGATTCAACGTTGTACACATTCCAAGTGCATGTGACATCACAATCCTTGTTTAAGGTTACCAACCTTACAGATCATAAATCTCTGCTATATTTGCTGCTGTATTTATATATCAAAATATCAAATAATATTTACAGCTATTTCAAGGAACAATCAAATTTCAATATTATGTCTGCCTTAGCATGGTTAAATAAAATAAAAACTTATTATTCTTTGACTTGACTTGATTATTTGAATACCAACAGCTACAAAACATTACCACAGCACTGACTTACTCAACAAATAACTGACGTTAAAATGCATTTCACGTCATACAAATAAGGCCGACCATTTCTAGAGATAAAACTCCATTTCCAACTTTTAATTGCTATGTCTCCGTCATTATTTAGATATTTAATAAAAATAGACACGCCAATACACATTTATTAACATCAATTTCAATCAACCACTAAAAAATGAGGACACAAGCCCATTCGCAATCTCTGTATTACACGAAAACATCTTTATTGAGCGAGTTAGAAGTGAACTAGAAGTTTCCAGGCCTGTTTATACAACTAGGTTAATATCTTGAAATATCACTTACCCAATCGTCTCTAGCAGGCAACGCTTCATCGTCAGAATGATGATCACGATAGTCTGTGCTTTCCCGCCGACTCTCTGTGGGCCCCAATGTAGCATACCCAGAGCAAGTAGATGGGAACCGAATATCTAATGAAGGACGTGGACTGCCACTTTTTATTATATCATTATTTAACGCAGAAGTATCCGTTTTAAAATATAAGGCTTTTTTATTTTCATTATTTTTATTCAATGTATTTAAACTTAATTTATTTTCTATATTTTTAGATAGGAGATCTTCTACATTGACTTTGGTAATAGAATTTATTTTCGAATCACTTTTGATACTCGATGAACTGGTATGACTTTCCATATTTGTACTCGATCTACCCATTTTTGGATTTATGTGTATATCTTTGTTAATTGTACCATCGAATGTATTGCGACGATATTCATTAGGATCTATTTTCTTAGCTATTTCGGAATCTACTACTACTATATCGTTGTTGCATATATTCTTAGAATCTGTTATTTTCTCGTTGTCATTTAAATCAATATTGTTTTTATCAGTGGATTCTATTTTATCAACTTTTTCTATACAAGTATTGACCATTAAATTTTCACTTAAGGACATCGAGTTTCTAAAATTTGTTGCGTTGTCCACAGGCTTTTCAATATCATTCACAAAACTTTCGCTCTTAGGTATTATATTCGTGGTTATCTTTTTATTATTTTCTTCGACAGTTTTATTGTCAATTGGAATAGACTTTGGAAAAGGTGTCATTCTCGAAGACCAATGATCTCCCGACATGCTACTGGCTGCAGAAGATTCTTCTGAACCACCTTGCCGTCTCTGATAGAACAGAATATATGCTCCATTGTTTACTAATGTTGATCGGACGTCACCTTCAATTTTAGTGACCTTAGTATCATCAAATTGATACCACTGAGCATCAAATGGATTTTTGCAAGCAGCAGTATAATGACCCGTCTCAAGGTCATCACCACGATGATAACATACAGCGTATAGATCGTAAAGGTTCTCATTTGAATGACTG
Organism: Panorpa germanica; assembly: GCA_963678705.1. NCBI lineage: Eukaryota > Metazoa > Arthropoda > Insecta > Mecoptera > Panorpidae > Panorpa > Panorpa germanica. The sequence goes on from OY783214.1 coordinate 3,998,196, forward strand.
ATTTTTCTAGGTCTCTTCCAAGGAGACCATCCTACACCGCCTAGAAGTGGTGCTGCGGAGTTTTTATTTTGGAGGTCATCTACAGGAGGTCCTGGTCGTGATAAGTGCGGCGACATATCGAAACCTAATAGCGGAAAGTCAACCAAATTGGTCAATTTACTGGTTTGCGTTCCTTTTAACTGTTGTCTGAAACAAATTTTATAAAAAAAATATTAAATAATATTTTTAAATTGATCATTGGAGTGATGTTATTTTAAAAATAATCGCTTACTGTCGGAATCGTTTGAAACAAATGACTAAAATATCCGGTAAAGACCAAAGTCCTAATGTTTTGACAACGGACATATATTTTTGACAATGCGGACATCTCCATGCATCTTCTTCAGATAATGTTTCTGCTCTAGTGTAGTGCTCTAGGCATTGTTCTAGTGTTAAAGGTGTATTATTAGCAGATAATGTTTGCAGTTCAGCAACGCTCGAATGATCTTCGGTTACATCCTAAAAGAATAATGAAAGCAAATATTTAGTTTAAAATATTTATTCATAATTTTGTTTATATACCGCGTTTGTAATATATATTATATTATTATATTCTACTTCACAACATTCAAATTCAAAACATTTGGAATTTTGCAATTCATATTGAACATCATATTGAAGTGATTTTACTAGTGCTTATTTCAATTTTATAAAAAATATATATAACTCACCTGAGGATGTTGGATATACTCGCAATATTCTTTGGTATTCCATTCTAAAATTAATTTAATATGAGTTGGCCCTGCATCAGGAGGATATAGTGAAAAACATGTATCAATGGTTTCCGTAAACAATGGATGCTCAACCTGAAATATTAATTACATATAAAGATTATGTTGCAGATTAAGATAATGGCGTGTGTAGATTTCAAGTACGATAGCACATTTTTATGAATCACTTATAACATATTATGATAATTGAACAATGAGATATTAATAATATATACCTCAATATTTAAATATTGTACGTTGTCAAGATCTGCCAACGGTTCAGCTAATCGTGTTTTAAAAATCCCAGAAGGTTGTACACCTTCCAATACATTATCGTGAAGCATTGGTGCCATTTCTTTTAATAACAATTTTTGTAAATCACAGTAACCTGTATCTCTAGGTACTTGCATTGCATATGGTGAACCTAAAATACACATATTAAAAATAAAGCAAAGCTTATTAATTTGTAATAACACCAAATTTGAAAATAAATAACATTCATTCTCTTACCGAACTTTTCAACATCACCATTTTCTTTAACTAATACATTCACCCAACACAGTAATAAATAAGGACCCCCATCTATCATCGGTACTAAATCATCATCAACATGGCTTTCAATTTCTGTGGTTACAGTGTCTAATGGAGGTGCTTCTATACAATATATTGGATCTCCGTCACAAAGAACAGACATTGGCTGGGAGTCGCAGAATGTTCGCGTGAAACCTATCAAGAACAGAAATGGATTACACTGTAGTTCTTTTGTTATCTACTTAGTTATGTACATTCGTTGTTCAAATTAATTATTAACAATGCAATCTTTGCATTACCTTGCACGCCTATTTCAGTCAGTATAATTCTGTTCGAAGTTATTCCAGTGTCTGTTTGTAGGACTTCTCGTAATGCCGCTATGGGAGATCCAGGAGCTACTGATAAACCAATTCTAACTTGCCTGGGCTGTTGTGAACTATACAACACCTGCAAACGACGATATTACAAATAAATAATTATGTATAGAAAATTTTAAATAAAATGCAAAAGTGTATACATACCGTAACCAAAACATTTTGAACGGAAACTTGTGGAAGTTGAACTGAGATGCAGTGGAAAGGATCAAAAGTATTGCTCTGTTTATGGCAACGAGGGCATGTCAACGATGATCTAAATTGCGCTTGAAATACAGCTTGCACGAAAGAACTATTGCAACGTACATAATTAGCGAGAGTTTCAGCTGCAACTACCTCGTCTGGACGACCTAATGTATTCTATAATTTAAATAAAGATTAGTTAATCTTAAAATATTTGATAATGCGCTTGTAAACTCATTTCTTTGGTTTAAAAATTATCTTTTCATTTTCATGAACATTTTCAGTCCTGAGGTCAAACTATATCAATATATAGAACAATTTTATAGACATCGTTCACAATTCCATTACAGTTTGAAAAGGTAAATACAAAGGTAACGAAACAAAAAATGTCCAAAAACGCAACTCATTTATTACGACACATAGCTAATTAGTTTAAACAGTTGACGTCATACCTTAATTACTTTGTATCGTCGTTTTGTAGCTGTATTCAAATCTTCATGTACTTTATCTAATAACCATATCAAGAACTCCTGAGCATCATGCTGGGCGGAGCCACGGAATTGTGTGGAATGTCTCTCGACTACAGCCTGATGATTATTATTGTAAATATATATGTTGTTTCAATAAAAATATTTATTCTATTACAAGATTATGTACCTTGAACCCTGTACTTAGTTCAGGACTATCTCGACATGCCCAAAGTGCTTTAAGGACCAAAGCTAATTGTTCAGTCAGCTCCCCGCGAGTTCCTAATTTTCTAGAATTCAATTTGTTTCGTCTACTTAAATCCACCTAAAATAAATTGATAATATAGCACCATAATATTCAAAGTAGATTCGTGTTGATTGCTTTCAATTTGATGTTAACTAATTAATTAAAATTTTACTGTAACTTAACATGAACATAGATACAATCATACATATGTGACAAATGGTATGGTATACTACAAACCTTGTACTGATCTAATACAAAGTATTCAGCTAAAATATCCGTATGGCTTAAACACTGTAGTACTGCGTTCATAAAGCATGTGTTGCCATGGTTTCGTAGTCCAGTAACCCCTGGGGTATGATCTGGAGGCCAAACATATCCTCCCAGTGGAGGGACCCTATCTGACACATTTTGTTTCACCTGTAATTTAAATATTTCAAATATATAAATATGTTAGTGACATTGACCTAAATACATATGCACTACAAATAAATTCAAGGCTAGAGAACTGATAACTAGATTAGATTATAAGTGGCACGACTTAAATCTGATATACTCACCCCAGGAACTCCGACAGAATTCATATGTTGTGCTATTTTATTAATAAATTTTCTCCATGATGGCCTTCGAAAAACTTTCCTTCCAGATTTATCATTATCTGTTGGTGAAATCTGTTCACTATTTTCACTAGACTGATTTTCTTGTTGACCCTCTGTTGTTTTTGGCCTTCGTTTCGACATTCTTACACTACCAAAAGGGTTTCGCGGTAATGTGAAGGTTCTTTTAAGTTTAGAACCGTCAGATTGTTTTGTATTATTTATATTCATATTATCATTATCCACTGTCATTTCACTTTCGGAACAAGATTTTGTTATAGTTTGTATATTATTTACCGACATAATCACTCACGAAACATTAAAAAATAAGACACATTCATTAAAATTACGTCACACGAACAGACATAGGTGTCAAACGACAGCCATTTTGAAATCACTGTTGTACTTCTTCTGCGCATGTCGACAAATGACCCAGCCCCCCGTATGACATGATCCATAGCGTGATTGTAATTTGAGCGGAAAAATTTAAATAGAGCAAGTAACAATAATTATGTTTTTTAATTGATAATTGAAGGAAGTGTGTGCCGGACACGCAGTGTCGGATTACCATATAAGACGCACAGCGTAACACAAAAAAATTACACGCCAATCTGAAATGACCATTTTTTAAACTCAATAGTGAGAAATCAATTGTATCTAGTCACAATTGGTTTGCACCGAAATAAATCGTATTTATCACAATTGCCTTTCGACGAAATCAGTTGCATCTTATCATAATTGATTTCCGCCGAAAGTACGTTCCTGAGATTACATTTTTGCTAGATTATATTTTATTAAATGCTTCTGTTAAGATATTAATAATTAATTATATTCTAGGATATAAAACACTTGATAAATATTTAAGTATTTTTATTATCTATCCAAATAATATTATGTTATTACAATACATATATAAACAAAACCTTACTCATTGTGTTTTTAACATATTAAAAATATATCTTACTCATTAATGTCTTCATAATTTGGGCTTGTTGGACTGTACGTGGGGCTTGTGGGGCTATATCCAGTGGCCGCTGAAAATGAAGGAGACGACGGAGAATATGTCGGCGAAGTTGGTGTATACGTCGGACTTGTTGGTGAATATTTGCTACTATTTGGAGAATACTGAGGTGACCCAGGAGAATAACTCGGAGACGTTGGCGAATAATTCGGCGATGATGGAGAATACCTCGTACTAGCAGCTGGTGTATGCTGCGGTGAGCTTGGTGAATAGCTCGGCGAGGTTGGCGAATAACTCGGTGAAGTTGGCGAATATGTTGGGCTTGCAGGGGTGTATTGCGGACTTCCACCAACAAAGGACGGAGATGTTGGTGAATAGCTGGGTGATGTAGGAGAGTATTTTGGAGAAGATGGTGAATAGCTTGGGCTAGCAGGAGAATATTGGGGAGAGCTTGGAGAATAGGAAGGCGATGTTGGAGAGTATGATGGAGAAGCTGGAGTATAATTTGGTGAAGAAGGCGAATAACTGGGAGACGTTGGTGAATAACTAGGAGAAGTGGGAGAGTAAGAAGGCGATGTAGGTGAATACGAAGGACTTGTTGGTGAATAACTCGGCGAAGTAGGAGAATACGAAGGGCTAGTAGGAGAATAAGATGGACTTGTCGGCGAATAGCTTGGCGAAGTCGGTGAATATGAAGGACTAGTTGGGGAATATGAAGGGCTTGTTGGAGAATAACTTGGACTTGTAGGGCTATACGACGGTGATGTTGGAGAATAGCTTGGAGAAGTCGGCGAATATGATGGGCTAGTGGGAGAATATGAAGGACTTGTTGGAGAATAGCTTGGAGAAGTTGGTGAATAATTGGGAGAGGTTGGCGAATAATTTGGAGAAGTAGGGGAGTAATTAGGAGATGCTGGTGTCACACTAGGAGATGGTGGAGCGTATGAAGGGCTGCTAGGTGAATAAGAAGGAGAAGCAGATGGCGAAGAATAATACGGGGACATTGAAGGTCCCGGTGAACTAGGTGACCCTGGCTGCCATCCAGGAGATAAACCTGAAGCATCTGAAGCACCAGATGGAGAGAATGATGCACCACCTGGTGTCATACCATCTGAAAATTAACAAATATTTGTTAAATTTGATGGCAAAAACATTAAAAAAAAAATTTAAAAAAAAATATATATATAAAATTTGGTTTCTTTTCTTTAAAATTAAGAAATATATACTTACATGGACTGTGGGAATAGGAACTAGCTATATAAGCAGGTGTTGCTCCTTGATTCCATGGCGTCATACGGGGACTTGTGCTGGGTGTTGAAATACCGAAATAAGGTATCTCCCCTATCATTGAAGCTCCTAATGTATTTGCAATATCTATACCTTCACGACATTTTTCTGCATCCAACAATAAATCGAAACAACCTGTTACATAAAAAAAAAATCATTAGATTTCTCTATTTCAAATATTATCTATCATATTTATTTCTCGTGAATTAAAATACCTGTTCCCATTCTAGGCAGCTGTCCCATAATAATATTTTCAGATACTCCTCTCATAGGGTCTACTTCAGCGTGGCAAGCCGCATCCATCAACACATCTACAGTTTCTTCGAAGGAACATCTCATAAGAGCACCAGTATCTTGTCTATTGATTCCGTGACGTGTGATAGCCATAAGATGACCTTTTGCTGTCATTACGTCGCAAAGCAACGCCAAATGTCGATAGTTGACGTAAAGACCATAAAACTGAAGCACAGTGTTCATTTCCTTTTCTACTGATTTTCGTACAGCCTCTATACCAAGAACCTAAAACAACAACAAATTTAATTTAGACATTTTATATTTGAGATGGTATACGAAACGTGATTTCCAACTGATACTTACAGCAAATATTTCACAAATGTCGTTACTGAACGTTCGAACTGGGTCTACATCTCGTTCGCTAAGAACCTTCATCATGGAAGTACCGTCAGTTTCCAGCAGCCATTCTGCAATAGCTTTGAACTCTCCTGTTTCAGTAATAATAATGCGCTTCTTACTGTCGGTTTGTGGTAAATGCATGTATACTTTTCCAATAGCTTCAATACCCTGTAAAGTCATGTCTGAGAGCATATTTGCCTCGATACATCTTAGGAACATATCATCTTCCATTTTATCGACAGTTTCTTCTTCGTCTTGGAATTTATTTTCGTCACTATTCATAATTCTTATTCTCAAAACCAATTTCTCAGCATTATCATCATTAAATATACAATTCAAATCATCACCAAAGCCTGCATTAATTTTTTCAGCAATCTGTTCCATAGTTAATTTTTTATCAGTCATTCTCTTTCTGTCAAGTTCAATACGTAATAACCACGGTGAAATTTTAGTAGGATCAAAATCAGGCATTTCGTAATAGATATTAACGAATTCTTGATCTTCTGCAATCACAGTGTTTTGTGGATCAGGATCGTAATAAATGGCAGTATTTGCTGTTACTTTTCTTAGTGTAGTGTGTTCCAATCTACACAGAACATTTTTCGCTTTTTCAGCATCACGAGCAGCTCCACCAGTTAAGAAAACTGTTAGTGAAGGAGCTTTAGGTTTCTTAGAAATATTGATAATTTCTTTCAAACGTGGTACTCCCAGTGTTACGTTCTTGGAAGATACACCAGCAAAATGGAAAGTATTCAGTGTCATCTGAGTAGCAGGTTCTCCTAGAGATTGTGCAGCTAAAGCACCAACCATTTCTCCAGCATTACATTGTGCTTGTTGGAAACGAGTCTCAATTTCTCCAATTAACCATTCAAAAGCCTCTGAAGATAATCTGAATTCTTCTGATACATTTTTAGTACATAAAGTAGAACGTACAAGACATTGGAAAAGCAATGTGGCGTTTTCGTTTGCTTGAACGGAAAGTCTGTCATTGCCAGCGACAATAATGCATTTTTGTAACAAATCTTTAACTCCTTGGATAACTTTAATAGGACTCAAGTCAGTGGGTAATCGTTTATTGATGTGGAAAATCTTTTGCACATTCCATATCATACGTTGCAAATTGCAAGGAAGTACGACTTTTGATTCACCGTTGTTGAATATAGAACGAAGAGCATCTCTGTCTTTGTTCAGTTGTTCCCATTCACTCTCAAGTTCAGATATGACATATCCTGATTCTGTCAACTCCTTAATGATGTCTTCATTAAATATTCTTCGTAAATGCCTTTCGTTGGTTGCATCAAATTTAAACTTTTTCTCAAAAACTTTATTTGATAATTTAATAGTAGGTAGATTTTGGAACTCAACAGTTTCTCCGCACAAACCGTCTTCTCCATATCTCAACTGAATCAACTGGCCGACTGAATTTCTGACAGTACCATCATAGTGCACCATTACAGACTCCATAGCTTTGATCAGACGTCTTTGAATGTAACCAGTTTCTGCAGTTTTTACAGCGGTATCAATAAGACCTTCACGACCTCCCATAGCGTGAAAATAGAATTCTGAAGGAGTTAAGCCGGCAAGATATGAATTTTCTACGAAACCTCTAGACTCAGGACCGTAATCGTCTTTAATGAAATGTGGTAGTGTTCGTTTCCTAAATCCAAAAGGAATACGTTTACCTTCAACGTTCTGTTGGCCCACACAAGCAATAACCTGTGAAATATTAATATTTGATCCTTTTGATCCTGACACCACCATAGCCTTTAAATTGTTATATTCAGTTAAAGATTTCTTAGCAGATCCTCCAGTTTTGTCACGAGCGTCATTAAGAATTCTGTTTACTTGATTCTCGAATGTTTGCCTCAGTGTATTACCAGGTGTAGGTTCCAGTTCCATGTTGTGTGCTTTCTGGATAACTTCTATTACGTCCTCTTTAGCTTTCTTGATCGAATTTTGAATTTCCATATATGTTTGCGGATCAGCAATAGTATCACCAATACCTATACTGTGACCTTCTAACAATAACCAATTGTTAACCACAGTTTGAATATTACCATAAAATCTACCAGCTACTTCATGTCCAAGTTCTAAAAAGCAAATATGCAGCAATGAACCGGCTGACGTTCCAAGAGTCTTTTTACATAAAATTCCTTTAATTAGCTCTCCATGCTCTACCATTACTTTGGTATCTCCAGGAGAAATCCATTTGTAAGGACCATCATCTTCTTCGTCGGGATGTGTGGAATGTGTGCGAATCATATTGACGTTACCAGGAATGATCAAAGAAAATATTTGTTTACCTGTCCATAGAGGTTTTGGTTTTAATATACAAGGCTGGGGCATTTTGCCGTTCCATGTGGGCAAAAACATAAGAATATTCATCATTTGTTCTTTTTCTATAAACACATCACGTTTTGTCATTTTACGGACCGCAGTCAATGTATCTTGTACAATTCCCATGACAGGTTTGTTGGCTTGCGGTGTAATAATTTGACGGGGAGTTATATGAATGTTTTCAACTTCAGCACGAGTTTCCATTGACTGAGGTACGTGGAGGTTCATCTCGTCACCGTCAAAATCTGCGTTATACGGAGAAGTACAACTAAAAGAAAGATGTATATTATAGTAATTGTGAACAGAAATAAAATGTGCAAATAGTTTATTATTACCTTAAGTTCATACGGAAAGTTGACCATGGTAGCACTTTTACTCTGTGCCCCATCATACTCATCTTATGTAAAGTGGGTTGTCGATTGAAAATAACCAAATCATCGTCACGTAAATGTCTTTCCACTTTATAGCCACATTGTAAATGCAGATCTGATGGTTTTGGGTGAAAACGTAGATCAATACGTTCTCCATTATCTCTAACAATATATTTAGCACCAGGATATTGCGAATTACCACGACGAACCAGTTCTTGCATTCTACACAGGATTCATGATAAGAAAAATTGCAAATCCTCATCGAATTTGTAAAATCGTTATTTTTATGCTTACCTTTCAAGGTTGAACGGAGTTACTAATTCCGGAAATGTTAAGTTCTGTGCAATCGACCTAGGAACTCCGACTTGATCAATTCGAAGATTTGGATCAGGTGTAATAACTGTACGTGCTGAGAAATCCACACGTTTTCCCATCAAATTGCCTCTAATTCTACCTTCTTTACCTTTTAATCTTGATTTAACAGCCTTTAATGGTTTACCAGATTTTTGCATGGCTCTAAAATTAAACAAGTAAATTATATTACCAATTTTACAAAACTACAACAAATAAATATCCGATTATAAATTACCTTGGCATTCCTGGCATATCATTGTCTACGAAAGTAGCAACATGAAATTGTAACATTTTGATATTTTCCGTTATCACGTGAGCTGCTGCACCAGCATCTTCATTTCGTTTCAGTTCATTATTTGCTTTTATAATGTCTGATAGTTTGTGGGTCAAATCGTCCTGATTTTTAGCAGCGCCAAACATAACAACAGCGGGTCGTACTGCCAGAGGTGGAACAGGCATCACAGTCATAATCATCCAATCGGGACGTGCAAACTTTGGATCCATTCCCAATACAAAGCATTCCTCATCTTTAAAAAAAAAGTTAGTTTTTACAAAATACCAGAAGAGCTGAGTCGGAAAAAATGTAGACACCGGTTGAACGTCGTACAGTAGAGAAATTAAATTTATATTAAGTTTACTAAAATATTTAAATAATATATATTAAATAACAATTCACTAAAGCGTCGAGTGTAAGAAAGGACATGACATTAAATGTTTCAATTATTTATATCTTCTATAACATTGAGACTATTTAAAAAAAAATCTTATTCGAGATCCTGATGATAGTAAACTTTAACAGTACATATCGTAAACATTACTAGAAATTTAGATATAGTTCGCATAAAGTGTTAAAAGTATGAGAATAATATATACTCGACAGTAGTAAACTAAATACTAATACTAATTTCAATATACAACATTATTCATAAAATAGTTATGTAAGATGTGTATCTACATAGTGATGGTTCTATAAGACATGATTTTAGATCGTCATGACTAATTATTTTTCAAATAACAACATTATTAAATAATGAAAAGCACCTGTTATATGTTTTAATATTTCCCAAACTTTTTCTGCACTAACAGCTTGTTTCCTTTCTTGTGATTCTTCATTTACATGTTTCCATTCCGCAGTGATATCAAGACCTGTCCTCTTAATTTTTGGCTGGTAATTACCGCAACCACCATGACCCGCCTTTTTACCTAAGAATATAAGAAAGTATATTACAGGTTCTTTAAGTGAAGACATTTTAATAGCACAGTAAAGTTCTTACTTGGATCAGCAGGCATGCCATCCTTAGTCATGTCCATGTCTTCTCCACCTTCACAAATTTTCTTTCCTTTACAGAGATCGTACACATATGCAAGACGTTTTCTGGGTTGTCCTTTAGATTTTACAACAACTTCTTTTATTTTAGGATTTTGCTGTAATGTTAGAAAAGAAATTAAGTTGCTGTTTAAATAACAAACAATTTAATTCAATTTCAAAAACAATTTGTACTTACAGCACTAACTAGTAGTTTTGAACAGTAGTAACATACACATCTTAAAATCTTTAATGTTTTTGTTACAAATCCTATGTGAAACACAGGTTTTGCAAGATCGATATGGCCAAAATGTCCAGGGCATTCTGTCATATTACCAGCACACGTTTGACATCTGGAGTTGCGGTCTATAACACCTTGACGAGGATCCATGAGACCGCCAAGTTTTGGACGGCCTCCCTCCATTGTTTCGGAGAAGCGGATCCCGCCCTCAGTAACAGACATACGACGCTAGAAATACCATAACATAACAAATTAGATTCCTTAATAAAAAAAAGGTTATATTTTTAGGTTAACCTATAATTCATAATGTTATGAAATATTTAGCAATATTATAAAAAATAATATTTAATATAATAAATAAATACTTACAATTTCATCTGGGGCGAGAATACCAAACTGTACTTTCTTTACAGTTCGAAGAGGTGCTTTTGAATCGCTCGAAGCCATTTTGGCACAGTCTTATATGCCGAGTTTTGTTCTATATCAGCAAGTAGTATGACGCACTTATATTAATTTCATTATTTTCACGTTTTAAGTATATATAATTACTTTAAACTATTTAGTTATTACTGTCAACACGTTTAGAAACAATTTTATAATACACTCGATATTCACATTGTTTTATTTATTATGTTTATAACCGACATTTGCAAGAGAGACACTTCTTTCAAGACGGCCAAACGGCACAATGGTCGCTTGCGTTTTGTAGTCCTTGTAGTAAGCCTTGCCATCTCTGCGATCTCTGCGTGTCGCTGCGAGAACACAAACGAACTGAACTACTCGTAGCTAAATCCAACCAACTTCACATTGAATACATGAATTTTAATATGACAAACTATTATCGCTACACAGAGTGTACATCACATGATTATATATCATGATCTAAAGGTATCTACAGACGCACAAACTTTATATAGGTTCATCAAGTCGAGTTTGTACAAACTAAAGAATGTTTATTAAAAAAAATTAAGAACTGCAAATAAATATGATGACAAAGTGGAATAAGACATCCGTAAACTCATTATATTTTAAGAAATATTAATAATTAATAAAGTCACTCTGTCTCTCAAATTATTAAAGGAATTCAAGTTTTAGAACATTCCAAGACATGTGACTTCACGTCTGCTATGTTGCTATCTCTTTTGTTATATACCATCTCTGTTAAATTCATCTCTAACAAATTTATATTAGACTTAGGGCTAGTTCTCCCTAACTCGCTATGTTAATTAACCATGAGTGCAGCAACCGGCTCATAATCCATGGTTGCGATTGTAGCCTACTTTCTAATGTTTTATTCGGTTTGATTGTTGAGGAAATTAACAAAATAATCGAATTAATTATATATTTCAGGAACTTTAAATGAAAATATTCTAAGTGTTATTTAGGTTGCCAACAATCTGGGCGCAATGGAATCGATTAATTATTGCGAGTTATATTAATATGAAACTATTTATGTAAAGAACATACGTCGTTTTGTGACGGGGCATCGTTAATCCTATATTATAATGTTCCAAGTGAAAATTTATATGTATATTTGTTCATATGTTTGTATGTTTACGCGAACTGTTCCATAAGAATATAACAAAAACGGTTAAATTTAATTGCTAATTGGTGAAAAAAGAACGTATAAAAATGTAATATTTCTTCTGCCTTCAGTTAATTGTTACATTTAGTCTGTAAATATTGTCACAAAATAATTGCAAATACATGTCTTTCATGTACTATAAATTTTGGTCGTAAGTAATGTTGCCGCTCTATCAGGCGCAAAGATGTCACATTTTTCTAATTTTTATTCATTTTGATTCTTTGCAATTTTTTGATACAGTTATGTTCTTTATGTCTTATGAGAATGGAATAAAAGAAGACTATTATCTTGTTAAAAATGATGAAAAGGTTCCCTTTATTGATTTAAGAGCAATGCAATTTTTTGAGTTTTTGCGTAGATATTTAAAATCTAATGAAGTAATAACTTAAAGAAACTGCTGAGGTTGAATAAATGTTATTGAATACATTTATAAAAAGGTTCAGTTTATATTTTTGTTTCTTACACATATAGTAATATATTATTTTGTTATTAAGTAACAAATAAGAAGAATATGCTCTATTTTTCTTGCAAATATATTTTTTAATTTGTCATCAAAAATACAATTCTAATGATAAAGCAGAAAAAAATATCACATCGACAGAAATAGTACATAGAAAAATAAGCTGGCAATATGTGTCGAATAAATTTATTAATTTTATTGTTTATAACCCATGCAGGAGGATGGCACATTTCAAATGAACAATCAAACATTGAAATTCTGCATGTGTCAATATTTAAAAGTCGTGCGTTTCTAAGTGTGAATTGTGTGGGAAATAATACTGACACGCTGATTGAAGGCTCTTGGCCAGAAAATAGTAAAACCATTGCAAAACCATACGCCTTCAAAGAAACGGAAGATGGTGAGTGCAGTAAGATATATCAAAGTGTGACGTCAGATATCGACAACAGGGGTCGCTTATGGCTTGTTGACAGTTCAAAGTCAAACAATGGTTGTCCAGCCAAATTGTTAATTATAAATTTATACAAAAATATCGAGCTTCAACGATGCAACTTCAAAGGTATTAAAAATAACGATATCACAAGTATTGTAGTTGATTCAGTCTTGGCACATGGAGGAACAAGAGCTTATATAGGATTAAATGAAGTAAACCAAATGCTGGTGTATGCAATAAAAGAGAGACGTTGGTGGCGCGTAAGTTTTGCAGATTTTCAAATGAAACCATGCGGGGTGGTTTCATTTTTAGCAATGAGAAAAGGTGGTGCTGAACTATTTTTAGCGGAGAAACAAACCGGACTTCTATATAGCGCGCAGTTAAACCAAATCAGAACTTCGAATGGACCTCTGCCAATTATCGGACAAGTGAGCATACGTACAATAATTTACTATTTATTAATTTATTCTTGTGTAATAATTAATATTTTGATACAGGAAGTAGTTACAAACGTGACAGTCAAAAACGTTGGTGTGTTATTGGGACCAGTCACAAATTTTATTGTTGAACCTAGAGGTCTTGTAACGTACATCTTATCGCGTGATAATGCAATTGTTCGCTGTGATCCAAAGTCAGTATATAAAAGAATATATTTCACTATAAATTTTAATCGGTTTTGATAAAAACTTTTATTTCAGAAAACCTCTCATAGCAGAGAATCACACCGTAATAAAACAGGGTAAGATGTCTTCGGTTCAACTCTTCTTGGATTCTTCAGGAGCACTTTGGGAATTAAGGAAGAAACCGAATGACTTTAATAACTACTGCACGAAGATTTTGAAATATTATTGGCTATCTAAGGCAATTCAGTAACTAGGCAATCATATTTTGTGCAAATTACATTATGCTACTTTTGTATTTATTATTTTTCGAAGGTCATAACATTTCAATAAACATATCCAAAACATTAATAAACCATTTATTTTATAAGTAAACCTGGATGCAGTTAAAACAGTGTGCAGTTGTAACAAGCTCACAAAAATTTCGGCATATGAAATGCAGATTTTTTAGACATAGTAAAGTATTGATAAACATTAAAGTAGAAACGTCCTCTCATGAAAGTGTGTTTGTGCGTAACAACTCCAATACATTCTACTGAAAAAGTCGGCGTTGCAAGTACTTCCATTGTGAAAACTACATAAATATTTCAGTCTATATTAAAAAAAATTATTAAAAAAACAAATTAAAGAAAACACATTATTATTTTTTACAATTTTATTTTCGATTAAGACGGACTTTAAAAATAAAATTTAAAAAGAAATCAGAAACATTTTTTTAACTGTACATTCTTTATGTTTCATTATCGGAATCCAAGTTTATTCATTATTTATTAATTTATTTCCTAGCTACTTAATTTTAGTTTTTTTTTATTAATTCAGCAGACCTGAGTATCCAAGTGTCCACAAGAACTAGCCAAATTTATGTATATATATTTATATATATACGAATGAAATTAAATAGGCAGTAATTTTTTGTTAGATCTTGACAGGCATTCAAAAAAGAAATTGTCCATTTGTTTTTATAAGTAGCATAAATAATATGAGGTGATATTTTAGGACATCCTGTTTATATTTACATTTTACAAGAGTATTAAGCATCACTCCTATGCTCTTATGCAGTTTTATTTATTCGGTTTAATGCGTAAAAGTTATATTTTTTGCAATTTAAGTTAACATTGCAAATTGTACCTAACAATACATGATATCAGATACAATTCTAAGAGCAGTGAGCAGAGCAGCATGTCGAATCATTGCAACCAAACTTAAAGGCAGGTCACACATCTGCATTTTATTATAAATATTTATTTCTCATAATATTTTATGAAAAAGAAATGTCAATTTTTTTATATACAAGCGGTTAGAAAATTATAAAAACATTAATTTAAATAATAGCTCTTTAATAAATATTTTGAAAAACCATTAAACTTGTAATTTAAACAATTAATTCTTCAAACATTTATTTTCAGTGGCCAAATTATGTAAAATAGAATAATGAATTAGTAAACAGTATTTTAGAAATAGAATTTAAAAAGAATTCAAGAATATGCTTTCAATATAAAGAAGTTCTTTTGTTTCCAATTGATCTATAACAGGGCGATCATATTCATTAGTAGCAGAGGGCCGAGACCACAATTAAATAAATTTTATTAAAAACAAAAATGTAGTATTTCAAAATATTTATTTAAAAAAGCACATATACGTTAATAACCAATCGGGCTGTGTATTGATTACAGAACAAAATAAAAACAGAAAAAAAAACTAAAGTGTAAAAAGTCCATTTTCCCAAATGATAATAAAAATATTTAACATTAAAAATTAATTCTTATAAGCTTCCTTAATACTATCATTTATTTACCGTAATTAATTTCTATATATTTCTTATTTTATTACTTAATCATTAATTTCCATAAACATTAATTTTAATTATGTACAAGTAAATTCATTTTAATTTAAAATGAAAATTAAGCGTTTTGTTAGAACCGCTTTCATGTTTCAAGTTTGTTTTTTAAAGATATTAAAAGCGTATTATTCACATTATATTCTTAACTCGCTATAAATAAAATTTGACAAGAAGTTTAAAGTTCTTCTTCGTCATTTATTTGTTTTATTATATTTTACATTTATAAAAATTGTTCAAGAAGTTCTACTGTTAGGTAGATTAGTATTAAATATTATCGTATTTTTAAGCGCTATTTTTAATCACGTGTTTAATTCATTATTTATTTTATAATGTTTCAATACATGTTAATTGCGATGGTTAAAAGGATGGTTTGCATGTCACAATATTTCACCTGCTATTTATATGCAACTGTTTATAATATGAACATAAATAAATATTCACGACACAAAACACACTAATAAAGTCATTATTAAAATTTATTTAAATCGAAATAAATCTCAAATCTATAAAAATGAAAACAAATCATTATTTACACAAATTTACACTTTATTTTTTCATTATTAAACCATCATCAAAACTAAAATCAATTAACATGCTTTAGTCCTAATCAGTCCTCGTCACTCAGCGGCTCGTACTGCGATGACAGAAGAGGTTTCGGCTCAGATTGACGTGGAGCTGCTGCTTCCAAATCAACAGTCTTCGTAGATGGTGTCTGCGATTGTGGTGCAGCATTTGTTTCGGGTCTTTGTTGTTCATTTTGAGTTCTTGAAGCATTTAGCTGACTTACATTTAATGCACTAAATGGATAAGCATACGCACTAGAAGAGAATGTTGTAACTGTTTGCCCCGATAAAGTTGTCTGGATTTGATTTTGTGATAAATTATTTGCATTTTGAAAATTTTTATTAACACTGGGATTATTAGATTCGGTTTTAGTATTTTGTTGTGCTTCCGGTGATTCATCTATTACCATTTCACCTGGTGTCGAACTACGATCATTTTCTTTAACATCGTTTTTATCATTTTCTTGCACTTGCTGTGTTTGCACATTTGATTGCAAATTTGATTTGCTTGAATTATTTTCTTCGTTATTACCACGGTTACTATCATCTTCTGTCCTCATTACTTCAACAATTTTATTTTTTACATAATCAAATGCAGACAAATGTTGCGCGGGAGGCTGAAATCTTCTTGTCATGAACTCCATGTTCTTTCTTTGCTCTGGTTGATGTACTCGATTATCAAGTTGTTGATTTTGTTGCGAATTTGACATTTGTTGTTGTTGGGACGCTTGCTGCTGCTGTTGTTGCTGTTGCTGCTGCTGTTGCTGCTGCTGCTGCTGTTGTTGCTGCTGTTGTTGTTGTTGCTGCTGATGTCTTATCTCACGCATCCCTACAACCGACTCTCTTTGTTGTTCAGCATAAAACGGATGACCCTCTGGAGGCGACAGTGGTTCATGGTACGGTTTATTACTAGTTCTTGGACTTGGAGGTTGAACGATTCTGATTATTTGCCTATCATCAGGAGTATTACATCTAGAAGAACTTTTTTCGCGCTCAGATATTTCTTTTTGTTGTAAAGCTCGTCTCATTTTCCATTGATCTGGTGGAATTATAGCATCTGGGTGATACTGCTGCACATTAAAAGTAGGTCTATTCAACTGATGTGTGTATATTGCTGAGTTGTTAAAATCTTTTGAGATGATAGAATCTGTTAAGTCTCCAAGTGTCATACTCTTAGGCGCCGCAGATTGACGAGAATTTGACGACGATTCCGAGGATTCAAGATCTACATTTATTACATTTGGTGAATGAGATTTTCCATTATTTTCCACTTGTTGGTGTTCACGGTGAAACTAGAATAAAACACACCAGATTAAAAGTACATTCATATAGATTTATTACATATAGTTTTCCATAAAATTAGTCACTTACAAAAGCAGGTCTGCCGTCTCTATTAACTGGAGGCGCCCCAGTTGTAGGTTCTGTTGTACTTTGATTTAGTTGATGAGTAATAATAGCATCAATTAAATTAGCTGCAGTTAGACCTCCTTCAGATGCTGACGTGCGAATTGCAGAATGAGTGCGACTAAAAAATATCAAATATGTTATTTTTATTAACTGTGTTTTGTTTTTATGATTCAGTTTTGTCTACTTTTTACACTCGGTATTCGAGTTTTACTACCATATCATCCGGTATTCGAGTATAAACAGAATACTATTTTATTTCTTTAATTTGTAGTTGTAGATTAAAGCACAAAAAGAAGTTAATATCATTTCTTGATAGGAAATGATAGCAAAAAAGTCTTTTGGTAGATTTTAATGAAAACAATTGTATTACATTACCTTTCTCGTTCTCCTCGTTCCTGCCTTTCTCTTTCTTGTCTTTCACGATCGTGCAATCTAGCAGGTGGTGTGTCTCTAGTAAAAGACCCGACTAATAATCTCGTAGTCTCTCGTTCTCTTCGCATTCGATCTTCTCTATCTAAATCTCTTCCACGTTCTTGTTCCATTATTTTTTCAATATTACCTCTTTCTCGTTCATTTTGCATATGTCTCTCCCTATCACGTTCTATATGTCTTTGTCTCTCAAGTTGAATATTTCTGTCTTGTTGTTCTCGTTCCATTCTTTCCAAATGCATTCGATCACGTTGTTCACGGTCACGATATTGTTGCTCTAATTGTTGTTGTTCTCGAAAAGCGGCCGCCATTTGTTGATGTTGCTGTTGTTGTTGGGCTTGAGCTTGAGCTTGAGCCTGAGCCTGAGCTTGAGCCTGGGCTTGGTGTTGAGCTTGTTGTTGGGAATGTTGAGAGTGTTGTCGACGTTGCATGTCAAGTTGTTGTTGTTGTTCTACTGCTAAACGAGCCTAAAACATCAATAATCATTCAGTTGGTATATTTTTGTTATTATTTGAAATATTATTATGTTATCACATTTTTGTAGTTGTATTTTTATTAATAAATTCCTGCCAAATACAGTAACTAAAATTTTTGATTTATATAATAATGTTAATATTTGAACGTTCAATATTTTACATAAATATACGCTACTATTTAAGCAAAATATTATCAGTATTTTAAACAATAAATCTGTTAAGCGTTGCCGCTTGATTTTAGGAAAAATTTATTACTTATAATCTTTATAAAAATAAGTTCTTACATGTTGTCGTTGAATGTGTTGTTGTTGCATCTGCAAAGCCATGTGTTGTTGTTGCTGTTGTTGAATTTCCATATCCCGTGACATTCTTTCTTGATATCTAGAAAATTTATATTTATTATAATGATCCAGTTAAGACTAAAGTAAAGTAAGTAGCTTTTTATGTAAGAAATACATTTAAGAGGTTTGACCATCCTGGCATTTTTTTCTTTAGATTTATTAATTATAGTTTTAAGAATATTTTAAGAGTTTAAACATGCAAATATTTTTTATATTACCTGAGACATAGTAAATTAGATTAAGTGTATACTAGATTATCGTGAAATACTTTTTATGAACTTGGCGCTACAGTGGGTCTACTGTATTACCACTCAACAGTTTTAATAAAAATTAAACAATACTTTCTTTTTACAATTACCTATCAACAGTCATTTCACATAACAGTTTATATCAGCACCTCCATTTAATTTAATAAAAATTAAAAATATATATATATATGTTCAAATCACGGTAGTTCGGCGGTGATTTAAACTTAAAAGAGGTTATAAGAGCGGTATAAATCTATAATATGATAATGAATCTTATTCGTTTCTATACACATTAGTCAGTGCTTTTTAGTTATATCGACAGTTTATACCCCACAACTTGTTTTAAGTATGAGTCGCCGCCGAACTCTCGTAATTTGATCTTTGAACGTTGCGTGAAAAAAAATTATGACTATAGATATATATAAAGATTAAAATATCTTTACGAGCGCCAGAATGGGCTAACTCCATAAATTTAAACCGCGCAAAGCAAATAAGCATCATTCGAGTCGATTATGCGCTTTTTTCTTATTCACGTTACTAGTAATGTAATAATACTAACCTTAAATCATGATGACCGGAAGCTGGAGGTGCCAGAAGCTCCGCCCTTTTATCGTCTTTGTGGGGTATTGGAAGAGATGGTTGTTGAACTGCAACATCGACTAATGAGGAAAATGCTTCATGGCCTGCCGAAATATTTTGTATATAATATTGCTAATACTTTTTCCTAAGCTACACTACCAACCTAATAGGTATAACATCAGTGAAATGTAACTCGAACTCATTTACGTAACAAGTAACCTTATGTAAATGTTACATAGTCCTTTTTACATAAATCTGAACGATTCATGTGACATACATGTTATCTCTATTACACCTGTGCTCACTTTGGAAGGTGGCTTACCTTGAAGTGGTGGATAATGCAATGGGGATGGCATATGGTGCAATCTCGACGGGGCTGGACTTGGTGGTTTGCTCGATGAACCGTGTGTCGCGTGGGTGTTGTGACGGTGGATGACACCCTGGCGCTGTGGAGGGGGCGTGTGGTGCGGACTAGGAGCACTGGAATAAAAATGATGTTTATGAGAAACAAAATTAACAATGATTAACATGATACCGCAATAGTATTTACCTGTTCACGTGTTCTGCAGGAGATCCTCTACTCAAATATTCCGGACGACTTCCCCGTTCTTTATCTGCGTAGTACATAGTAGCTGGAGATCCTGATAGACTACCAGGAGCACCTCTAGGAGGTGGTTCTTTCTCCCCCCGTCGCCCTTGACCGTGCATTTGCTGCGACGTTATGTAATCCGCTCTCAGGATTTGTCTGGACGTCAATTGTTGTTCGATGTTGTAACTCGTCGGTCTAGAGTAGGGAGAAGTAAATCCAGGAGGCGTTCCTTGTTGAATGCTGTTGCTTTGTGAATACGGAGAAAAAGAGCCAGGATTCTGTTGTCCAGATTGGACTTGCGGTCCCTGAGCTGGACTTTGTCTTTTGTTATAAAAATCATAAATCCTTTTGTCTTGTAAATGATGCGGGGGATGATGGACTGGCGTCCCTTGCGTGATGGACCCGATTTTACTTTCCGGAGGAGTTTGCCGTAAAATGCTTTCGAACCTTGGACTGAGATTGGAAGAGTTCTGCATCATTTGCTGACCTGTGTTCATGGGCGTTCCATGAGTAATTGAACCTTTAGGTCCTTGACTTATTTTCGGACTTAATTTCGGAGGTACTTTGCTAATCTTAGCTTGTGACATACTTTGCATTCCTTGCCTCTGCTGGACATTTTGTAGATTATGCTGCGATATCGGCACCGTTGATACGAACACCGACGGTGACTTACTGACCCTTTGGCTAGCCTCTGAAGTGTGGTGGTAGCTGATGTACCCCGACACAGGCTCAGCCGACCTATAAACCGAGACACTAGGAGGTTTTGTATGTGCCGGCGGTGGCAGGTTTTGAATCGTGAAGCTTTCCCTCGGCTTCTTAATACTCAGGTCCAGAGTTTGAGGTTCCGGTTCGCCCCTAATCTGAACAACGAGCAATCCGTCCTTGGAAATATCGCCAGTGGCAGCCGTGTTTTGATTGGTTTGGTTTATAGGTGTTATAGTAGCTGCGATTTGTGGCGTTGGTATGATTTGCTGGGGCATGGAATGCACTTGTTGTGCATGACCATGCGAATTCACCACAGATAAAGTAGCCAGTGAATTTTCGGGAGGTCTTTGAGGGACTTTTGAGTTATTTATTTGGATAGCATCATTCCTAAACTCTCTGACAAACGTAATATCAGTTCTATCGTTTTTGTTGATGCTTGAGTTTAATTTTTGATTGGTTTGCATTGGGGTTGGTTTATTGTTCATTAGTGATAGTTCTATCACGTTCAAAACTACGTCCCGAACGTTCAACGGGGAAGATCCTGATCCCTCCATCCGTCCCCCAGGTTGTAAGGTGACGCCTTGAGGACCGTTTTGATTGGGCACAACAGTGATCGTCGTCTGCGTGGGAGCTACGTTAGGACTAAACATATGTTGCAGCAGACTTTTCGGACTGTGTCGATTTGTTGGCGATTCGTTTTCTTCGTCGGCGGTTTCCGTGGCGGAGCTATCGTACTCATCTTTCGTTGCCAACAATTTCTGAACCGGTTGAGCCATTATAACATTTTGTGGTGGTTGAATTCCGGGTAGAACAGGTAGATTTGGTTGATTTGGCAGTATTAGGTTTCTTATTTTATCTTCTGTTATTACTGTAGGTGGTGGAATAGAATCTACGATCATCGGTTCGACGATTCTACTGACTCCTTCTGATGGTTCGATTTTGATGACAGGCGTTGGTGGAGTCATGTGCGGACTAGCTGCAGATGCTGTGTCCGAGTTGTTGACATCTTCCTGGGTAGCTTCGTCACAAGACGATGTACTAGATCCTGATTCTTCTTCGTCAGTCAACACAGGTTTTCTATCAATGCCATGAGCTTTGTTGTAGTCTGTTACAATATTTTCTAGCCCATACTTTTTTCTAAAATTAAAATAAAAATTTTTGATCTGCTGTTCAGGTTTTGCAATTGCTTCGGATATCTTTGACCATTGTGGCCCATGTTCTGCGAGGAGGGTTTTAAATTTTGCAACTTCTTCATCTGTGAAACGAGTTGTTGAATCTGAAAGGTCATCCCCCAGGAGATGGGTTCCCAAACGACGGGTTATTCGATTGAAGCAAGCGGAGCAACATTTTGTGACAGCGGACGGAATTTCTATATCAAATTGAAAATAACACTTTAGCTGGAATGGTATAATCTAACACAAAAGCCTTTTCGAATCAATATTAGCTTAACTGTGGTTATATAAACACATTTACAATCAAATCTTAAGGTACTTACGAAACTCTGCAATAACTGGGTC